>CM076610.1:33162318-33717024 GCA_038502775.1 Hippodamia convergens
AAAATTCCTAAATTAACTGATGATGCATTTCTTTCAATTTTTTCAAATCATCCGAGTTACATGACGTCTTCATTTACTCCAAAAAAACTGATCCTGAGAAACTGAGACAAAAATTAGTGGTCCATTATGACAATTTTTACACCGATTGGGAAAAACATGATCAGATCGATTCATTTTCAGACTTTTGTTGTCATTTCAAAGACAATGCAATCTCCCACTTCTACAATATAACGTTTTTGAAATGTTTATTTATGACAATTTTTCAGCGTACTTGAGATGTTTATCACGAAAAATTTTCACTGTCAGCAGCCTTCTGAAATTATCTTGAGCAAATTTTCTCAAATTTTGAGTAATATCTTCCTTAATAATTATTCTATAATGTTTAGTGAATCCCAAGAACTGCTCTTTCCGACAGGAAATTACTAACTTTTAGCCTTTAGCTATCAGAATTGTTTTTATTTATTCTGGGTTTATTTTTAGTTTCATATTACCTTTTTTTGGAATGAATTCATAGTTTTTATTCATTCAGAGCTTATTCTTGTTGAATTTCTGTTTTATAGGATTTATTTTGAGTTTAAAGGTCAGCAGTCAGAATGTAATCGTTTTCGATAGCGAAATAATACATTTTTTCCTCTTTTGATGTTCATTCACCTATTTTATTCGCTTCGGAAAGTAGAATAATTTTCATTCTGCTTGTAATCTTGTGGTACTCAATACAACAGCTACTTCCTCGTGTTGAGTTCTGGATTATTTGCGATAAAAATATTAAGAAATTATTCGCAGATGAACGAAATGCTGTTTTGTTTTCCTCTCTACAGTTCTTTATTTCATTGTGAATTGAAATAAATTCGAAATTATTTCGAAAACAGTGCGAATTGCAGAAGAAATTCGTTTTTTTTCTATTTCAGTATCGTAATGAGTTCATTAAAGTACTAAAAGTAGTGCCGCTGTAATGAACTCATTACGGATTTTTTTCAGTTATATTTTTCGTTTTGTGGTTGTCAGTACTGACCTCTGATCCTATCAATTTTCCAATCAAATCAATTCAAATTCCGTAATCTGTCAAATTTCGTAAGTCACACCAACTGCAAAGATGCTATACAATAGTTACTACTCTGAATTTTTATTTGAATTTCGAGAGTATTTCACAAAACTTGACTGAAATAGAGAAAATATCGTCTAATACTCGTGGCAGAAAACAATTCCAACACTCATGCGTTAGAAAACTCGCTCCTTCGTCGCTCGTTTTCGAATTTCGCATTCATGTTGGAATAGGAGCCCATTTTGCAACTTGTTCCAAAATACACTAAATATGTATTACTTATTCTCTATTAATATTTTCGTGGTTGTTATAATAGCTATATTTACCTCTTCATCATTCAGAATAATTGAAGCAACACAAGAATATTTCTAAAAAAGTATATATTGACCTGATGTCCTGATGAATTTATTTCTGTCAAAATAACGTAAAA
The DNA here is from genome assembly GCA_038502775.1 of Hippodamia convergens. Lineage (NCBI taxonomy): Eukaryota > Metazoa > Arthropoda > Insecta > Coleoptera > Coccinellidae > Hippodamia > Hippodamia convergens. The sequence goes on from CM076610.1 coordinate 33,163,791, forward strand.
TTGTGGACGTAGATTTATGATAGCTCTAATATTTCTAATGGAATGGCCACACGTTCCTCAAAATTTACCATTCACTCCTCTTGTTTCGGCGCCTTTTTCTTAGGACGGTTACAGTCTGGTTTGTACTTCAAGAATTGCTTGGCTTTCTCTTCCTCGGCCTTCTGGACGTACTCGAAGGCTTTGGTACCTCCTTGCAGCTTCACCCCCTCCCTAGTTGTGGATTCTTGAGCCGGTACATCCTTGAATCTACCCAAAAAATTTTGTTTAGATTTTCTTCGGGAAATTTAATTGGAAAGGTCTCACTGTTTCATTGTTATGATAGGAAGGATTTTTTGCTTCTCTGTGTGTCTGGTGAAGCGTTGAACGTGACGTCGTTTGACAAAAGAATCGGTTTTTTTGTCCTGCTTAGTGTAGGTGTCTTTCTGGTATTGGTCTCTTTCTTTGAACCACATCCTCCTGTACTCGTAGTTGAGCAGACACCCCAAGTTGGGACGACCATGCTGGAAGAGAGCAATGTAAACTGTATGATTTAGAGGGGAAAATACCAAAATTCGCACAAAACGATTCTGTGAATGGTTCTCGTTTCCGACTTACGTCGTAAGATGGCGTGAATCCAACTTCACCACGTTCTGTGAATACTGACGATTTGATGTAATCTGGCCTTCGCAAGGGAACGGCTCTTGTCCATTTTATTTGCGGCTTTTTGGTTTTCTTATTATCGGCTGTCATCTTGAAGAAAATTAATTTTTGACAGACGTCGGACTTGGTTTGACAGTGAATTTTTCGTCCGATTTCGAGAATTTTGAATAGCGGAAGGATGCATGTGAAACTATGGCAACTGGATGCAAAGCCTACGTTATTTTATGGGTCAACACAAGCGCAGCCCCATCACCACAGTTGAAAAAAGAATTAACAAAAAAGCCGACTTCCAAAAAGGAAAGTCCTAAACAAAAATGCACTAGAGATAAAAAATAATTACGAATGACAATCAATGAGCAAATAGCAGTTTCGAATTTTCGAAAAAGTTTTTGTTGTGCTGCTTTGTGCCGTTAAATTTCTTTCTCTATTTCTGTATCGTAATGAGTTCATTACAGTACTGAAAGTAGGGCTGTAATGAATTAATTACAGCATTGTTTCTAGTAATATTTTTCGTTTTTTGGTTGTCAGTACTGACCTCCGATCCTTTCAATTTTCCAATCAAATCAATTCAAATTCCGTAATCTGTCAAATTTCGTAAGTCACACCAACAGCCAAATATAACACAAAAAGCACTAATCTGAATTTTTATTTGAATTTCGAGAGTATATCCCAAACTTGACTGAAATAGAGAAAATATCGTCTAATATTCGTGGCAGAAGGCAATTCCAACACTCATGCTTTCGAAAACTCGCTCCTTCGTCGCTCGTTTTCGAATTTCGCATGCGTGTTGAAATAGGAGCCATTCTGCAACTTGTTTTAGAATATACTATTCTCTGGTTCTCGAGATATGTTCAAAAACCGAAAAATGGATCCAACACTTCTCGAAAAATTGGCAGGTTTGCTTGAAATGAATCTAAACGTCATATTTTTCCTGGTTTATGCAATTATATCAACACATTTCGTAAATTTAGTTTCCTAACGTCCTGAAACTTCAATTGATAGAGATGACAGACAAATGCACTTCGGCCAGATGACCAATCAGAAGAAAGTGGGCGTGATTTTCGAATGAGTGAACCTTCGGTCCACTGATCTCTCGAATGAACGATCGAACAAAACGAAGAAATGAAGGACGAAATTGTTTCATGGCCAAATAACAATGTAAAAAAGCAGATACTAGCCAGGAGTAACCCCTTGAAGTAGATCTGGCAACGTTGTATTTCAGACCCTATTTCTGGCTTAAGGTTACACTGGACGATGCTCCCCCAATATATTACATTTTCATATTTTATTTATTGATTTCTTCGTGTTATTTTTTCATTTTCCTTTTTATACATAAGCGGAAATATCTAATAGTCTTTGCTGCAGGTTTTTCCTATCTATTGATCTGATTGATGAATGAATCCTTCGGAATAATTTTTTTATGTTAAAAATGAAAACATGGATGAGTTTTTGGGAAACATATATTTTTCACAATAAATACATATATAACATCACAAATAATCTTCACAATATACATTCTTAACAACTATATAACGTCAAAAATCGAAGAATTTGCAGAAAATCTGCGGCAAATCGAGGTTTTCAAAATGTTCAATCAATCCTCACCTGGATTTCACAATATTTTCAGATTAGAGGAATTACCTACAAAACGTAAAAAAATGCAATGGAACAAAATTTTCAATGTGTTATTGTGGAAAGGCACTCAAAACTTTGTTCGCAATATTTGTACCCTGTAGAGTTCTTTTAATTTCCAGCATAAAACGATAAACGATGGAATAAACGAGATTCGCAGTAAATTCAAAATGATATACCGAGCGTTCCAGCTTGCTTGTGGCACCTCATGTATATTTTTGTATATGGCGCATTCAACTGCATTTAATACTTCATATGAAGTGAAAATCAATGTCCAAATCTCGGTTACAGATTTTATTGGAACTGGAAGAAAATATTTTTGAGCATGCATATTCAGAAGAACGTGTTCCATTGACCAAAAATAAACCTTCCAATTTGAACAAAAAAAAGCAGACCATGCTTATTCTGACAGATGTCAGTTTCACGTCAATGTGACAGTGACATTTGATGCAGTTCTATGCGCGATTTACGGAAATTCAACTTTATATGGGGCACTTTATTCGGAATAATCGAGTGAAATCTGCCTGTTTTTCACCAAAATGATTGTTTGATAGCAAAAATGTTCTTTAGAACACTTATTCGAAGTCTCCTTTCGCAAAGGCCTTCAGGCTAAATCGTTGTAACTGTATTCTATCTAGTCTTTGGGGTCATAATGTCAACGAATTCATATACAATGATTCCTTCCTTAATATAAGGAAAAATTCGAAATCAGTCGTTCAACATATATTGGGGAAATTTATGGGGTCCGGATTTCTGCCTTTATCATCCAGGTAGTGTTTCCAGATATTGCACTGCCTCCATTTCTCTCTGCAAGAGGTAGCCCTCTGTGTCCAAGGCGTCTTCTTGAAAAACCATCGGGAAGGGTGGAGGTCTGGGTAATGTTTTGGTGCATTTTTCTTTGGGATCTGCATCTTCCACTGTAAGGAGAAAAAACAGATTAAATACTGAGATGTTACATTAGACACCGAGAGCCTTAAACATGTGAGACATGAATTGATTTTGATACCCAGCAAACGCTGAAACAGGGATGAAAATTAACTGTCTCAATTTTTGTTACCAATAGTGAGAAATGCAACAAGTTATCCAATACAGGGTTATTCACGAATATGGCTCTATAGAATATTTTTAGGAAAGACACAAGATATAGGATTGAAATTTTAAAGATGAGCTTCAAGTGAGAAGACGATTTCTTGTATATTTCCGGTTTTTCCGGAACTGACATCAACTATCGTTTTTCAAATGGAAAGACCCATTTTTATTGCATAGATAGATTCTCCATTGAATTCTGATTCTTTTCGATTCCAAAAGTTTGAATTTATCCGAGAAAATTCTCTTTAAATGTGGAAATACGACAAAAAAATCTCAAAATTGAACTCTGTTGAAATACGGACAATTTAAAGGTTTTTTCATAAAGAATTTTCATTTTTGGGAATCTTCGAGCAGAAAGGCTGATGCTTCTTTTCCGATAGCGTGATTTTCAGAATATGATACAGGAGGTCACAAATTCTTTGTCAAAGTGTGAAGTGACGAAACATCAAAAAATCGTTTTTTTCAAATTGGAACCCCATTTTTTCAAAGCATTTTCGAAATTTTCGTCAAAAAAAAATAGGGGCATACGTCCAAGACTTTTATCCCAAAATGAATATTTTTCGGGATATTAAAAAAAAAACTATTTTGTCTTCAATTTTCAATTTCATTCCTAATGTGTTTTTTTACTGGAAAATAATTAGAGGTCAAGTGAATATTTGGAAATCTCTGTTATCGAGAAAATATTTTCTATAGTAAGTTCTTGAATTATCATGTGTATTGCGAGAGCAACAATTATTGCTTAAAAGTTCAATGTGAGTATTAGTGACGGCAACGTAAAAATTCTCAGGAATGCAGAAAAAAAATTTGTAATAATTTTCAATGTTTTTGAAAGAATAATTAACAGAACATGTAACAATTTCATTACTGAAAATTCAAATTTCCCTACATGACAAAAAGAAATTCTCCAGAATCAAGAATTTGCGGAAATTATGCTAAGATTTAAAAAATAAAGAAAACCTGAACTCGTCTGAACTATAAGAAAATATTTTCTCGATAACAGTACAGAGACTTTCAGAAATTTCACTTGATCGCTAATTGATTTCCAGTAGAAAAACACATTCGATATGAGATTGAAAATTGAAGACAAAATCGTTTTTTCTGAATATCTCAAAAAATATCGTATTTCCTCATTCAAAGAGAATTTTCTCTGGAAAATTCAAACTCAGGAGACCATTCCTACTGTTGGTTAGGTGGTGATTACGAAAATAATTCAAAATTTGAAAAAAAATCAATGGCGTACAAATTTTTTCACCAAATTTGTTCGGACAGAAGTCTGTACGGACGCCACTGGTGAAAATTGAACATCGTTTAGTATCGGAAAAAACGTGTCTTAATGCGTACTCATAACGTGCTGAAGCGCAAACAGAGATCGTGTACGGTGTAGAAAATAATTTCATGTAACCAATTTTTTCTTCAAATTTCAACACCCTGTATCTCAGAAACAGTGCGCCAGAGACCGATAGTTCGTGGGAACTTTATATCATAAAATCATCTAAGGATTGAGATCCCGAATTTACTGAACCTTATTCTGAAACACCTGTATATTACGAGTTAGAACATTACAGACAGCTTGCTGGTTTTGTTTAACATCTACCTTCAGTTTCAGGTTTGATAATGGTCTTGAAAACCGAAAAGTTTTGCTTGAATGTTGAAGAATAAAGAACACTGCGCAAAAAATTAACGCACATTCTGAAAATCTCAATTTTAATGAAAGTTAACTGTACATTGACTTTATAACTTATTTTTTATGTTCTCTCGGAAAGGTTTTGAACGAAACAAGACACATTAAATGGAAGAAAAATTCAGGATTTCACCGAATCTTATGTGAAAGAAGAGAAATGAACAATTTTCAAAATAAATAAGTGATTAAATAAGTGATTTAATACTTGGTATTTCCACCCCTTGCGTTAATAACAGCTCGGCAAGGACATTTCATACTCAAAATGTGAAAAGTGATCTTAAAATGTTCTGATCTAATCCTTCCCAGATTTCTCCGAGTTGGACTCCTAAGTCATTAAGAGTAGCTGGATGATTTTCTGAACTTCTCAGCCTTCTATTGAGGTTGTCCCAAACCTGCTCAATCGGATTGAGATCTGGACTTCTTGCTGGCCATTCCATTCGAGAGACTTCAACCTCTTCAAGGTACTCCTGAACGATCCGCGCACGATGGGGTCTGGCATTATCGTCCATAAAAATGAAATTTTCACCAATGTATGAGGCAAATGGCACTACATAATCTTCAAGAATGTCTCTATATACTTATCAGCATTCATAGCTCCATAGTCAACGACCACTAGGTCTGTGCGAGCAGTCAAAGATATTCCACCTTATACCATAATCGATTCTCCCCCGAAACCAGTGGTATTCAGGAAATTGCACTGAGCATATCTTTGATGTGGACGTCTGTATACAAGGGAACGTCGATCACAATGGTAGAGGCAGAATATAGATTCATCTGTGAAGAGAACTCTTTCCCAATCGGCCTCTTCCCAATGGATATGCTCTCTCGCAAAATCCAAACGCGCCCTTCGATGGGCTGGGATTTCTTATTGTCTGAGTGCTAATTTGCACCCCATGAGTTTGCTCAAGCTGATTTTGAAGGAGGCGAGCGGTTGCAAACCGTTGTCTCAACGAAGAAACTCTCAAGTAACGTTCTTGAATGGCAGTTGTTACCCGTGGTCTACCCTGTCCTTGTCTTCGGACAGTCATACCTGTCTCCCTGAATTGCTGCATCATTCTGGACACACTTGTATGGGAAACTCCAAACCTTTCTGCAATTCTTGTGTATGCCCACCCTTCTTCTCGCAAAACTACCGCTTGGGCACATTCCTCTTGGGTCAGATTGCGTGTTTCTCGTTGCATAGCGATCGAGTGTAGAAAATCAAACGAAAGAAAAACTATTGATCACTAGAATTGATCGAGAACAACTGATTTCAAAATGGAGCCAATACGTTCAAAATCTGATAATATCATCTTTTTTTTTCCTGCTGGGAAAAACATCTGTATTGAAGGAAAACGTTGAAAGTGGATAACATATGTATGCATAATTCTGATAAAAATAATTATCATCGAGAACACCTTCAGTTGTAGAATAAATTTAAGATTACCATAATGTGCGTTAATTTATTTGCGCAGTGTGGATAGACAAAAATTCTTATACCAAAAGAAATTTACTCACCTTTACACTTCGCCTTAAGCTCGTTTTCCACCCGCAGTTCAGTGGACAAGCACTCTTGGTAAGCCACCTCCAACTTGTCGCAGATGTTGACGAACCTTATCCTGTCCCTTGGCTCCGTCTTCCAGCAGTTCTTCATCAGGTCGCACACGATGGAAGGACAGTCCGTGGGCGGTATGAGCATTATGCCGTCCAGGATGAACTTGACCACTTCCTCGTTCGTGTGACCGAAGTAGGGCTGCTTCGCGAAGCTGTAGATCTCCCATAAGACGACCCCGTAGGACCATATGTCGGATTCGAGGGTGAATCTTCCGTAGACGACGCTCTCGGGGGACATCCATCGGACGGGGAGCAGCCTGGAGCCTCCAATCTGAAAAAAAATCATGTCAAGATTGAATTTGAAAGTTAATTTCTCTATATACTCCAATATTTCGTTCCGCAGTTTCAATATCAATGGAGGATAACGGTCAAAAGGAACATATATGCATTTATTATTCTTACAGCAACGTTTCGGCTAATATGTAGCCTTTATCAAGCTAAAATGGAAAATATAATGACATTATACAGGCTAAAATTACAGTGTTTTCAAAAACAAATAGGTCTAATACAGTTTGACAGTTTTTAGAAAATAGGCCGACATATAAATGTAGTAATTGTAGTAAAAACACTTACCCTCAGAATCGAAATTACATAAGAAATATACTGTAGAACAATATAGTCATCATAAAAAATAAAAACAAAGTCAGAAAAACAGGGGAAATTCAATACGACGTTCGATGTAGTGTGACTGTCACTGATTATTTATTCCACATACTGACGTTAGCCAGTCAATTCGAAACACACATTCCTAGATCTAATCGATTCACGATCGAAGTCGAATTTTATTGATTAAATTAGTATAAATCGAATTAAGTCCACCAATATCATATATGTAATTTCTATTCTGAGGGTAAGTGTTTTTACTACAATTACTACATTTATATGTCACCCTATTTTCCAAAAACTGTCAAACTGTATTAGACCTATTTGTTTTTGAAAACACTGTAATTTTAGCCTGTATAATGTCATTATATTTTCCATTTTAGCTTGATAAAGGCTACATATTAGCCGAAACGTTGCTGTAAGAATAATAAATGCATATATGTTCCTTTTGACCGTTATCCTCCATTGATGTTAATTTCTCTATTTCAGTATCGTAATGAGTTTATTACAGTACTAAAAGTAGTGATGTAATGAAACTCATTACAGCATTGTTTCCAGTGATATTTTTCGTTTTGTGGTTGTCAGTACTGATCTCAGATCCTCTCAATTTTCAAATTGAATCTATTACAATTCCGTAATCTGTCAAATTTCGCAAGTCACACCAAAGTCACTATAATCTGAATTTTTATTTGAATTTCGAGAGTATTTCACAAATCTTGACTGAAATAGGAAAAATATCGTCTAAAACTCGTGACAAAAGGCAATTCCAACACTCGTGTTGGAATAGGATCTCATTCTCTAACTTGTTTTAGAATATACAATTTGATGTCATATATGCCAGTGGCGGATTTACAGATTTACGCCCTAATCCTGAAAACTTCATCTTTTTGGCGTGAAGGGAAAAGAAATAGCTGAAAATTCAAGACGAAAAACAGTTTTTTTGTGAATAACTCAGAAAATATCCATTTTAGGGCAAGGGTGTGATGCATACACTCACATTATTTTTAACGTAGATTCAATATCTGCCATAAAAAAATGGGGTTCTAATTTGAAAAAATTGATTTTTCACGATTTTGTCATCCCTAACTTTGAAAGCGATTTTTTCACCCCCTGTATCATGAATCGCGATTTCGATTTTTAAAGTGGATACATCAATCTTACATCTTGAAAAATCCCAAAAATGAAAATTTTCCATCCAAAAACCTCGAAGTTATTCTTGTTTCAGCGGAACTCTATTTTCGTTTTTTTTTTAGAATTTTCCCGCTCAGAGAGAATTTTCCAACCAAAACTGAAAAATGTTACATCAAAATAACTTGAAATTTTCTGAGGAATCTATTTCTGCAATAAAAAAATGGTGTTCTAATTTGAAAAACGGAAGTTGACGTCATTTCCGGAAAAACCGGAGGTGCTCATGCCTTGAAAATATTTTAGATTTCATCAGCATCGTGAAATACTTATAAGTGCTGAATTTCATGAAAATACGTTCATTAGTTTCCCGTATGAATATGGGTGAGGTTCCTCGTGAAAGACCCTGTATAGGTCTCACCTTCTTCAGATTGTGTTGTGTCAGGACATATGTTTGAAGCTTCCGAGCTCAAATCACTGCTTTTATTTTCACTTTTAAAAAAACCGTCAATATTAACTGTCTTTCGGATCATTTCTTTTTGCTCTTCTCTTCTAATTTTTGCCAGGAATTTTTTTTTATTTTGGAAAATTTTTTCTTCGTGCTTTATCCGAGTATTGCACGGCTACCGTTACTCTGAAAGATTGTTAACTAACAAATCAGAAACCAGAGTCTTCAAGCTTCAAAAGTCGATTTTTCTATTTCTCATACGACCATTTTTCACTGAGATACACCCTGTTGAAAAACATAAAACAATTCGGAAAATTTTTCTGTTCCTTTAATAGTTGCTCGAAGTGTAAATAACTATTGAAAACCCACTATAAAAGTAAACTTTAACATTATTCCTAGGAACCAGGCTATCATCATTTTTCCCATCCAGCAGATTTAATAAATTACGAATAGCTCACCTTGTAATAGTCGCAAGTGTACACATCTCTGCTCATGCCGAAATCGGCTATCTTAACAACAGGCCCTTGGGATACAAGGCAATTCCTGCACGCCAAATCCCTGTGAACAAACCTCTGGTTGGCCAGATAGCTCATGCCTCTCGCTATCTGCAGCGCTATATCCAGAAGATCAGCGTCGGAGAGAACTGGTACCTCCTCCTCCCCAGGTTCGTAGAAGGTCTTCTTCTGCGACCTCAGCAGCTCAGCCAGGTCCCCATGGTTCATGAACTCGAACACCATCATCGGGTTGAGGTTACCCTCTGGAAGAAACAATTTTAACCAGTGTTAGGTTTAGGTTTGTTTCCTCTACACTTGTATGTAAGGAAATGTAGCCTGCTGGAAGCCATCAAAATATTCCTCAAAGGGAACCTCCTGCCCTTAAACTGGGTTAGACATATGAGGATACTGAATCAACTAGACTCGAGCCTCTTGGCAAAACCATCAGATGTGATGCCAATCATATACGATTTCGAAATGCCATTCGAAACGGTCATTGGTGATCGTCTTAGTGCAATGAACTTCGTAAATCGTATAGACAAAAAGTCATCCATATGGTACTCTGATGGATCGAAAACAGAAAGGGGTACAGGCATTGGGATATGTGGACCTGAATTAAGGATATCCAAGTCCCTTGGAAGTGAACTTTCTGTTTCTCAGGTAGAGACACTAGCTGTCTATACCTGCGCTCAAGAGTGCCTTCAAAGGAATCTCAAAGAAGCGCATATATATCACCATGGAAAGTCAGGCCACTCTGAGATCACAGGAATCATTCAGTCAGGAGTCTCAGCTGACATGGGAATGCCGTAGTACTATGAAGCAACTGGCCAGAGGCAAAAAGGTGACTCTACTATGGATACCAGGATATTGTGGTATTGAAGGAAATGAAGTAGCTGTTGAAATCGCGAAGAAAGCTTCCAGGCTGAAGCCTGTTGGACCTGGACCTTTCTGTGGGCTGGGAAAATACCAATACAAGAAAGCGGTCCAACAATGGGAAGCAGTAAACAAAACAACGCTCTGGAGGAATACTCCTAGACTTGTGCAAGCCAAGAGATTTGTGGAATTCTCGCCGACCTACACAAGGAAGCTCATAAAGCTGCCACGAGTTGAGCTTCGAGTCATGGTACCATTTTAACCAGCATTAGGTTTTGATTTTCCTCCCCTACATTTGTATGTAAGGAAATGTAGCCTGCTGGAAGCCATCAAAATATCCCTCAAGAGAAACCTCCTACCCTTAAACTGGGTTAGACATATGAGGATACTGAATCAACTAGACTCAAGCCTCTTGGCAAAACCATCAGATGTGATGCCAATCATATCAATTTCGAAATGTCATTCGAAACGGTCATTGGTGATCGTCTTAGTGCAATGAACTCCGTAAATCGTATAGACAAAAAGTCATCCATATGGTACACTGATGGATCGAAAACAGAAAGGGATACAGGCATTGGGTATGTGGACCTAAATTAAGGATATCAAAGTCCCATGGAAGTGATCTTTCTGTTTCACAGGTAGAGACGCTAGCTGTCTATACCTGCGCTCAAGAGTGCCTTCAAAGGAATCTCAAAGGAATCTTAAAGGACAGTCAGGTCACTCTGAGATCACTGGAATCATACAGCCAATAGTCTCGGCTGACATGGGAATGCCGTAATACGATAAAGCAACTAGTCAGAGGCAACAAGGTGACTCTACTATGGATACCAGGACATTGTGGTATTGAAGGAAATGAAATAGCCGACGAACTCGCGAAGAAAGTTTCAAGGCTGAAGCCTGTTGGACCTGAACCTTTCTGTAGGCTGGGAAAAGACCAATACAAGAAAGCGGTATAACAATGAGAAGCAGCAAACGAAACAACGCTCTGGAGAAATACCCCTAGACTTGCGCAAGCCAACAGATTTGTGGAATTCTCTCCGTCCTACATTAAGAAGCTCATAAAGCTGCCACGAGTTGAGCTTCGAGTAATGATAGGTCTGCTGACGGGACACTGTCGATATAAATATCATTTGTATCGCATGGGAAAGTCAGCAGATGAAACCTGCAGGATTTGTGGATTAGAGAAAGAAACGGATGAACACATGGTATGCAAGTGTCCAGAGCTGGCGGAACTAAGAACCATTCACAATGGGAAGTCGGTTCTGGATCCCCATGAAGTAACAGCTAAGGCTCCCAAGGATGACGTTGGATTCATCAATGCCATTGACGGCTTCCTTGGGATTTAAATGAACGAGTTGGGTAAAGGACAAAAGATCCTTGCGGTCGAAGTTCCCGGAAGGCTGAACGTTGCCACAACGACCTCTGTTCAGAATAATAATAGGTTTTGATCTTACCTCTTGGGACTACTCCGAGAAGGGAAAGAATGTTAGGGTGTCGGAAGGCGCTCATTATTTCTACTTCTCTGAGGAAATCGTCTTCTGCCTCCTTTGATGCGTTTTCTTTGAGGACTTTTATGGCGACCACCTCTATTCTGCTGCCTCCATCCAGGATGTAATGGCCTGAAAAGGAATAACTCTTTTAGAAAGTGTCAAGTTAGATAATAATAGTTAATAGTTTAAAAGGGGTTACAGTCCATTGTGATGTGATGGTCTATTGTGCCCCCTGACAATGCTTTACAGCTCGCCTTCCAGTCCCAGAGATCTTATGAAATCCAATATCTCGGAAGGCTTCAGTGAGGCTAATTCCTCACTCCTACAGCTCTCTTGACCAAAGCATTGTTTCCTTTGGCTTTCAATGCCAAAGCATTCTGTGACTAGGTGAATAGGAGTTTCTCCCTCTTCCCCACAGAATCTACACTCGTCAGTGTCCGATACGCCCATTCTCAGTAAGTGCTTTCTGAGGCGACAATGCCCTGTGAGAAAGCCAGTGAGGAGGTGTAGTTGGTTCTTATTGAGATCTAAATATTTTTTGGATCTTGCAGTTTCAAAATTCCGAAGGAACTTTTTGGAGTGATCCAACCCTGGGAGATTCTGCCAGAGTGTTTCTCTTTCAGTTAACTCCTTCGCCAGAAACTCCTTCTCATATGTACATTTTGCTATACCACAGAAAGGTTCTGGTCCAGTGAGTGGTTTCCGAGCACCCTCTCTGGCAAGTTTATTGGCCTCTTCGTTACCTGTGATTCCCGAATGACCAGGAACCCAGATTAAAGAGACATTATTTTTCTTGTCTACCTTATTGAGTTTGCTCCGGCATTCCCATGTTGACTTTGAGTCGATGACATAGGAGTTCAGTGCTTAAATAGCAGCTTGACTATCTGAGAGAATAGCTATGTCGCAATTCTGATAGTTTCTCTTTAGATTAATATCTAGACATCTTTCGATTGCTAATATTTCTGAGGTCAAGTTATCTGAAACGTTAAACAGTTGACTAAGCAGTGCCGGAGCAACCTCAATGAGGTAGGCAGGAAAAATAAGGTCTCCTTAATTGAGGTTTCCAGTCTTTCAGGAATCAAAGTAAACGAAGAGGTCAATACAATTGCCAATTAGTATAACCGATTTGGGCAGACGAACTTGCGTGGGCTAGCTAGTAGTAGATAATTGTCAAAAAGAATGAACGACAATTGTCTCTATTTACAGGTAAATATACTGCTCCACAGAGTTAGAGGAATCGTAAGCAATCGTTTTTAAAAGTATGTAATCTTAGAGAAAATCACTGTTAATTAATTTAAAACTCAATAACAACTTGAATCGATCCAATAAAAATCAGTATGAGACATTTCGTCAATCTGGTCGCCTTTTTTCTGGAACCAAATTCCTCAAGAAATGTTCAACTACCTCGTGTGTAGTATGCAAAGAAGATGTCAAGCTGTTATTGATGCTCTTAGAGGCCATACACTGTATTGATAGTCTTAAAATGCTTGAATACTCTGGGAATAAAATTTCGTTATTTTACTCGATTTTTCTTAACCGCACTATCTAAACTATATTTCATTATAATTTAAGTCAATATCCCCAACTCATGTGGAGCACTTCATTTAGCTCCATTGTTAATAATAATAATAAATTAATATTGAATGTTTCTGATGTCTGATGGAGTTTTGAATATAGCAGATGAACAAAATTCTCAGGATATAATGGCAGTAGTGATTAGTTTCACTCAATGATGTTTCTTTTATGTATATTTTCGTTTGTTTACTTGAATAAAGACCTGATAATAATAATAATAATAATAATAATAATAATAACTTATCAAACGTGCAAAGTTGGCCGTTTCGAGAATCTGACAATGTGAGAAATACGGCCTCGTCTTATGAAAATTTTACATGAAAATGTTTTTGGTTGGATAATTATATACAAAAAATGTGTATTTTCAAGAGAATTCGTGGAATATCTTGAGAACACTGTAATGGCACAAAGCAGCAAGTCAGTACAATTAGAGACACGAAATCTATGGGACTAATCTAATAGTACAATGCAATTTTCGGCTCTAAATCCGAAAATTTCATCAGATTTTGGTAAAATCAACTAGAGTTTTTTTCCGCTGGACCCCGTACATACGCGATTCCTAAAATCTGCTAACACAAGTCGAAACATTATGCCTACACATGTGATCTATCAGAATGAACACGTTGCTTATCATTAAATTACACGATCGAAATGATGAAGTGATAAGTTCCGTAGCCTGCGTGAGTTTGTTGGGACAGATTAGTCGAGGCACCCTACGATCTTCTATTTAGGCATTCTGAAGACGTCCTATATCTTCAACGAAACGTTCTGAATTTTATGTGAAACTTCAGTGTTAATTTTTGAAAGTCCTAGTGATTGATTCATGGTACCCCGGAATTGAATGAAAAAATTCCATGAAAGGTATGAAAAGTGAGTATATCATATTTTTCTGCGTCAAAAAAGTACTGGAGAATTGTCAAAAAGCACGAAATTCATCCAAATCTATTCTACCGCTTCAAAAAAAATTGAAAGCATCTCAATGCCTGTCGTGAATCTCATCCTGTATATCGGGTGCAACAAAGTGGTCATTTGACGCGTGTTAAGAAAAAAAAACGTCAGGAGGTGTTCGATTTCATTCTGGAAGAATCTAGTTTCAATAAGAAAAAACTTATCATTTCCTTTGGAGTAAGGAACGAACCATAACGATAAAAAGTACTCTTTTGTATTGATGTTTTTCACACTACAGTCTGATACCCTGAAAATGAGGTAAAAACCAATCCATGTTTTCATTTGCAATAAAAAAAAAATTTCTCTATTTCAGTATCGTAATGAGTTCATTACAGTACTAAAAGTAATGCTGTAATGAAACTCGTTACAGCATTGTTTTCAGTTACATTTTTCGTTTTATGGTTGTCAGTACTGACCTCCGATCGAATCAAGTTTCGAATCAAATCAATTCAAATTCCGTGATCTGTCAAATTTCGTATGTCACACCAACTGCCAAGATACAACTCTTGAATTTTCATTTCAAGAGTATTTTACAAGAATTGACTGAAATAGAGAAAATACCGTCTGATACTTATTGCAGAAGGCAATTCCAACGCATTCGTGTTGGAATAGGAGCTCATTCTGCAACTTGTTTTAGAAGATACTATTAACCCTCTAGATAATAGTTAACCGTTAATAGGTTAATAGGGGTTACAGTCCGCTGTGACCTGATGGTCTATTGTGCCCCCTGACGAAGCTTTACAGCTCGCTTTCCCCCTCTAGAATATATTATACAGGGGTGATTCGAAACACGAGGTGAAAAAATTGGGTAACGTATACAGGCTGATATTCTCGATATAAAGTAGAAGAATTTTTCTCTATTTCAGTATCGTAATGAGTTTATTACTGTACTAAAAGTGCTGTAATGAACTCATTACAGCATTGTTTTCAGTTATATTAGTAAAAATGAAAAATGTCATTTCTTTTAAAATACTACTTTCCATTTTCTGTTCTATTTTTCATTTGAACTTAGAGAATGCCTTGATTTGTCTGTTGTTAGTTAATGAATGTCATTACGTATTTTAAATATTCTAAATTGAGAACTCGAAGAAATAGCATTGCTTTCGATTTCTTTCAGGTTCGTAAGTTATTATTTCAAGATATCAGAGTTTGTTTGTTGAAGAAAATAAATCTTCCAGATTGAAGACATCAAATCGTCTATTTCTCGAAGTTAGAAATAGGAATTGACTTTTATTCTTATATATTTTTCGTTTTGTGGTTGTCAGCACTGACCTCCGATCCTATCAATTTTCAAATCGAATCAATTCAAATTCTGTAATCTGTCAAACTTCGTAAGTCACACCAACTGCCAAGAATCAATACAAAAGTCACTTATCTGAATTTTCATTTGGATTTCGAGAATATATCACGAAACTTGACTGAAATAGAGAAAATATCGTCTAATACCCGTTGCAGAAGGCAATTCCAACACTTATGCTTTCGAAAACTCGCTCCTTCGTCGCTCGTTTTCAAATTTCAGTACTTTGTTGACATAATGAACAGTTTGAAAGGATAATTCTATGACTGTTATCCCATCTGTTTCAGATTTCGATTGAACATACGCCAATGAAACCTCACGAGTCCCTTTCAGTCCGCATTAAACGACCCTGACAAATAAATATGATACATTGTATTTTTCTCTGTGACCCTCTCCTATCATAGGGGAGCGAATATCGGCATAGGGGTGGCGAAGAGAGTATAAAGCTCGGATCACAAAGGTCATTGACTAATCCGAGTCTAGCAATAGACACGTTAGCACGACCTGCCTCGACTTCCCAAGCTAGACACTCATAGTTCATAGTTCCGCAATGAAGATGTGCTCGCGCCTTCACCGAATCGCCTTTCAATTCAAACGCGATTGCCACGTCGCCCGCGATTTCTTGGACATCCCTTCTCCCAAAAGTCTCCCTTTAATCGGCACGCGTTTGGCCATCCTGGCCGCGGGGTCATCGAAATACCTGCACGAGTACGTTGACAGGAGACACAGAGAACTCGGGCCCGTATACCGTGAAAGGATGGGAAACGTAACCGGAGTTTTCGTTTCTGATCCTGATTCTATCAGGAGCATCTTCTCCCAGGAGGGTAAACATCCAATTCACATCATCCCAGAGTGTTGGACGGTGTTCAACCGGAAACACAACCGCGCTAGAGGGTTGTTTTTCATGAACGGGCCTGAATGGTTGGACCACAGACGGATAATGAACAGCGTGATGCTCAAAGGCGATCTAAGATGGATGGATGAAGCTGCGGATGTTGTGATTGAGGACTTCGTGGAGGATTTGAAGGAGGATACGGCCTCCAAAGCAGAAGTTCTGGATCGTGAACTTTATAAAGTGTTTCTAGAAGTGCTGGTTAGTGTTCTTCTAGGTAAGGACACGTACAAGGCGCATAGAAATATAGTTCGGACTTTGGTGAGCTCTATGGCGGAATCTGCGAAGTTGGTGTTGAAGACTACCATGGGATTGGAGATGGTCAAAGCGGAATGGGCTGAGAAATGGGGGTTAAAGAGGTGGAAGTGCTTCGAATCTGCGATGATGGACGCTTTGTCGGGAGCAGAGAATATGTTGAGAAGGTTGAAGGAAGAATGCGGGGAAGGGAGTGGGTTGTTGGCAAAGTTATCGGACAAGAACGTCAGTGAGGACTGTATAAACGCTTTAGCGGCGGATTTGTTCCTAGCCGCTGCTGATACCACAGCATATACGATGCAGTGGATGATATACATGGTGGCAAAAAATAGGAATGTACAGGTGAGTTTTGCTTGAGAAAATGAAATCGTAAGGGCTTCCACACACGTGAAGGTTTAACCGACAGTTTCATCTGTACTACAAGGTATCCAAAATTGCTTGATTTCGACTGTTTCTGATACTTCTGGACTAGATTGGTTAAAACCGTTTCACGATATCCTCATATTTTTTTTAATTCTGATAAATTGTCTATCTCGAAAATGTGCCGTTACTTTTTCATTCACGAAAATATCTAAACTTTCTTGAGGCACTTTTCACTGGAAACAATACACTATAATCAATTTTTAAGCTATTGCATAGCTTTTATCTCAGGCTTTGAGTGCGGCGACCGAATGTAGAAATTCCGTAACGAAAAAACCTAACACAGCCTCGTATCGTCGGTTCAGTTCGGCAGACTTCGGCACGGTGTTTGGGTGCTTGTGATTAGACGGATGCGTGCAGCCACTCTAGCAGTGCAAAATGGAGGCTGCAATCTCGCTGTTCCCATTGAATTACGAACGGGATAGAAAATATATAGCCAAACGCAAACATTTTCATTAACTTCAGCTCTTGCTCTAACTATACATAAGTTGCAAGGTGGAACTTTTGACGAAATAGTACATGAGTATAGTATATCACATTCTCAGGAACTCGTCCATGTTGCACTCTTTCGGGTGACTAATATTGACAAATTGTATATTACGATAAAAAATGATGATTCTGCATTTAAGTTTTATCATAATCGAAGGCAAGCTGCATCGACTGCATCTTTGTTGCTAGAATTCAAAAGACTGTCTTTAAATAGTTTTCAGACGATAGCTCAATATGTCTTAGATTTCATTAGTAATAGAAATGACATTTCAATAATGACTTTCAATTGCCAAAGTTCACATCGTCACAAATACGATTTACAAGATTCGGTTACGAGACAAACCAATGTGTTACTTCTTACCGAAACATGCATGACGCGTGATAATCCGATTGAAATACCTAATTTCAATTGCATTGTTCAATTCAAACGAGATACTGTTCCCAAAGGTGGGTTTCTATTTACCATAATAGTTATAATGTTACTAATATTATGACTCCGAATATTGAAATGAATATTGAAGACGTTAGCGATGTTAATGTTAGACGCTCATTTGTTGGAGATATTTGTGCATGCTTATGCAAACTTAGAAATGGCCTACACATAGTCATGGTAGAAATTTCATTTCTCCGAATCCAAAATTGGACGAGGTAGAGCATTTTATTCATCGCACTTTACTGGAGTACACTGAAGAAGGGTCGAAAATACTCGGTACAAATGGTAATATATTTCCCATTATCTTGGCTGGAGATTTCAACATTAACTTCGTTGATAAAAAATCAGAGCGGTTGACAACTTTTTATTCGGCAAAATTGAATTCAAAAATGAATAATGATCCACAAGAATCCACAACAAAATATGGGATCACTATTGACGCGGTATTTTCCAGATATTTAGAAGACATTAAGTCTCAAACTTATGTTTCTTATTTCAGTTAACATTATGTATAGTTTCGATGATAAACATTCCTGAATAACCTACAAGCATTGTAAGATAAATAAATATTTCAATCAACAATATTATCTTCTTATTTTTGAAAAGATGCTATGCAATATTTTTATCTCGTGAACTAAGGGTGGAAAAAACCCTATTTTAGTTTAAATACGAACGCATTCTTGTTCATATTATACCATACAAAAAGAATTATAGATGAAAAATATTGAAAACTGTGTCTTAGACCCAGTGAAAAAGTTCTTATTGATGTTATTAAACTTTTACAGAATGAAAAAGTTTTGGCACATCTTCTAAATCGACAAAATATCAAAATTTTTTAGTCTAGAAGTACCATAAACAGTTAAAATCAATTTTTTTTATTACATATGAGAAATCTAAATGTTGACTTGATCTTGTGCCAATTTCTTTATAGATTTCATAGATACGAGTGAAATGCAAAATCATTTCAGGCACAAAATTGAAAAAATTCAGTTCAGTAAAGAGTATGACAAAACACAAAAGTTGCTATCAGAAGTGAATATGATTCTTTTCCAATAATTCATCATTGGTCCTTGACTCATCGGTATATTTCCGGGATTCAAATGAAAACATACTGAATATCTATTACCAATCGACCATTTAATGTCATTACGTAAATAATGGTCTCCATTATCAATTCCTCCAAAATTCTGATGGAGAATTTTTTTACATAAAGAATACTTTCGTTTGTTTGACCCTAGATAACCGAGCCTTCTAAAACCTTGACCTCAACAGAGATACATACATAAATATGGTGAATGAAATTACGGAATCTACATCACCAAAATGCTCTATTGAGTTTCGTTATTTGGTAAAGGCATTGGCGTAACAATGCACAGGTAGATCATATTGACAAAAATGTTTACAGGCGTGTAGGGAACTTTAGTGTCGATCGTTTTTTGAGGCTATTTTTTATCAAGGTGTTAAGTTCTCGTTGCATCATCCTGTGTACAAAAGTGTCAGAACTCCTAATTTTATAACGGTAATGCTTCAAATCATCTCCGCATTCCTGTAGCAATGAAAATTAGTCCGGCAAGTCACGTACAGTTTTAACTGTCAGTTTCATCTGAACGTGTATTTCAGTCTTGGATTAATTCGATTCTATCAAATGTACAGTTCAACTTAGAAATATGAAATTTTTCATATTTTTGATCAAAACCTAATGACTCTTGACTTCATCGCCATATTCAAATCAGAATTTTGCTTATGGTAAGCTAAATCTGCTAAGGTACCATGATTGTGCCAAAAAAAGGTCATAATGAACTGACAAAATTGGTGATACTTGAACAACAATTTTTAAACCCTGAGAGAAAGAGGAAAATGAATGATACGTTAAGTTGGTCTTTTTCAGAGAAACTGATAATGCGATGAACTGCATTCCTCTATCTTCTTTTGTTTTCGAATTATACGCCAGAATTTTGGCCATTATCTCCGTTTCTGTTTGTGCTGGGATTTTGAAATGTGAACATTATACAGGCACTTTTTTCATAGTAATCCAGTAGCGTACTTTGTTTTTTCCCAAGAGGTTTCCTTGCTGAGCTATAAAATAAACTTCTGTGTTTTCTTGTGGAAACAATAGTTTGAAATGACTCAGAAAGAATCGCCATTTTTTACCCTTTCAGAAATATATCATACATCATACATCGCCCTCAAATTAATTCAGATATCATGTAAAATATAGTTTGTATTTGAAATTTGAATTATTGAGTATTAAGTAGGCTGAATCACAAAATAATATGTCTTTACGTATAGTGCCATTTTTATTTTGCCATTGAATTCAATTCTCCGTGATTGGATTGACAGAACAACTGTCAATTATTAGAATTCGAAGTCAATTTTGCCGGCAATATGGAAATGTTCGAAAACTACGAGAAATATAATATGTTGAAATTTTTAATTTTAGCAGAAATAATGACTTCAAATTAACAGTTGTTCTGAACAGAAATCAAACTACGGAGAATTGAATCAAGTATTCAATCGCAAAATAATGATGACACCATACGTAGAGACATATTTTTTCTGTGATTCAGCCTACTTAATACTCAATTATTCAAATTTCAAATACAAACTATATTTTTCATGATATCTGGAATCTGAGGGCGATGTATGATATATTTCTGAAACGGGAAAAATAGCGATTCTTTCTAAGCCATTTCAAACTATCGTTTCCATAAGAAAAAACACAACTTTATGGTATAGCTCAGTGACTAAACCTCTTGGAAAAAACAAAGTACGCTACTGGATTGCTATGAAAAAAGTGTCTGCATGATGTTCAAATTTCAATATCCTAGCACGAACAGAAACAGAGTTAATTGTCAGAGTTGAAATCGCCCAAATTTCAATTTTGGCCTATAACTCGAAAACAAAAGAAGTTTCTCTAAAAAAGACCACCGTAACGTGTCATTCATTTTCAGGTATCAACAATTTTGCCAACCATGTACATTTCAATCGGAATTCATTCTTCCCTAAAAATAAGTTGGAAGGGGGTTGTTATTTGTAAAACGCCATTTTATTTGACTTAATTTGAGTGAGAAGACCTCATATGATAATAACCGTTTTAAACATTTTACCCTGTAGCTTGTATGTAAGTGTTGTTTGTTTTTTGTTTTATTGTATTTAATGACTTTTACACCAATGTACGTAAACAATTGTTTTGTAACTTCTGACTTGAAAATGAGACTATTTGAGAGAAGTCTCGAAACTAGTCGTTACAAAATAAAGATTGTGGGAAGAAAGGACTAAATTTCTCTATTTTTTCTGCAGGATAAACTCAGGAGCGAGCTAGAAGACCCATCCTCCAACTACTCCAAAAACATCTTAAAGGAGACCCTCAGGCTATACCCAGTGGCCCCCTTCATCACCAGATTCATACCCCATGCCTCCACCATCTCTGGTTACAAGATACCAGAGAACACCCTCATAGTAATGTCAATCTACACTGCCGGAAGGAGTGAGAATTACTTCACCAATCCTCTGGAGTTCCTCCCAGAACGCTGGGAGAGGGGGAACAAGACAATGGTGACCAGGGAGGCAAGTCTCCCTTTCGCTATAGGGGCCAGATCCTGCATAGGCAAGAAACTGGCCGAATACGAGCTCCAGAAGATGATCTCGCAACTTGTGAAGAACTTCGAGCTTGATTTGTGCAACACCGAAGAGGTTAAGATGGTGATGAAGATGATTGCTGTACCATCCTCACCCATTAGGATCAAATTGAAGAAGATTCGTTGATTCGTGTTATAATTCTACCCTCTCCTCATTTGCTGATGATACAAAAATTTTCAGTCATCCGCTTTCACAACACGATGATCTCCAGAATTACCTTCATGTACTCTCCAGATGACTGGATATTGCCACTGAACGTCTAAAACCAGAGTTTGCCCTACTGGATCGATGGATGTGAGCTTAAGTCAGTAACTCATCAAATCGATCTGGGAGTTACCATGAATTCTGATCTGCGCTGGTCAAAACAGATGTTTAGTAAATCTTTTGAGACATCTGATATCCCAACGTGGAGGTCCCTTTACACAACATATATACGACCTATTATGGAATATGCTGGACAAGTATGGTGGCCGTCAACTACACTGCGAAAAAATTAAAGCACATTCTGAAAATCTCAATTTTAATGAAAGTTAACTTTACATTGACTTTATAACTTATTTTTTATGTTCTCTCGGGAAGGTTTTGAACGAAACAAGACACATTAAATGGAGGAAAAATTCAGGATTTCACCGAATCTTATGTGAAAGAAGAGAATGAACAATTTTCAAAATACTGAAATGCTGATAAGTGATTTGATACTTGGTATTTCCACCCCTTCCGTTAATTACAGCTCGGCAACGACGGTTCATACTCAAAATGAGTGATCTTAAAATGTTCTGATCTGATCCTTCCCAGATTTCTCCGAGTTGGATTCCTAAGTCATTAAGAGTAGCTGAATGATTTTCTGAACTTCTCGGCCTTCTATTGAGGTTGTCCCAAACCTGCTCAATCGGATTGAGATCTAGACTTCTTGCTGGCCATTCCATTCGAGAGACTTCAACCTCTTCAGGGTACTCCTGAACGATGCGCGCACGATGGGGTCTGACATTATCGTCCATAAAAATGAAATTTTCACCAATGGATGGGGCAACTGGCACTACATGCTCTTCAAGAATGTTCCTTATATACTTATCTGTGCGAGCAGTCAAAGATATTCCACCCCATACCATAATCGATCCTCCCCCGAAACCAGTAGTATTCAGGAAATTGCACTTAGCATATCTTTCATGTGGACGTCTGTATACAAGGGAACGTCGATCACAATGATAGAGGCAGAATCTAGATCTGTGAAGAGAACTCTTTCCCAATCGGTCTCTTCCCAATGGATATGCTCTCTCGCAAAATCCAAACGCGCCCTTCGATGGGCTGGGGTAAGAGCTGGGCCTCTTGCCGCGACACGAGGCCTTGAATTATATTCTCTGAGGCGATTTCTTATTGTCTGAGTGCTAACTTGCACCCCATGAGTTTGCTCAAGCTGATTTTGAAGGAGGCGAGCTGTTGCAAACCGTTGTCTCAACGAAGAAACTCTCAAGTAAAGTTCTTGAATGGCAGTTGTTACCCGTGGTCTACCCTGTCCTGGTCTTCGAACATTCATACCTGTCTCCCTGAATGGGTGCAACATTCTGGACACACTTGTATGGGAAACTCCAAACCTTTCTGCAATTCTTGTGTATGTCCACCCTTCTTCTCGCAAAAATACCGCTTGGGCACATTCCTCTTGGGCCAAATTGCGTGTTTCGCGTTGCATAGCGATCGAGTGTAGAAAATCAAACGAAAGAAAAACTATTGATCACTAGAATTGATCGAGAACAACTGTTTTTAGAATGGAGCCAATACATTCAGAATCTGATAATATCATCTTTTTTTATTCCTGCTGGGAAAAAACATCTGTATTGAAGAAAAACGTTGAAAGTGGTTAACATATGCATACATAATTCTAATAAAAATAATTATCATTGAGAACACCTTCAGTTGTAGAATAAATTTGAGATTTCCATAATGTGCGTGAATTTTTTTGCGCAGTGTATATTTGATCAAAATCTCCCGGTCAACGCCTTCAAGAACAGTTTGGATGTATGGAGCTCGATTAGAAGATAATATCTTATATCTATATCAACGCATGCTGTCTCATGAGATTGTTTCTTATAAAATTTTTATTTCAATTTGTATGAGTTTATAGGTTTCCTCAACCCTTGTTATTTATTAAATGAATGAATAAAAATTCTTATGATCGATTTTCAAGTACCTGTATTTGTTTACGTTGTTGCAATTGTGATGTCAAGGGCAAATAAATTTTATTCAAAAGGAAATTGAACGTGGGTTTCACAAAAATTTGATTGTGGTAAAGATAGCTATTTGTGGCGTGCTTCTTTTAAACAGGATTCTAAATCACAAAGTTATGTTTTTTACAATGTACAATATTTCCACAGTCTTCGTCTTCAAAATTGTAAAAACGGTTTGTGCTCACGATATCTAGGTTAGGAAAAACAAACATAATACCGAATACTCTTAACTCCCTTTTTTCTTCAGTTTTTTCTCGATATTTTGGAAATTATTTTGACGAATGCAACGATTTGAGCACGAATGGTTTCAAAATTGTATACTCTATCAAATTCGAAAACAAAAAAAAAACAGAAAAAAAAATTTCACTCCCTGTATAACAGAAAGTGTTCAGGCTCCAAGAATATTTTAGATCGGTAGATAATGTCAAACAATAACAATCCCAATATTCAGATGTCAGTTAGGTCCAGTTCTCCAGAAACGCCTAATAGGGCCGTCGAACTTGGTACACCCTGTATATATCTGTTGAATGAACAGGAAAATTAACTAGACTAATTCCCGCCCGCAGCTTAAACAATGTTTTTGGCGGATGCTCCACTCACCTTTGTAAACTTTACCGAAGCATCCCTCCCCTATCTCCTGCATAAACTTCAGAGTTTCCTTCTTCAACAGAGGCACTCCGGTACCCGCGCACGCCGTGTATTGGGGGTTGGGGGCGTAGCGCTTAGACATCAGCAGGTTAGTCTTCAGATTCACCGGCGAAGCCTGAAACACAAAAAATCAAAATCGCATCCGCCATTTCTACGAAGTTTTGGTGGAGGCGCCTTGGAAATTGCTCCTCCGCCAAAATTCAAATCAGTTAGAATTGCTTAAATTGATTTGAGACGGTTTTTGGCTTACAATTGAGTCGTGTCGGGGTTTAGAACAGCATTTTCGGCGTAGGATCATCCCGAACAGCAGTATTAGGACGAGGAAAAGGGATACACATCCACCGATTAAGTAATAATCTATCTGATTGGCGGAAGCTGGTTTGGCTATCGAGTGTTGAACCTGAAAAAAAGATTTCCATGAGAATCGTTATCAATTTTCAAAAGTTTTATTTATATTTATGTATGTGAGATTGTGAGCAATAGCATAAGGGGTGGGCCTTGATGATATATCTAGAGTGCTTGGGAAAAGGAGTGTAAGTCAAATTTGGTGGTTTTTGATGATTCAAGTTTTTTTGTTTTTTTTTGGACTGTTATGATTAACTATTTTGAATTTAGTCATATTCTTCTTTGTTTTATTGCAAATGACTTATTCTCTTTTTACCAGAAGGTGAAATTCATCATTAAAGGAAAGGACATACATATGAGAAATGAGGACATCTCTCATTCTGGCCATTTAATGACTTATATCCTTTTCCCGACCACTCTAGATAAATTATAGTTATTTCTCTACTACCACTAGCTGATCCGGCAGACTTTGTACTGCCTCAATCGATAAATGAAACAGCAACTTTAATATTAACATAAACTATTATGAAAGTGGACATAAAATTGTCCTATACAAATATGTGTTGCGCCAAACGATGACGTCTGGAAACAGCTGTTATATTTTCGAATGTTAGCCAAGATGTGTTAGAATCATTTTCGATCCCAGAAACTAAAGAGCGTAAGTGATCTGGTGGTGGGACCAATTGTGGCAATTGGCAATTAGATAAGTTAGTTTCGCCTTAGAGGTGAATAAAGTGGTACTAACCAATGTTTTTTTTAGGTGAAATACAAAAAATACAAAAGTACAAAATATAAAGGAAATTTAGTTGCATTGAGATTGGAATGTACAGGGTGATTATTCTTTATTCTTTACTCAATAGCTATCTCAGTTAATCTTCGTCGTACAAAAACGTTTGAATGGGAAAATTTGAAGTATTTTTCATGGGCATTCAGAATTCAGTACTAAGAAATTCATAAAGGCATGGAATGGCTGCCAATTTCGAACATGTCTACCTAGCATATGCATATCCCATATATGTTCAATTGGATTTAAATCCGGCCTTCTGGCTGGCCACACGAATCGTTGAATATTCGCCTCTTCGAAGTATTCTGTTACAACCTGTGCAACGTGAGGCCTAGCATTGTTCTGCATTAACAGAAATTGTTGCTTCCCCAGAAGCAATTCGTAAATGCATTGAAAGTATGCCACGTCGTATGGTAGAAGTGATGAGAAAGCGAGGTGGAAATACACGCTAATAATTTTCAGATGTTTGTTTATGTTTACTTGTCGATGAGGTATTGTAATGTTTCAAATTGTCATAAAAATTGAAAAAATGCAACACCTTCTTTGAAAATGTGTATCTTTTTTTTTAAAGCAGATACTGACGTAAATCAAGAAACATTTTGTTAAGAAAGGGTCACACTTCAAATTAAAACTGAATGATATCAAGTTTTCCGCCTCAAATTCACCACATGGTGCTTAGAAATGAAGGGCAAAAAACAAGGTTTTGTTTCACCCTATATGACGGATGAACTACAGGTATTTTCGCAAAGTAAATTTCAGGTTAATATAACAAGACCCGATATTATACCTGGTGAAAATTTCAACAAAATCGGAGAACCACGAAAAAAGATACAGGGTGTTGAATTTGACAAAAATTTTGCCTGTCTGGAATTTATTGACGGGGAGTATATATAAATTTAACACTTCCCATTGGAATTGGTTTTTAATCGGTCTCAGTGTTAATGAATAAGCGAATTTGGCACTTCTAATGATGTAATTGCTTGTCGATTATTGTCAACGTTTGAATTCTCCATTACACCAAGAAAGAAAATGTTCGTGAACTTCACTCAGCGTTTTTTCAACCCTTGATTTGTTAACTTCGCACCTCCCCCCTATATGTCTCGTTTCTCCAGAAACGTCAAATAGGCCATGGACTAATTGGAGACGTCTGTTGTGGGTGGAAGAGTCTTTCTGCCCCCGCTCATGGCATTACGATTCATCGGGAGAGGCTTTCACCTAATCCGCTATTTAAATATTGTTAAAATTCCCATCTCGCACGGTTTAGAAATGGCGGAGTTCAAATAAATCGTCGAAATTGTTCGATCAACTCTGCCCTTTTCGCGGTTACGCTTCTGTTTTTTCCCCGGGGCCGGCTTTTCAAAGAGTTCAGGTTATTGGAGTTTCGCGATAAGAAATTTGAATGATCAAAGGGGCCTAACCTAAAACACGCAAACAGAAAGTTTAGGATTTTATTTGATGTTGTTGCGATTTCGGATGTTATTCGCCATTCCATGGGCATTTTTTTCCAACAATTCCAATTCATCACCCTACATACATTCCTCGGCAAAATGAACTACCTACTAAAAAAATTGATGAAGTTTTCTCTGTGATAAATTTGTTGTTTTCGAGTTCGATTTGATTTTTTTAATGGCAGGTTAATTTATATGGAATCTGGCCAAAAAAATTACTACCATCTCACTTCTTGATATATAAAACTAAGTCGGCCATATTGTTGGTTACACCATTGATAACTCAAGATTGGATGAACTGTTTGTTATGAAAGATTTTTTTTTGGATTCTTCTACGACAGGTTTAACATAAAATACATTAAAACTCTGAAAAATTTGAAGAAATGGAAATGAAAATAGAAAATAATTTTCTCAGTAGGTGTCGCTAGGGTTAATAGCGTTTTAGTAAAAGTATTATATTTGATATCAATTCGGTGAACTACATTTTCTAATAATATTAACGCATCTGAGTCCATGTGTTATTAAACCTATCTTTCTTCCGAACACTACGGAAAATTTTATTATGAAACGTTCTGAACAAATCTCCATTCTACTATTATATATGTAAACAATTACTGTGTATTTTGAGTTGCCTAAACGGATGTTTTGGGGGCGCATTGATTCTTTTGTCTGGTGACTTCCGACAACCATTACCGGTAATTCCAAAATCGACGGCTGCCGATGAAATAAATGCTTGCCTAAAATCATCAACTTCAAATTTGGCTTGGTAATGAAGCTCTCAATTCAGTCGATTGCGGTTGGAATAGACCTAATAGATATTTGCAGCCCATAATGCAAAAAACACCTGCGCCACAAAAATTGTTGAAAATGATTTTTGTAACTGCAAAAAAAGATGCAATGCGTCATGCACCTGCAGAAAACTGAGTCTTTTTTGTAACGCTACATGTGGAGATGTGCAGGTGTTAACTGCCAAAACTGTTGTCCAATCTTTGGCAAAGATGAAGAAATAATTGACACTGGCGACAGCCACTCAGAATCAGATTAATTTTTTGATACAAAAGTATTGATAGAATTCGGAGGTCATGCCTAATTTTCGCCCTCATTAACTGGACTAATTGTACAGGACAATTTCATCTCCACTTTTAAGGTATTATACCATAATAATTTATTATAATATTGAAGTTGCTTTTTTGTTTATCGATTGAGGCAGTACGAAGACTGCCAGGTCAGCTAGTTAGATAATACAGTGCAACCTTAATATAACGAATCTCAATATGACGATTTCCTCTATTTAACCAATTTTTTCCTGATCCATTCAAATTGTCCATGAAAGAGTCAATGTGAAATATCATTACGTAATTTTTTTTACGAAGAACCTCTTTATAACGAATTATCAACTATCGAAGGAAAGTGTAAATATCTCTAATTGACAAATTTTGTCAACTCAGAACCTCTTTATAACTAATATGACAATCTCAGAGTACGTGATTCAGTTGCGACAGTCGATTTACCATAACTATTTTTTCTGTAGAATCCGAAAAAAAACTACTTTCTTCGTGGAAAATTCAAATGGACTTACTCCTCATCTCAGAAAAATCTTGAAAATATAATGAAAACACTGAAAAATATTCGAGCAAATACTGGAGTTCGATGTGAACCACCCTATATATGAAGTTTCCGAAACTTTATTCTTGTGGTCTCACGATCAATAAATATCTCTTTTCTATATTAAATTTCAGAGTATACCGAGTTATAGGAAGTTGTAATTGAAGCCAAACGAGGTTAGTAAAGTGTGAAAGTAACGTGAAAATGCGGTGAAAACTTCGGTTGATGAAATGGAAAATAAGAAAAGCTTACAGAGGGCGTTGTTTCTGGTAACCTGCTGCTACTATTCGTCTCTTCATTGTTGTTGGAAGGTGGCAGGACATTTGGTATCAGACCTGGTTGGAGCGGCACTGAAAAACAAATTGAACGTCATAATTTTGTTACAAATTGAATTATACAGGGAAGACCAATTCAGCAGTTTGAAGAGAATATTTCAAAATTCCAAGTTGTTTGGAGAACATCATTCAAACATTAGTTGTATATCTCACAAGTGTATTATGGATTATATCTCTCGTTCATATTTGGCTGCTCCACATGAGTAAGGGATATTTACTTAAATCGCTGAAAAATTATAGTTTAAATGACAATTTGTGATGAGAATTCATATTAATATGATTTTTTTAATCAGTCCTCTTTTTATATCAATTTTCAGACCACTAGCATCAAAATTGGAGGAAGTCTCATACAAACTTATACTTCCCCTGGTTCTGAGGATTGGGGGGTGAAAGTTTCAAGTTTAAGAATTTTTCCAGTGTTTGTGTACTGAAACTAGCTCACTAAGCAAATATCAACTTGATAGGACATCGGGAAGTACCCTTAGAGTTTTTATGATAATCAGTGAGTGAGTGACGAAATCGGGGGTTTTTAGATATCAATAAAATCTGAAGTGTACGAGCTACGTACTTGAAACTTCATAAGGTTTATATCCTGAAAAGTTTGCTCATTTATTATATTCCAAACTCAAGTTATGAGGGTTCAAATATACGATGAAACACTTCGAGAAAAATTGAAAAAAGACATACGGCAACACAAGAATTGAGAACTGAGAAACATTCTGAATATTGAATTGGTTGAGGCTTTCGCGGCCATCGTTCAATGTGACATGTTCTTTCGAGCATTTAGGCCGTCGTCGTAGATTAGTTCTCGACGTTTCGCCAGTTCGAGTGTCTGGCATCTTCAGGAGTTATATTTCAGGAGATGTTCTCACTGGACTGAACTGCCTGAGTGTGACGGGGACGCAGATTGTACTTCCTTATATAACCTCGGTCGGGGGGCGTGGCTGCGCTTGACCGGTCCCGTCCCGATAACGAACGCGCGCCGGTGTCCGACCGGTTCACAACCGGTTCCCGATCTTCATTCACTTCATGAACCCGGTTATTATTATAGGGTAGTGGTTTTGTGTTTTTGAGTACTGGCACCCATGTTCTATTGATTTTCAAAGATTCCTCCGATTTATTGAAATTCGTTGGGTGTTTATGAATTTCGATTGCTTCCCTGTAGAGCCTGGGGTAGTATGCGGTAGTGGTGCACAACACTTGGGTTTTGTCGAATTCTATTGCATGATTCGTGCTGTTCAGTGTGTGCTCTGCGACGGCGGATTTCTCTGAATGACCCAGTCTACAATTGGCCTTGTGTTCCTTGATCCTCGTATTGATGGATCGCTTCGTTGTACCGATGTATACACTTCCACAGCTGCACGGAATTCGGTATACACCTGGTGTACTGAGTGTATCCCTTCTGTCCTTGGGGGAGTTGAGATGGTCCTTGATCTTCTTCGACGGTTTGAATATTGTCTTAATGTTATGTTTCCCCAGAATTCGTCCGATTCTATCTGTCACCCGTGGGATAAACGGCAAGAATGCTTTTGTTTCCGATTCTTGGCGACGTGATACATCTCAACTCCCCCAAGGACAGAAGGGATACACTCAGTACACCAGGTGTATACCGAATTCCGTGCAGCTGTGGAAGTGTATACATCGGTACAACGAAGCGATCCATCAATACGAGGATCAAGGAACACAAGGCCAATTGTAGACTGGGTCATTCAGAGAAATCCGCCGTCGCAGAGCACACACTGAACAGCACGAATCATGCAATAGAATTCGACAAAACCCAAGTGTTGTGCACCACTACCGCATACTACCCCAGGCTCTACAGGGAAGCAATCGAAATTCATAAACACCCAACGAATTTCAATAAATCGGAGGAATCTTTGAAAATCAATAGAACATGGGTGCCAGTACTCAAAAACACAAAACCACTACCCTATAATAATAACCGGGTTCATGAAGTGAATGAAGATCGGGAACCGGTTGTGAACCGGTCGGACACCGGCGCGCGTTCGTTATCGGGACGGGACCGGTCAAGCGCAGCCACGCCCCCCGACCGAGGTTATATAAGGAGGTACAATCTGCGTCCCCGTCACACTCAGGCAGTTCAGTCCAGTGAGAACATCTCCTGAAATATAACTCCTGAAGATGCCAGACACTCGAACTGGCGAAACGTCGAGAACTAATCTACGACGACGGCCTAAATGCTCGAAAGAACATGTCACATTCTGAATATTCCTATAAGAGAAACAGCCGATAAAAGTTACTTGTTTAAACGAAGGAAAAGAAGGAAAATAGAGAAAGAGGAGAGTTGATTGAGAAAACTGAAGAAGAAAAAAGAAGAAAATTCCAGAAAATAGAAGAGAAAAGACTTCTCACCAAGAAAATACAGAAAAAAACAAGAAATCGAGATGAGAGGAAGAAATTCTGTTCCTCATAAAAGACCAAAGATTTCCATGTCAATTGTCATCGACGAATGCGTTAAGCGGTACCTATAAAGACTAACAACTCAGAAACCGGTCTACCTGCTTCGATGACAACATATTCTTGCAGTTTACTTCGATATCTAGATTTTCTCTAGGTCATCTTTGGAGTCACTTTCTTGGACAGTCTCCTCCAAATCGGCCAAGGAATAACCCCTTGAATTAGTGCCTTGTATGTCAGAATGACAATTCTCGGAATATGTCTTAGTTTTTGGTCCTGAAAAATATTCTGTTTTCTTGTGTTATAACATGTTTGGTTTATCTATGGGAGATGATTGCCTTTCATTGGGGTCTTCAAGCATCTGAAGTGCCGAAAAATCATCACCTGGAAGGTCGTATCCGGTTTGAAAAACCCTCACGACCAGAGAGCGAGAATTTGTGGATGTTAAGTTTGAATATCGAAAGACAAGTGTGATTACGTCTCCAAATTGGCTGATGAACATGGTATCGAGGTGATTCTTCTGCAAGAAACCCACACGGCAACAGAAAAAAATCCTCGTGAAGGAGGACAGTTGAAAGTTATGTATTAATTGATTTTTTACAAGTTTAGCTTCTTATGTTAAAAAATTATCAGTTCATAATTTTCAACATATTCGGAAAGGGAAAATTGATGTGGTTTTTTTCAAATTTTGTGACATTTCTGTCATAAATATTTATAAACCTCCGAACATTATTTGGCCAAGAAATCTGAATGTTGATGTTTTTTTAAAGTAGCAAATGCATTTGTAAAATGCATTTGATTTATTCTGAATAATCGGTTTCTTTTCTGCTTTTGCCTTTTTTCATTTCAGATTAAGAATTGCGAGTCGTTTTGGGAAGAATCTGTTTATCCGAGCCCATCGACGGATAACATGAAGATGATCACACTGATGTCTTTCAAGATTTTCCTGATATTTAATATTTTATGTTATTTTTTTACGGGGAGAGAGGTTTTTTCGGCTGAGTTTTTTTCCCCTGGCTGTATAGTATCGTATGATACTAGTGATGATAGTATCGTATGATTCTATAGTATCATACGAAGAATGATATGATACCCCGTTTTTTTTTACCTCAGCTTAGGTACTTTTTGTTTCAATATTTTTTGTATTATTTTAGCTCTCTTTTTATATATATATATATATATATTTCCGAACACCATGTATGTGGCCGACACAGGGAAGCTCAAATTCGCTGGCGGTCCCCGTATCTATTTCTCGCTTAAAGGTGAAGGAGTAGAGAAAACACTTCAAAGCGCGAACATACTGTCAATACAAATACAAGAAGTATTGGGTTACACGCTGACAAAGCTGCGAACATCTGTCCGCTCTTCGGAAACGTGCAAGATTTTAACCTGACTCCTATTTTTATAGACGTCAAAGCCGGCTCTGACGGGCCGCGAGCCGCATTTCCTATTTCGGTCTTTCCGAGTGTTTTTTTTTTTTTTGGATTCGAAAAACGAATACGGTGATGCTTATCAGAGTCGATATGAAGGGGTGTTTACAAAGGAGAGCGGTTGTTTTGACATGGGCCCCTAAACACAATAACAAGGGATTGATGGACACACTTTCACGTGTAAATTTAGTCGAGAACTTTTTTCTCTACAGGGACTGTTTTCGAATATAAAATTCATGAGGACGTCGTTTCTTTTTTTATGAAACGAGGTGGGTATTGACCGATGGTTTGTCAGATTTGAAAGGTCTTTTCGAGTCAACTCCTATATATCCATGGATTTTGGAGAATTCTTATAAATCATAACAAGAAATAATATGGTGTTTTGAGAGTGGTTGAATCGATCCAATAAAAATCAGTATGAGACATTTCGTCAATCTGGTCGCCTTTCTTCTGAAGTTTGGTTCTTTTCATATGATTCATGAATGTTCTTATTTTGAAATAGAGTTCATCAACGGCTTCGATTTGAAACGAGTTTTCTGAAAATGCCAAGACGTTATTTAACAAACGCTGAGGCTAATAGGGCTATCGTAATGCTACAGGGTGGCCTAACTCAGGTTGTTGTAGCGGAAAGGCTCCAAGTCAGCCAAAGTGTGATATATCGACTTTGGAATAGGTTCGAAGAATAGGTTCCGCGCAGAAAGGTTTGGAGTTTCCCATACAAGTGTGTCCAGAATGTTGCAGCGATTCAGGGAGACAGGTATGAATGTCCGGAAACCTGGACAGGGTAGACCACGGGTAACAACTGCCATTCAAGAACGTTACCTGAGAGTTTCTTCGTTGAGACAACGGTTTGTAACCGCTCGACTCCCTCAAAATCAGCTTGAGCAAACTCAAAGGGTGCAAATTAGCACTCAGACAATAAGAAATCGCCTCAGAGAATATGATTTAAGGCCTCGTGTCGCGGCAAGAGGCCCAGCTCTTACCCCAGCCCATCGAAGGGCGCGTTTGGATTTTGCGAGAGAGCATATCCATTGGGAAGAGGCCGACTGGGAAAGAGTTCTCTTCACAGATGAGTCTAGATTCTGCCTCTACCATTGTCATCGACGTTCCCTTGTATACAGACGTCCACATGAAAGATATGCTCATTGCAATTTCCTGAATACTACTATGGTATGGGGTGGAATATCTTTGACTGCTCACACAGACCTGGTGGTCGTTGATAATGGAGGTATGAATGCTGATAAGTGTATAAGGAACATTCTTGACGAGCATGTAGTGCCATATGCCCAATACATTGGTGAAAATTTCATTTTTATGAACGATAATGCCAGACCTCATCGTGCGCGCATCGTTCAGGAGTACCTTGAAGAGGTTGAAATCTCTCGAATGGAATGGCAAGCAAGAAGTCCAGATCTCAATCCGATTGAGCAGGTTTGGGATAACCTCAATAGAAGACTGAGAAGTTCAGAAAATCATCCAGCTACTCTTAATGACTTAGGAATCCAACTCGGAGAAATCTGAGAAGGATTAGATCAGAACATTTTAAGATCACTCATTTTGAGTATGAACCATCGTTTCCGAGCTGTAATTAACGCAAGGGGTGGAAATACCAAGTATAAAATCGCTTATCAGCATTTCAGTATTTTGAAAATAGTTCATTTCTCTTCTTTCACATAAGATTCGGTGAAATCCTGAATTTTTCTTCCATTTAATGTGTCTTGTTTCGTTCTAAACCTTCCCGAGAGAACAGAAAAAATACGTTATAAAGTCAATGTAGAGTTAACTTTCATTGAAATTGAGATTTTCAGAATGTGCGTTAATTTTTTTGTGCAGTGTATTCCGATGAGTTCTATCACCTGTAGGTTAAGGACACCTAAGCTTTGGAAACACCTGTATAGTTCGCATAAAAACCGAAGGTTCAGCAAAAATTTTTTCTCGACCGTTTTCTCAAGTGAGAAATTACTTTTTTCGCTTGGAGGAAAAGATTCCCCGAGATATGGATTTAAGCTTGAACTCACCTGTGTATCTTGGACAGGTCCCGTCCGGGTTGGGGGCTTTGGAGTCGTGGGGGCAAACGCAGGAGTAAAAGTTGTTTTCCAATTCCTTACATGCCAGCTCCCCCGTGCATTTTCCGCGGCTACAATTTCCAGGGTGCCTCTCCACTTTTCTTTCCTCTGGAAGGAAAAAAAGATTATTATTTTGCTTGGGAATTATTCGAGGTTGAACTCGAAGCAGTTTTTTCTCACATTTCAATTAAACGAAGTTAAAATTTTATGTTTGAAGGTGGATATTCTTTATCAGGGTGTCCCATAATTAGACCGAAAAACTTCTAGTGGATGTTCTAGACATTATTTGAGACGCTTTCGATCAAAATTATATAGTACAAAAATGCTTCGTTAAGGTGCTAGAGCCCTCTGAAGATGGCAACACTTTTCTTAACATATATCCAAAACTGCGTCACCTAAAGTGTTGAAATTTCACACTACTATCAAGAATATTTTCATCTCAATCATAAGCATATCTTTCTGGGGGTCGAGGGGTATTTTTAGTGACGACTTTTTCACCTTTCATTAATTTACAAGTTTCAAATCGAATTCATGAACTTTGATATTTTTTCTTGAACAAAGGTTTTGAGAAAAATTGATTTGGAATTTTCATTTCCTTCGCTACTCACTGTTGGTTATGTGAAGAATCATAATGAAGTGATTTATTGTATTTGATTTCAATGATTTTATGGGAGTATTGCCGCATAAAACAATCATAAACGAAAATATTTTGACAAATCCCAGAATATGTCGTAATTTTTGGTCCTGAAAAATATTCTGTTTTTGAAACATAGATGAATTCAAAATAGTAATCATCGAAATGAATACCATTTTCAATTCCCAGGCTCAGAGATCTTTTATCATGAGGTTGGAGAAATGATATTAGATTTTGTCACTGAGATGACAGATATACCGGTTTCGGCCTTGTTGGGCCTCATCAGTATCCCGCACATCTCAGGAAAAAATCTTCATAAAAAACTTCGAAATTTGAAGCAATTGGTTGTGAAGTAATGAGTAAAATATTACGAAGTACTAAGGTGGTGACATCCAATTGCGTCAAAATGAAGTTTCACATCTCCAATCAAATGCAAAAAAAGAAATCTGTATTTCCTCTTTCACTGAATGAGATTTTAGCAGTGGCTCTATTCAGGGCCTGCTTGCTAGTTTCTCAAAGTGATGGGAAACGCCCAATTCTTTTTTTTTTTCTTATATTCTGTTTTCTTATGTTATATCTATGTGTTCATCTATGAGAGATGATATCCTTTCATTAAGGTCCCGTAGCGGTCTTCAAACATCTGAAGTTCCGAAAAATCATCACTAGGATGGTCGTACCTGGTTCGAAAGAACCCTCACGATCAGAGAGCAAGGCTGAGAATTTAAATTTGAATATTCGAGGAATTCGAAGGACAAGAGTGATTACGTTGCGAAATTAGCCACTGAACATGGTGTTGAGATCTTCTAAGAAACCCACATGGAAACAGCTGAACTTCCTCGTGAAGGAGGACAATTGAAAGTTATGTACTCATTGATTTTTCACTTAGTCCAAATTACGATTTAGCTTATTGTGTCATTAGTTTTTTCATGTTCAGCAATTCAAAAAGGGGAAATTGATTGGGTTTTTTCATTTCTTTCAAACATTGTGACATTTCTGTCATAACTAATTTATGAAGAAAGAATTTCTTCGATGGGTGGTTAATTCAAAAACCATTTAATTGATTATAATTAACTATTTCTTTTGCTTTTGTCCTTTTTTATTTCAGATCTAGAATTTCGAGTAGATTGGTGAAGAGTCTGTTTTTCTCTGCTGCCCATAGAAGAACTACATGAAGATGTTCTCCTGATCACGTAGATGTCCTCCAAGATCCTCTGATTTGATATTTTTAGTAAGGGTAAGGTCAGGGTTTTTTCCTCTGGTGTTTTTTCCCTTTCCTCATTTTATCATACAGCAGACCTGTATGGTTTTCCTGTGTTGCATTAACCCCAGCTAGGTACTTTTTCATTTCAATATGTATTGTATTATTTTAGCTCTCTCAATCAAAAGAATATATATTCTCCTGCAACAAAATCTCAACATTTCGTCATCATTGACATTCGAGGAAAGTTATTTCCGAAAGAGATGATACGCATCGACCACTTGTTTTCCCAGAAAGGACCTTGTATCGGGGTAAACATCAGGTTTTTCGCAACTACGTATCATTCTTACCGCCCACAACCAATATCCACGATGTTTACATCCAAGAATTATCTGGAGAGCTTATGTGATACCGCAACACGTAAATGTGTGTGGAGGGGGAAGAATCCGTACGGAACCCACGTGCTGGAGGCTTTCCCAATCGATTTTCTGTCGGGAAATAGTAAACATTGCCCTTCGGATACAGAAATTTAGACGAGAGGAGGATAGGATGGTCAGAAAAAAAGGTGTCTCGAAGTGATTGAAACTGCACTGTATCTTAGCTATTATTGAAGATAGAGGCATGTGGTTTTCACTACCCTGTATCAGATTTTTTGTGGAACTCTTAAACCCACAAACAGAAATATTCAAACTTCTTTTGTTCTTGAAATATAGGGCTAAAAAGAAAATGTTCACTTTTTTGAGATTATTTTTCAATCACTGTATAAGAAGGACTGTATAAGAAAAAAAATAAAAACGACTTTTAATATATATTTTTACGTAGAAGACAGTGGCGTAGTTAAACAATTTTTTTCAGAGCACTGTTTCTGAGATTGAGCACAAACGTGGAATTTTTCAGGTGGAAAACCCTGTATATTTCAAGATAAAATGTTTGCATTTATTTTTATGATTACATTAATGCATCACAACCTCGCCTTTTATAAATGAAAAAAATCAGAATAATCCATATTTATGTTGTTTTTTTTTCAATCGTACGATAAAAATTCTTCCACACATGTATAAAAGTTTAACATGCATGAAAAATTTCAATATAGATATCAAAATTTCTTTCGTTTTCAACATTTTCAAGTTTATGTTGACGAGTGATATTTTGAATTTATGTTTGAATATAATAAAATAAATGGGTTTAAGTCACATAGCGCTTAAAAAAAATATTAATTAAATGCACGTGTGAACGAATAGCCTACTATTGAAAAAACAAGCAAATATGGATTTTTGGAGCTAAATATATTGAAAGTTATATTGTGAAACATCAATGTATTCAGAAAAATAAATGCAAAAATTTTACGTTAAAATATACAGGGTGTTCCATCCACGTTTCTGCTCAATCTCAGTAACAGTGCTCTGAAAAAATGTTTCAACTACGCCACAGACTTCTACGTAAAAATATACAGGGTTATTCACGAATATGGCTGTATAGAATATTTTCAGAATTGAAATTCTAAAAGTGAGCTTAAAGTAAGAAGACGACTTCTCGTGATACCAAAAGTTAGAATTTTCCCGAAAAAATTCTCTTTGAATGAGGAAATACGAAATA
Organism: Hippodamia convergens; assembly: GCA_038502775.1. Lineage (NCBI taxonomy): Eukaryota > Metazoa > Arthropoda > Insecta > Coleoptera > Coccinellidae > Hippodamia > Hippodamia convergens. Next base: position 33,202,135 of record CM076610.1, read on the forward strand.
AAAATCTCAAAATTGAACTCTGTTGAAATACAGAGACCTTCGAGGTTTTTTCTTTAAAAATTCTCATTTTTGAGAATCTCTGAGAACAAAGGCTGATGCTTCTTTTCCGATAGCTAGATTTTCAGAATATGATACAGGAGGTCACAAGTTCTTTGCAAAGTTAGAAGTGACGAACATCAAAAAATCATTTTTTTTTAAATTGGAACCCCATTTTTTCGAAACCTTCGTCAAAAAATAATAGGAGCATACGTCAAAGACTTTTATGCCAAAATGAATATTTTTCGAGATATTCAGAAAAAACGATTTTGTCTTCAATATTCAATCTGATTCCGAATGTGTTTTTCTACTGGAAAATAATTAAGCGGTGAATTGAAATTTCTCTGTTATCGAAAAAATAGTTCCTATAGAATTTCAATCCTGAATCTTGTGCCTTTCCTTAAAATATTCTATGGAGCCATATCCCTGAATTGAAATTTGGGCAATTTCAACTTTGAGCATTATCTCCGTTTCTGTTTGTGCTAGGATGTTGAAATATAAACATCATTCGGACACTTTTTTCAAAGCAATCCTGTAGAGTACTATGATTTTTCCGAAGAGAAAAAAAAACATAACTCCATGTTATAGTTTTAGCTCAGCAAGGAAACCTCTTGAGAAAAAACAAAGTACACCACTGGATGTTTGCATTTCAACATCCTAGCACAAATAGTAACGGAGATAATGTCCAAAGTTGAAATCAACTCAGACTGAACGCTGAATAAAAATTCCTCATTAGACCAAAGGATTTTTTTCGATCTAAAGTATCAATTCGATTTATGAGCCCCTGATTTATTCCACCAGGAAACGCTGTTTCATAATTCAATTTCATTGTTCGGTAATTGTTGGGTTTCCAAGAAAAAAATGCATTATTTATATCGGTCACTAGTGAATGGAGCAATGTGACAATCCAACAACAATCCACCTACGTAGCTACGATTCCTATATGATTATCATTCCAGATGTAAGAACGCTTTTTTTACAATAGACCACACCTTGAAAGAAAGCAGTAATTCTAGGCTTCGAATAAATCGATGATCCTCTTGTAACAAAACAACAAAGTATGAGTGGTCCATAATTTACAATGAAGAATATTGGGAGAAGCTCTTGAAGTTTTTTTTAAGATTCGATACTCAACTATTCAGATATCGATTGAAATTGACTGTCGACGATTCTACTTTTCCAGAAAATTTTGAAAAAAAAACATTTTTTCAAGTATTCTCGTATTTTTTATTGCTAGGCATATTTGAGTGTTTCTTTGGTTTTATTGGTTAACATTTTTACATATTTCTTCATTCTCAGTGGACTACCAATAAATTTTCTGACTATGGGTGGACCAATTGAAGGTTCTGCTCATATGAGAGATGTTCAAATGAAACAATTCTATATTCAGAAGGTATTTCATCAGTTAGGAGGTCAAACACTAGTTCACATTTACAAGAAACAGAAATGGAGGTTGACATTATTGAAAAAATTAATTGTGGGGTATTACTGAATTAATATGAGGCTGCTGTGGAAAACAATACAATCATTCTCATTTCCAGTCATTTTCATGCCATGAAAGCGTGAATTACAACAAAAGAAATCAAATTCATTTCTATGAATGCTGAAATAAATTCCAGTTATCCTGAATAAAAATTCCCACTCGCCAGTAATTGCTGAAGTTGATAGGACAATTTCCAAGCTTTGATTTCATTTGCAGACAAATTAATTTTCCGCTTTAACTCCGCTCGTGTTAACTTTGGTAGCATTAATCATTAAACTCATACGTCTGAAAAAATACCTATTTTAAGTGGAAAAATTCGTATTTCTTGTTTTCGACCTGTTTAATTCTGGCACACGCTGTATATTATACGGGGTTATTCACGGAAGGTTTCTGAAAAAATAAGATGAGATGGTACTCAAATCAAGATTATGAATCTAAGGCAAAAAATTGAGAGAAAATCTTAACAAACAATGATGACAAATGGATAATTTTTAAGCTATCAGGAAGAATAGACAATATCATTCAAACTGTAAGGAAATTTCTTGGTCTAGTTTGAGTTATAATGTGTGTTGTTAATAAAATCCACTGATTTTTCCAAAAGATTGCTTCAGTTATCTGTATCTCATGTTGTATGAGGAAGAAACGGCTGAACACATGGTATGCAAGTGTCCAGAGCTGGAGGAACTAAGAACTATCCGCAAGTCGGTTCTGGATCCTCATGAGGTAGCAGCTGAAGCTCCAAAGGATGTCGTTGGATTTTTCAAGGCCATTGATGGCCTCTTAGGGATTGTAATGGACAAGTTGGGTGAAGAACAAAATAATAATAATGCGGGAATAAATAATAAAGATACGTTCATTTCTTGGTCCGTTTCCAGGTCATCGAACGATTTTCGTTCAAACCCATAAGTACTTTTCAGCGTATCGGGGTCAATTCAAGATTATTATCGGAACGTAGTCTAATATTGGCAGTTGTTATGTCAAGTTTCGATTAATTGTTTTTGATGCTGTTATTTACGCTAGTCAGTGCGCGATTTCGTAACTTCGTCTATTTTTGTACAAGCCGTCTGAAAGTTGTTCTTCGACTTCGCTGATCTAGAAAGCTATTGGAAGGCTTGTAATGTTTAATTGTAACGATACCTTTATACAGCGTGGGTTAAAAATGTGTACCGATATTTTTGGGGGTGATAGTACATTAAAAATGAAAGGTAGAAGTGTAATGAAATATGTATTTCAAAAATATACATTCATACACAAAATTTCAATCTGGTGGCAGTTTAGAAGTTATGCGGAGAATTTTTTTAAATTTCATCAACTTTGGAATGACATATCTCTCTCAATAAGCATTATGGGCCATGAGTTTATTCATCAAAGTATACTTATTTATCAATGTACTATCATTCCCAGAAAGCTCAGTACACATTCTTGGCTAACCCTGATACAGGGTAATGCATTATGCTTATGCAAAGTACAAGAGGTCTCATTAATTTACTGGAACTTAAGATCTCAGAACTTGGTTTGAATTTCTACAATATAAATTTCATATAATGAGTGTATATTGACTTAAATTGCAAAAAAATATAGTTAAAATGAGATTTTGTTTTGAAAATTCATATTAGTATGATTTCAAGTTGCAGGAAATTATGTTAATTTTAGCCTGTAGGTCTGCAGCGTATATAGGGTGGTTAAAAAAAATCGAGTAAAATTTCAAGCTTTTTAAGACTATCAATACAATGTTTGGCCTCCACAGGCATCAATAACATATTGACATTTTCTTTGCATACTGCACACGACGTTCTTGAACATTTCTTGAGGAATTTGTTTCCATAAAAGGGGCAGAAGCTCTCTCAGATCATTTAAGGATTCTGGGGTAGGTTGATGATTATCTAATTTTTTTTGGAGCATATCCAATGCATGTTCTATGCAATTCAAATCTGGTTAGTGCGGAGGTATTGGTAAATGTGGAATACCAAGATCCCCGCGCGCATTCTCAACTATGGCTGCACGGTGCGTTCTAGCGTTATCGTCAAGAAATTGAAAAGTTCCACCAATAGCAGCGTGAAAATTTGGCAAAACATTGTCAATGACATGCTCCCTATAGTGTGAGGCGGTCATATTCTCAGGACCATTGTGAAGATCTTTGCGCCCGTTGAAACATATCATACCATACCATAACACTACGCTTTCGGATTGGATGGACTTCATGGACATAGCGCCGATAACGGGGTATGAGTGGAATTGTCCATACCCTTATTCTTCGAGAATCTGAAAATCGTCCATATCTGCATTCATCGGTGAAAAGGACACTACGCCATTGATCGTTCCAATTGATATGTTGCCTTAACTATTCCAGTCTTTGTCGCTTATGGTCACGTGGTAATAGAACTCCTCTTAATGGACGTGTAGAACCTAGATTCGTCTGTCTCAAACGTCGTCTGATGGTTCAGATGGAAACTTGGATCCCATCTGCATTTTGAGGAGTAGCATCCTACACGTAGATGTAGGCTTTCTTCTCGCCGAAACGGTGATGAAACGATCCTGAGCAGGTGTTGTTTTTCGTCGCCCACCAAGTCTTGGTCTTTCCAACACGGAACCTGTCTCCCTGAACCTATTCCAAAGTCGAGATATCTCACTTTAGCTGACTTGGAGCCTTTCCGCTACAACAACCTGATTTAGGCCAGCCTGTAGCATTCCGATAGCCCTATTAGCCTCAGCGTTTGTTAGTTTACGTCTTGGCATTTTCAGAAAACTCGTTTCAAATCGAAGCCGTTGATAAACTGACTCCATTTCAAAATAAGAACATTCATGAAGCATATGCAAAGATCCAAACTTCAGAAAAAAGGCGACCAGATTGACGAAATGTCTCATACTGATTTTTATTGGATCGATTCAAGTTGTTATTGAGCTTCAAATGATTTTACAGCGATTTTTTAGAAGATTACATACTTTTCGATACGATTGAATACGATATCCGTAACTCTTGTGGAGCAGTATAGTTCTCCTATATATATATTTCAAGATGGTTTCGAGGCTATACATAAAGTAACAAATGCATTTCTGAAATGGGTGGTTAATTTCAAAATAATTCAATTTAATCTAAATAATTGTTTTTTCCTGTTCTTGTCTAATTTCATTTCAGATCAAGAATTACGCGTCGTTTTGTGAAGAATCTGTTCTTCTGTGTCCATATTGTTCCACCAAGAACAACCGGTGTCAGTCTTTCCAGATGAAACTCCTCTCCTACGATAATGAATGGCAATAAGTCCTCTGCATCCGAGATGAATGACGCGCTTTGCTGAAAGTTAATCGCCTTCTGCATTCAATTAAATATTGTAAATGGCTCTCGAAAGATTCGTAGAAACGATTTGACTGACCAAGATCCAACGTTTCACGGCTCGTTTGTGTACAGTTCTGTCCATTCATGAGCTTTCAAAGCACGTCGTATTTCCAGGGAAAAGCTAGCTGGTCGCGATAGACGAATGGATGTGGCCTTTGTCAAGTTTCGATTTTTTGTTGATGGTCAGTTTCATACAATTCTCGGAATATGTCATAGTTTTTGGTGCTGAAAAATATTCTGTTTTCTTGTATTATAACATGTTTGGTTTATCTATGGGAGATGATTACCTTTCATTGGGGTCCCGTAGCGATCTTCAAACATCTGAAATGCCGAAAAATCATCACTTGGAAGGCCGTATCCGGTTTGAAAAACCCTCACGACCAGAGAGCGAGAATTTGTGGATTTTGAATTTGAATATCGAAGGAATTTCGAAGGACAAGTGTGATTACGTCTCCAAATTAGCTGATGAACATGGTATCGAAGTGATTCTTCTGCAAGAAACCCACACGGCAACAGAAAAAAATCCTCGTGAAAGAGGTCTGTTGAAAGGTTATGTATTAATTGATTTTTTACAAGTTTAGCTTGTTATGTTGAAAAATTATCAGTTCGTAATTTTCAACAGATTCGGAAAGAGGAAATTGATGGAGTTTTTTTCATTTCTTTCAAATTTTGTAACATTTCTGTCATAAATATTTATAAACCTCCGAACATTATTTGGCCAAGAAATATGAATGTTGATATTTTTTTAAAGTAGCAAATGCATTTCTAAAATGCATTTGATTTATTCTGACTAATCGGTTTCATTTCTGCTTTTGTCTTTTTTTTCAGATTAAGAATTGCGAGTCGTTTTGGGAAGAATCTGTTTATCCGAGCCCATCGACGGATAACATGAAGATGATCACACTGATGTCTTTCAAGATTTTCCTGATATTTAATATTTTATGTTATTTTTTTACGGGGAGACAGGTTTTTTCGGCTGAGGTTTTTTCCCCTGGCTGTATAGTATCGTATGATACTAGTGATGATAGTATCGTATGATTCTATAGTATCATACGAAGAATGTTATGATACCCCGTTCTTTTTTTACCTCAGCTTAGATATTTTTTGTTTCAACATTTATTGTATTATTTTAGCTCTCTTTTTCATAAGATTATGAGATTTACAAGGACATAACTTTGCTTGCTACCTCTACCGGGTCTTCATCTAACTTCTACAAAATCCGAACCATTGAATCGAACGCAGTCAAAATTCAACATGTCTCAACACCTGAAGTGATTCTTATATGAGATAAATACAATATCGAAATTCGTCAGGCGCTGCCATAGCTTCAATTGGATGAGAATTGTGTGCATGGCACTACCCGACGATATAATGAGACTGGTAGCATTAAGAAACGCTACGGTGGTGGAAGGCGCTGTACTGCAAGGGCGCCAGCAGACGTCGAAAGGGTGATTCACTGATTGGATATAAATTTGACGAGTTCATCACAACAGCTCGCCTAGGATCTCGACGTGAGCAACTGCAGCGTTCGTCGCATATTGAAGAAAAAGCTTAAGGTCCAATCTTTAAAGGAAAAAAAACACGTGTGGCACTCGAGGACTGCCGCGGTAAAGCTATTGCATAGCATCTAATCAAAATATTGTTGATTTGAAATATTTATTTATCTAACAATACATGTAGGTTATACAGGAATGTTTATCATTGAAACTATAGGTTTATGGTAAGTGAAATGAGAAACATAAGTTTCAGACTTAAAATCTTCTAAATATCTGGAAGATACAGCGTCAATAGTGGTCCCATATTTTGTTGTGAATTCTTGTGGATCATTATTCATTTTCAAATTCAATTTTCCCGAAAGAAAAGTTGCCAACCTCTCTGATTTTTTATCAGCGTGAATGTTGAAATCGCCAGCCAAGATAAGTGGAAATTCATTACCATTTGTACCAAGTATTTTCGAACCTTCTTCAGTGTACTCCATTAGAGTGCGATGAATAAAATGCTCTACCTCGTCCAATGTTGGATTCGGAGAAATGTAAATTGCTACCATGTCTATGTGTAGGCCATTTCTAAGTTTGCATAAGCATGCACAAATATCTCCAACAAATGAGCGTATAACATTAACATCGCTAACGTCTTCAATATTTTTTTCAATATTCGGAGTCATAATATTAGTATATATACTATTTTGGTAAAAAGCTACCCCACTTTTTGGAGCAGTATCTCGTTTGAATTGAACAATACAATTGAAATAAGGTATTTCAATCGGATTATCACGCGTCATGCATGTTTCGGTAAGAAGTAATACATTGGTTTGTCTCGTAACTGAATCTTGTAAATCGTATTTGTGACCATGTAGACTTTGGCAATTGAAAGTCATTACTGAAATGCCATTTCTATTTCTCATGAAATCTAAGACACTTTGAGCTATCGTCTGAACACTATTTGAAGACAGTCTTTTGAATTCTTGCAACAAAGATGCAAACGATGCAGCTAGCCTTCAATTATGATAAAACTTAAATGCAGAATTACCATTTTTTGTCGTAATATACAATTTTTCAATATTAGGCACCCGAGAGAGTGCAACATAGACGAGTTCCTGAGAATGTGATTCACTATACTCATTTACTATTTCGTCAAAAGTTCCACCTTGCGACTTATGTATAGTTAGAGCAAGAGCTGAAACTTAATGGAAAATGTTTGCGTTTGGCTATACACTTTCTATCCGATGTTAATGAAATATTTGCCGTTCGTAGTTCAATGGGAACAGCGAGATTGCCGACTCCATTTTGCACTGCTAGAGTGGCTGCACGCATCCGTCTAGTCGCAAGCACCCAAACACCGTGCCGAAGTCTGCCAAACTGAACCGACGATACATGGCTGTGTTAGGTTTTTTCGTTACTGAGATAAAAGCTATGCAATAGCTTAATAAATCTGAAGAACTCAGAACATTGATTTTGTCTCTGAGTGATATGGGATGCCTCATGATAAAAGATCTGTGAGTGTAAAAATTGAAAATTGTATTCAATAAGAATTTCTCTATGTTCCAAAAATTCTGAGTTCAAAATCTGAAAATCCCATTGGAATGATTTTCGAAAAATTCTACCGGAGGCAAATCCCCCCGGTGAAATGGCCATTAATTAATGTTGATCATTATTCATCGAAATTATGAGCTCCTACTCCTTTCGCAATCGAAAATGAAACAATTCGAATCGTCCAGACAAATGATTTAGTTTTGTCAGGTTCCCCTACTGTGAAAATAATGAACCTTCTTGTTGTGACTGATCGTTTCATATATGAGATCGTTAGATTTCACTTGGAAGTAAGGCACTTCATTCAAATTCAATGAACAACCATTTGTATCGAGATGAATATGACTGGGCTGAAGATTTATGACTCGAATTCTAGATCAAAAGAAGATATGTAGCCAGTAATATCCTTTGATTCAAAATATATTGCACCACCTGTATTCAACAATTTTTCAAAGGGAAATCTGAAGTCATAACCTCGCCCTGTAAATGATTATGCCAGGAAATACTTTCATAAGCACCGATGTTGAAAAACAAAATCAAATTTTGCGAAAATTGTTCTTACTTCTTAAGGATTTATTGAATTGTTTATTATGTATCATCTTGGAGTGTTAAAGATTCGTTCTAATAATAGACCATTGTAGAACTTGTACCTTTTTTTTATATTGCTTATTATTTCTCATCCTCATGCTTACGCAATATTTCATTATCAATCACCTTTCTAACCCAAATCATTTATCCACAAAACAGACTCAACATCAGAGCCGTGTTTATCTATATTCTATTTTAATCCGCCGAAAAAACATCGTTTGTCTGATTGTTACAGCCGAATCCTAACACATCAATAATGCGAATTCAAACATCGTGCAGCAATTAAATCCTGGAAATAATAGGTCATTCGGGGATGATTATCTTACGAGGAGGTCTTGATCTCTAATACACAAGAGTTAGGGATATCTTATTCAATCGTTTTGAAAAGTATGTAATCTTCTAAAAAATCGCTGTAAAATCATTTGAAGCTCAGTAACAACTTGAATCGATCCAATAAAAATCAGTATGAGATATTTCGTCAATCTGGTCGCCTTTTTTCGGAAGTTAGGTTCTTTGCATATGCTTCATGAATGTTCTTATTTTGAAATGGAGTCAGTTTATCAACGGCTTCGATTTGAAACGAGTTTTGTGAAAATGCCAAGACGTAAATTATCAAACGCTGAGGCTAAGAGGGCTATCGGAATGCTACAGGGTGGCCTAACTCAGGTTGTTGTAGCGGAAAGTCAGCCAAAATGTGATATCTCGACTTTGGAATAGGTTTAGGGAGACAAGTTCCGTGTTGGAAAGACCAAGGCTTGGTGGGCGACGAAAAACAACACCTGATCAGGATCGTTTCATCACCGTTTCGGCGAGAATAAAGCCTTCATCTACGTGTAGAATGCTAGGGAATACTCTTCAAAATGTAGATGGGGTTCAAGTTTCCATCGAAACCATCAGACGATGTTTGAAAGAGGTAAGTTGAGGTCTAAAAGTCCATTAAGAGGAGTTCCATTAACCTGTGACCATAAGCGTCAATGACTGGAATGGGCAAGGCAACATATCAATTGGAACGATCAATGGCATCGTGTCCTTTTCACTGATGATTCCAGATATGGACGATTTTAAGATTCTCGAAAAATAAGGATAAAGACAATCCCACGCATACCCCGTAATCGTCAGTATGTCTAAGAAGTCCATCCACTCCGAAGGGGTAGTGTTATGGTATGGGCCGGGATATGTTTCAACGGGCGCACAGATCTACACATTTGTCTTGGGAATATGACCGCCTTATAGTATAGGGAGCATATCATTGAAAATGTTTTGCCATATTTTCACGCTGCTATTGGTGAAACTTTTCAATTTCTGGACGATAATGCTAGACCGCACCGTGCAGACATAGTTGAGAATGCGCGAGAGGAGCTTGGTATTCCACATTCACCAATACCTCCGCACTCCCCAGATTTGAATTGCATAGAACATGCATGGGATAGGCTCCACGGAAGATTAGATAATCATCAATCTACCCCAGAATCCTTAAAGGATCTGAGAGAGCTTCTGCCCCGTTCATGGAACCAAAAGAAATGTTCAGCAACCTCGTGTGTAGTATGCAAAGAAGATGTCAAACTGTAATTGATGCCCGTGGAGGCCATACATTGTATTGATAGTCTCAAAATGCTTGAAATTACTCGATTTTTCTTAATCACGCTGCAGACCCACAGGCTAAAATTCATTTTATTTCCTGCAACTTGAAATCATATTAATATGAATTTTCATCACAAAATCTGATTTAAACTATATTTTTTTTTTGATTTAAATCAATATAGACACTGGTGCCTCGGGTGTATAAAAAATAACTGTTATCCTGAAGAGAAAATAGAACATTTCATTAGGATTATGTCCAGACCTACTTATATGAGCATAAAACATCTTTAAGTTCTTATTTTTTTCAAACTCTCGGATTCTTTTTTATCAATAACTCACATTCTCCTGACAAATGTGTATAGAATATTCCAGATGAACGAAATTTTCAGAATATGATGTCAATAGTAGACTTAACAAACGTACGAAAATTTCGATTGCATAGTTTCTACAATCAAGATTCTATGGACATCTAAAAACCCCCAATTTCGTCACTGACTTACTGATGATCATGAAAACTGTTAGGGTACTGCCTAAAGTCCTACGAAGTTTTAATTTTGTATTTGAGTTAGTATCAGTACACCAACAACGGAGAAATTCTAAAAGAAGTGGAAGTTTGTATCAGACTTCCGCGAATTTTGATGCTAGTGGTCTGAAAATTGATATACAGGGTGGGCAATCCATAACTTTCCACCCCGAATTTTGAGCTTTGGGATGGAATAACGAAAAAACTCCCGAACGGGTCAAATTTTGTTGAAAGGGGGACAAATAAGTTTGATATCACTTCCCCTCTAGCTGCAACCCCTAACAGCTATCATTTTTTAATAGGGAAAAGGGGTCGAGCAGCACCTTGTTGGAAAGGCAATTCAATTTCCTGCATCAACATTATTTTTCTTCATACGATTGTGCTACTATTTATTTCGTCATAATAAAAATTCATGTTACGCCACTGAAAACTGGAAACAACCGGCATACATATTGGTAGACCTTCCCGGACGCCTTCATACTTCACTTTCTCCTTCTTTATTCAAAGATGCTGACGTTTTGCGGTGACCTAGGTACCTTTCAGCAGGCCACAATTCCAATATACCACAATGGGTTGTTTATCGTGCATCTGCTTCTTCAGATCTCGTGGATAAACGCAATTCCACTGGATTTACGAACGACTCACCCGGTAGGGGAATATGTACGGAACCTCCTTAATTGCCCATTCGTCCCATTGATATTGCGATACGTAGAAATTCCTGGCAATAGATACAAATTACGCAGATGAACGTTGATACCAGAGATGCTGGATTGAAGTAAGCGGCAATTAGATCTTGGAACATCTCGTGGAAGCGGATATTAGCTGGATGTGACTGGAATGTAACTGTTCGATTTTTTTCATCTCGAGAAGAACAGAAATGTTAACACTCGCGGTTTGTCTTCAACTGCGAACAACTGTAAAATGAGACTTTGACTTATGGTCTCAGTTCAAGTCTTCTGAGTATGATATAAATTTATACAGGGTGAGATGTGTACACTGTGCCCCAATTTGGTTGAGACTGCACTGTATCTCAGCTATAATTGGACATAGAGACATGAGGTTATCGCCACCCTATATCACTGTTTTGTAAAACTTTTAATCCACTAACAGAAATATTCCAACTTCTTTTGTTTCTGAAATACAGGGCGAAATGGAAAAATGTGCTCTTTTGGAGATGTTGTTATTTTCGGACCCTGTATAAGATAGAAAAAAATGAAAACTGCCTACGATGAATATTTTCACGTAGAAAAGGCGTAGTTCAAAAAAGATTTCAGAGCACTATTTTTGAGATTGAGCACAAACTTTTTATTTTTCAAATAGAACACCCTGTATATTTTAACGTCAAAATATTGCATTTCTTCTTCTGATTACACCCAATTGTGCTGTTTTGTGCCGTTGGAATGTTTGTGTTTTTGCATACGTTTCTCAAGATATTTTACAAAATGTTTTCTACGAAACACATTGTGTGAAATATCTCGATAACCGTATAGAGTAATAAAAAAATTTCAACGGCACAAAGCAGCACAAACAGAGCAAAATTCAGCAAAACGAAAACTTTCTCGAAAATCCAGAATTTCTGGACCAATTTCACACACTGTTGTCAGGTTTGCTGATTTTCCTACAATCTCCTATTTTTTTTTTATTTTCTCCATATGAATATTCTACAATTAATTATAGCCATTAGATGGCGATCTTAGATATAAATAGTTATCTATATCTATGATGTGTATTTTGAGTTGCCTAAACATCGGAATCAAGACATTGACATTTCTATCGAACACGCAAAAATACAACTTCATTTGGAGCAGATATAATTGAAGGACGCGGATTCAATCCAACATTCCAGGTAAGTAGATAATATTAACATTAATAATTTAAAATCACTTATTTTGTATCGCCTTCTGCTATTTAGATCTAAGGCCAGATTCACCAACCACTTGAAGATCATCATAAATTCCTCTAAATTTACTTCATATCGGCAATATGGATGATCAACGTCAATCAATTAATGAAAATGTGAGAAGAATAATTCTTCAAGATCTGCAGCAATTACCTCATGAACATCATGCATTGGTTCGATTGTTTAAAACTGCTTTGGAACGTATGCCGAGTGACAATCACAAGGTTGTGATTAGAGCAGATAAACGACCTGTTGAAGCACATGACGCCAATTCAACGCCCCTACAATAGACGAAGTGGTAATTGTGATTGTAGGTGAAAACTTGGAAACGCGTGATATTCTTCTTACGCGTTGCAGAATTGCAACGAATATATGAAACACACCGTTCATACGATGCTCTATAATACCCGCTAATGTTTTGGAGAGGTGATGAGGGATATTACTTCAATATCAAGATGATAAATCCATGAAATGGTGAGTACCTTTATTAAATTTTAAAATGTCTACCCGATACAAATTTGAATTATTTGTTTTAAGGCCAAGAAACCACCAAGAAAGTGAGCTCGATGAATTATTATTCATTTCGGTTAATGGTTCGTTAAAATGCTGATAACTATTTGCTGAGATTTCGTCGATTGTTGCAGCAGTATTGTGTGGACATATATTGTGAACTAGCTGACTTGGCAGAATTCGTACTGCCTCAATCGAAAAATAAAAAAGCAACTTTAATATTGTAACAAACTATTATGGTATAATGTTGGCCAAGAAGTGTTGAGAATCATTTCCTATCCCAGAAACTAAAGAGTGTAAGGGATCTGATGGTGGGACCAATTGTAGCAATTGGCAATTAGATAAGGTAGCTGACCCGGCGGACTTTGTTTCGCCTTGGAGGTTAATAAAGTTGTACTTACCATTGGTTTTTTTTAAGAAGGAAGTATATTAGGTGGAATACAAAAAAGTACGAAATATACAAAAAATTTAATTGCATTGAAATAGGTATGTACATTGTTATTCATACATCAGAAGAATTCCTTCATTTAAGAGGTAAAAATTTAACTTTTTTGAGTATTTTATCGATTGAGGCAGTATGAAGTATGCCGGATCAACTAGTAAGATATAAAAATATAATGAAGGCTAACTTCAGAAACATCAAATGAATGAATGAATGAAAAATTGCTATGAATATGCAATAAAATAGAAGTTTGAAAGAGTCAAACTTTTTTTGAAAAAATTTGGGGGTCTAGACCCCATGAGGCACTCCCTATGGCTACGCCCTTGACCGGGGTGAACTCAAAATGGCTTCAAAGACCCGCTGGCCTCACGACCTCAGTTTTTTTTACCGCCGATACCCATATTTCCATAATTTCGAGCGCCGTTCTTTATCATTCGCGTTTTTAGTGAAAAAAAACTTTGTATAATTTCTGTTCAACCGCTGAGGCCTCAGGTGCGTAAATTCGTCCCTTAATGAGCTCGCCGTCAGAAGAAAAAACGCAAAATAAGTCGCTTTTCACGCACGATCGGCTCTTATCGATATATTGCGAGGGACGCGTCCAATTTTCAGCGGTACGTGAGGTGATACCGTGATGAATCAATTTCCGAACGGTAATCCGATCTTTTTTCTGTTGGTTCGGAACATAAAAGGCGCCCGCTCGGTATAAACATACATTTAAAGCCGTGTAATTATTTGCTTTGAGCTCGGACGAATCAGTCGGGCTCGCTTCGGCTGGAAATTGTCCGTTATTATATGCAATCTGGACAGATGGAATACTGATAGAGGTGTCGGTCGAATCTGCCGAGCCAGGTGTTGAAAAACGGCAGAATTCGGGTCCATCATTTCCATTCATGATGACCTACCAATCCTCTCAAACATTGTCCCTCCCTAGTGTTGGGTAACTCTTATAAGAGGAGGGTTCATGTGTCCGGGACACGACGCAGAAATGTAAGAGCGGCTCACTTTGAAAAACTGTACCACCGCATTTCAAATGTCTCACCAAGCGACTACGCATCGATGGTACTTCCATCTTTCCTTTTCACTAGTGTGTCTCGTCATAAATCACCGGATTTGTGGTTATTCCTAATCCTCATAACAAAACTTGGGTTCTTATCGACGGAATATACAGGGAATTTATACTACAATGAGTGCTTCAACTCTTACGTCTAACGTAACGACGTATTTTGCGAGCAACACATACAGTATGTAGTGATACAAATTTTGTCTCGACTGCCTATCGCGTCATGAATGCCCGGAATGCCTCCCCTCATTGGAAGTGGTACACTGTACCGCTTAAGTACAAAAGTGAGGCTCCTCTTACAAACTCAATTTTAAAACGTGTACTACCCAACACTATCCCTCCCCATATTCGCAGAGAGACGACAGCTTTGAATCTTGGGAACAAACTCAATTCATTTCCCATACTCACCTATATTCCAGATAATAAGGTCCCCAGGTAAGTCGCGTAAACCTTTATGGTCAAATTTTCTGATTTATATGAATAGAAGCGACAAAGAAATGTGGCAATCTGAATGGAATGTATCCAATTTTTTCAATAAAGATTTTATTTCTGATCCTTCCATCAGATTTCCTGGTTTTGGAGAATATGGTCTGTTCTAAATCGCATTAGAACAGGCCATGGACGATGCAACAGCATGCTCTTCCGATGGAATTCGGTTGAGGGCCCTAGTTGTGAGTGTGGGGAAAAGGAGGAGACGATAGAACATCTTATAAATAGTTGTCCCAACTACTTAAGCTCGCCCTCAGTATAACCTATATGTCTACGAAATAACTACACTGCGCAAAAAAATTAACGCACATTTTGAAAATCTCAATTTTAATGAAAGTTAACTCTACATTGACTTCATAACTTAATTTTTATGTTCTCTCGGGAAGGTTTTGAACGAAACAAAACACATTAAATGGAAGAAAAATTCAGGATATCACCGAATCTTATGTGAAAGAAGAGAAATGAACAATTTTCAAAATACTGAAATGCTGATAAGTGATTTAATACTTGGTATTTCCACCACTTGCGTTAATTACAGCTCAGAATGAGTGATCTTAAAATGTTCTGATCTAATCCTTCCCAGATTTCTCCGAGTTGGATTCCTAAGTCATTAAGAGTAGCTGGATGTCTGAACTTCTCAGAATTCTATTGAGGTTGTCCCAAACCTGCTCAATCGGATTGAGATCTGGACTTCTTGCTGGCCATTCCATTCGAGCGACTTCAACCTCTTCAAGGTACTCCTGAACGATGCGCGCACGATGGGGTCTGGAATTATCGTCCATAAAAATGAAATTTTCACCAATGTATGGGGCAAATGGCACCACATGCTCTTCAAGAATGTTCCTCATATACTTATCAGCATTCATAGCTCCATTATCAACGACCACTAGGTCTGTGCGAGCAGTCAAAGATATTCCATCCCATATCATAATCGATCCACCCCCGAAACCAGTAGTATTCAGGAAATTTCACTGAGCATATCTTTCATGTGCACGTCTGTATACAAGGAAACGTCGATCACAATGGTAGAGGCAGAATCTAGACTCATCTGTGAAGAGAACTCTTTCCCAATCGGCCTCTTCCCAATAGATGCTCTCTCGCAATATCCAAACGCGCCCTTCGATGGGCTGGGGTAAGAGCTGGGCCTCTTGCCGCGACACGAGGCCTTAAATCATATTCTCTGAGGCGATTTTTTATTGTCTGGGTGCTAATTTGCACCCCATGAGTTTGCTCGAGCTGATTTTGAAGGAGGAGAGCGGTTGCAAACCGTTGTCTCAAAGAAGAAACTCTCAAGTAACGTTCTTGAATGGCAGTTGTTACCCGTTTTCTATCCTGTCCTGGTCTTCGGACATTCATACCTGTCTCCCTGAATCGCTGCAACATTCTGGACACACTTGTATGGGAAACTCCAAACCTTTCTGCAATTATTGTGTATGTCCACCCTTCTTCTCGCTTGGGCACATTTCTCTTGGGTCAAATTGCGTGTTTCGCGTTGCATAGCGATCGAGTGTAGAAAATCAAACGAAAGAAAAAACTATTGATCACTAGAATGGATCG
This sequence comes from Hippodamia convergens, assembly GCA_038502775.1. Taxonomy (NCBI): domain Eukaryota; kingdom Metazoa; phylum Arthropoda; class Insecta; order Coleoptera; family Coccinellidae; genus Hippodamia; species Hippodamia convergens. The sequence continues at coordinate 33,218,667 of CM076610.1, forward strand.
AGAACAACTGATTTTAGAATGAAGCCAATTCATTCAAAATCTGATAATATAATCTTTTTTTATTCCTGCTGGGAAAAAACATCTGTATTGAAGAAAAACGTTGAAAATGGATAACATATGCATGCATAATTCTGATGAAAATAATTATCATCGAGAACACCTTCAGTTGTAGAATGAATTTGAGATTTCCATAATACCGTTAATTTTTTTTCGCAGTGCAGTTCTTTTTATAGGCGAAAAGACGAAGTAGTCCGGATTCACGTCAATTCATGTTTTCGAAAAACACTCCGTAAGTAAAATGGAAATGTGTGGCTGATTTAACGAGCCTTCACCATTCGGCAAACGTGAGACGTTTTCGGTTTTTTTTCCGTTTCATGTTACAATCCCTGCCCGGTACCCGATCACGAAACTGCCGCGTATAAATCAAGCCGACCAGACGGCCATGGTGCGGGCTTTTTGTCCCCGCTACGTTATATTTCAATCGGAGTGTCGTCGTTTTTGGTCGGTCCGAAAGTGACCAGGCGAAAATCAAACAGCAGATGGGGGTCTGTAAAAAAGGAGCGTTGTTGCTTCGGCTAATGACGCTCTCTGATCCGAATTAGGAGAACAAAGGATATTCGCTGGACAGGTAAAATAGATTTATCGGTCTGCGTGCAGCGAGAGGGGCGATATCTGTCACGAAACGTCATGCTGGGTATGGCCAATATGTCGGTTCGGTTCATAAACTGCTCAATGAAATCTAAGGACTTTCATTAATCTACACTGCGCACAAAAATTAACGCACATTATGGAAATCTCAAATTTATTCTACAACTGGAGGTGTTCTCAATGATAATTATTTTTATCAGAATTATGTATGCATATGTTATCCACTTTCAACGTTTTCCTTCAATACAGATGTTTTTTCCCAGCAGGAATAAAAAAAGATGATATTATCAGATTTTGAATGTATTGGCTCCATTCTAAAATCAGTTGTTCTCGATCAATTCTCATGATCAATAGTTTTTTCTTTCGTTTGATTTTCTACACTCGATCGCTATGCAACGCGAAACACGCAATTTGACCCAAGAGAAATGTGCCCAAGCGAGAAGAAGGGTGGACATACACAATAATTGCAGAAAGGTTTGGAGTTTCCCATACAAGTGTGTCCAGAATGTTGCAGCGATTCAGGGAGACAGGTATGAATGTCCGAAGACCAGGACAGGATAGAAAACGGGTAACAACTGCCATTCAAGAACGTTACTTGAGAGTTTCTTCTTTGAGACAACGGTTTGCAACCGCTCTCCTCCTTCAAAATCAGCTCGAGCAAACTCATGGGGTGCAAATTAGCACCCAGACAATAAAAAATCGCCTCAGAGAATATGATTTAAGGCCTCGTTTCGCGGCAAGAGGCCCAGCTCTTACCCCAGCCCATCGAAGTGCGCGTTTGAATTTTGCGAGAGAGCATATCCATTGGGAAGAGGCCGATTGGGAAAGAGTTCTCTTCACAGATGATTCTAGATTCTGCCTCTTCCATTGTGATCGACGTTTCCTTGTATACAGACGTTCACATGAAAGATATGCTCAGTGCAATTTCCTGAATACTACTGGTTTCGGGGGAGGATCGATTATGGTATGGGGTGGAATATCTTTGACTGCTCGCACAGACCCAGTGGTCGTTGATAATGGAGCCATGAATGCTGATAAGTATATAAGGAACATTCTTGAAGAGCATGTAGTGCCATTTGCCACATACGTTGTTGAAAATTTCATTTTCATGGACGATAATGCCAGGAGTACCTTGAAGAGGTTGGAGTCTCTCGAATGGAATGGCCAGCAAGAAGTCCAGATCTCAATCCGATTGTCCAGGTTTCGGACAACCTCAATAGAAGGCTGAGAAGTTCAGAAAATCATCCAGCTACTCATAATGACTTAGGAATCCAACTCGGAGAAATCTGGGAAAGATCAGAACATTTCAAGATCACTCATTTTGAATATGAACCGTCGTTGCCGAGCTGTAATTAACGCAAGGGGTGGAAATACCAAGTATTAAATCACTAATCAGCATTTCGGTATTTTGAAAATTGTTCATTTCTATTCTTTCACATAAGATTCAGTGAAAACCTGAATTTCAAACTCCGTAATCTGTCAAATTTAGTAAGTCACACCAACTACCAAGATACAATACAAAAGTCACTTATCTGAATTTTTATTCGAATTTCGAGAGTATTTCACAAAACTTGACTGAAATAGACGAAATATTGTCTACACTCGTTGCAGTAGGCAATTCCAACACCATATTTAAATTCGATTGATTGTGCAATCTGAATTACATTTGTTGTTTTCTGAAATACAATTGATTATTCCCGAAATTCAAGTGACTAATCTGAAAAACATTTGATGTTTTCTGAAATTCAATTGACTAATCTGAATTTCATATGACATATTCTGAAATTTAATCGACCACTCTGACTTACATTTGATGTTTTCTGAAATACAATTGACTAATCTGGAATACCAGTGATGTTTTCTGAATGCCAATTGCCGATTTCTGAATTACAAGAAGAAATGGTGTAGAAATCATATCTCAAAAACTGTTCGAGATAATTGATTTCTTTTATTGAATTTTCGAGAAGTTTTCAGGTCTTTTGCAAAATCAGAGGGGGTCTGAAAGACACTGAGTTTTTTCAAGAATAACCTCTTTTATATGAATGTCAATAAGTCAATTCATTCAAATGGCATACTCTGATTTTTTAGCTTAAATGGGACATTGGCTGTTGTAAATAAGAGTAGGTCCATATCTTCAACTGGCTCGTTACCTCCATAATATTTCCAGTTATGAGACAGTTAGCCTGTGTGCTGTCGGCGTTGAAAGAATCCCATGATATACTAGCATCCAACAAATGGATTCTTCATATGTTCCCATAGCTATAAATTACCGGTGTGTATGATGTTTCTATAGATGCGATTTAAGGGCGTACTACACAGGTGAGCCATGGCACTAAATCACAAAAGCGTGCCATGAAGAGGCGTCAGACCACGGCCTCCTACGGTTCTTGAGCTTTCGAATGAATTTCGCGCTTTTTTAGAATTTTAAGGTTATGGTGTCGCCCGCTCATGGTATGAAGTATGAGTGAGTGGTTTCCTTGCTTATTGGCTTTTGCTCCTTATGGTTCGCCTCTTCGAAAGGTGTTGGTTGTAGTTTATTCATTAGCTGGTGGGAATTTGCAAAGGATATCTTATAAATTCTAATTTTAACTGTTCTTTCGTATGATTCAATATGCACCAGGTGTTTTCCATTTTTCTTTTCATATTTCCAGTGGCGGCCGTTGTTAAACCATTTGATGTTCAGCTACATACAACTTAAATGTGAATAGTTATTCATAATACTTCTTCCACGAGTTGAGGATTCGAAAACGATCCTAGTAGTGGCAAGTTTTTAATTAATGAGTTTTAGAATAAGCCTCTGTAAGAGTTGTATACATCATTTTCTCTAATTGATTGAATTTTCATTGGAATAAATGAAATTAGAGAAATAAAATTCTTTGTATCCTCAAGTCATTAAATTAGAAAGAATATTGTAACACAGATTTTTTGAGAAATCGCCAGCTAAGATAAGTGGAAATTTATTACTATTTGTAAAAAGTATTTTCGACTCTTCTTCAGTGTACTCCTGTAAAGTGCGATGAATAAAATGCTCTACCTCGTCGAATTTTGGATTCGAAGAAATGTAAATTGCTACCATGACTATGTGTAGGCCATTTCTAAGTTTGCATAAGCATGCACAAATATCTCCAACAAATGAGTGTCTAACATTAACATCGCTAACGTCTTCAATATTTATTTCAATATTCATTAAATTAGAAAGAATATTGTAACACGTCAATTTTCTAAGTCTATAAGCACAAATACAGGGTGATTCTTGAATACAGTCCGTCCTCTTCATTCTGAATTTCAACGAACTATGTTTCTTCATGAATGGTCTATTAATTAATCATAATGCCGGGTGAAATTTTGAAACAAATAGTTTATCATTCATTAAATAATCTTGATTTTCAATATATGAAATTTCTGAATCTATCTTCAATGAACTTAGGAAAAATTATGGAATTTTTTTTTAGTTCAAGAAAATTTCACCACAGAAATGAGAGGAATGTTTTACCTCAAAAATTGAACAGAGATATAGGTGACTCTGTTATCGCCATAAATAAAGATTTTTATTTGTTTGTATGCTTTTGTTTGTAATTTTCCATTTGATCAGAGGTCTTGACTATCATGGAATGAAGTTGTATTAAAATGAATGTGACTCTTATCTGCGGCATGTATTTCTGATGAAAAATGCAGATTTTATGAATTTTTCAGCGAAAGTCCAATTTTTTGGATTTTTCACCGATCATAACTCAAAAACTAAAAGTTTTACGAAAAATCTGTTCGGATATTATTAATCTACGCCCACGAATTAGTAAGTGAGTGTATTTTGGTAGCGATCAGAAAACTTTGATTTTTTGAGAAATTTTGAATGCATATGCATGGAAAATTTTCCATTTTTCGAAAAAAATTTTTTTTGCTCAGATCGAAACCAAAATCATATCACTCGATAATTTGAAAGCATAAATTACGAATATGCAGACAGATATTTTTTTTTATTTATTTTTCAAGTTATAGTAGATGGAAAATACGAAATTTTGCGATAAAAATTATACCTGTTCATTCACAAAGAATTAATCTATATGTGAAAAATCAGCATTGTTACAGTGTCATTTTTCTAGCTGCTGCAGCACCTCAAAATTGATCAAATTTTGTAAAATTTTTCGGAAAAAAATATTTATTAGCCAAAATACCTACTTAAAAAAAATACAATTACAGATTCGTAATCTACGTACCTCAGTTAACCAAATTTATGACCCGGATTTCATAAGCTTGTAAATCCTCCTGAACAATTAATAAACGAGAGCTTACCAAATAAAAAATTACTGTCAAATGAAACTGCACACATTCAAGAACTGAATCTGATGAAACTTTTATAGAAAAACATAATTATGCATTTGAATATGATTTTATGATTGTTTATCAATTCAAAGATCCCATGTGATCTCTTTCATTGCTGGTTCCCTAAGTTTCAGGTTAACTAGATGAATTAGATGTGAACTATGTATTTCAGAATTTTTTGGTAACGAAAATTACTCGAATTCAAGTTTTCTCGAAATCTCTTGAAGGCCAGAAATATCCGAGTTCTTCCGTTATGAATATCTACAAAAAGGCAGACAAATTTTTCAAATTTGTATTGTGCAATAATTTCAGAATAAATAAAAATTATTTCTGAAATCATTCCAAAAATGTTCAGTCTTCAGGAACAAACATGATATAAGCAATGACCACTACATCATGCTCATTAAAAATATTGCAAATATTTATATAATAATACAAATGCTCCTTCCATTATATTCTAGTTTCTATGCGGGAGAGTTTGCTGAAATAAGAATTTTGTATTTTATTTTATTTTTCGAAAATGTTCGAGTTTTCCTTCATGTTGATTTTAAACAATGAAAGTATAATACTTAAAGAATTATTCATGATTTTATGACCATGTTTAGTCCAAAACAGTGGATTTACGGCGCATTAAAAAAAAATAATAATAATAATAATAATAAACGTCTTTATTAGATAGATGCATAATACTCTACCCGGAGGCGAAGTCTAGCACAGCTATTCAACTTAATCCCCCAGGCAGAGAAGGAAAAACAAACAAAATACAGTTCATATCAAAAAGAAAAAAAAAACTAACATAAAAAAAAATCATAAGATATTCAATGAGTCATCTCTCTCTGTTTTACCCTTATTGAGTTTTCGTTCATCAACTCGATTTTCAATATCTATCGCTTCCATGGAAGAATAGCCGTGTGCCGCCTTTGATCAAAGTTGGGCGAAACGTGGGGCGGTACACTCACGCCTTAAGCGGGACCCCCACTGGTACTTGCCAATTACCACTTCAAAGGCGGTCGATCGGATAATGTCGCAACAAAATCGAATGCAGCAAATAAAAAACCGGATGATTGGCGTGCAACTACGCTGCTTCGATGGTTCAATTTCTTTTCGACCGCTGGTTGACGTTGACGCGACACGTGACCCCGGACCAGATAAAGGGGGTCACACAGGCCAAGAATCCGTAGATAACTTATCCGGTAAACAAATCCTCATGACTAGGAAGTGCGGCGCGATGCTGAACACGGTTATGCACAGCCTACTAAATCTAACAGGCCCGAAGGTTAGACGTTGCCGTTGTTACCATCAGCGTGTCTAGTGGCACGCGTAGATATAGAAAGTATACGGTTTTCTTGTGCAATTCGCACTGTTTTCGATATAATTTCGAATGTATTTCAATTCACGATTAAATGAAGAACTGTACGGAGGAAAACAAAATAGCATTTCGTTTATCTGCGGATAACTTCTTAATATTTTATCGCAAATAATCCAGAACTCACCACGAGGAGGTAACCGTTGTATCAAGTTCCACAGGATTACAATCAGAATGAAAATTATTTTACTTTCTGAAACGAATGAAGTAGGTGAATGAACATCAAAACAGGAAAAAAAGTCACAAATATACCTGTCACCTAATAACCACTTGAAATTAGAAACGGGTACGTTTACTTCGTCTCTTAATACGATCTCGATTCTCAAATTATTACTCAAGATCTTAAACCCCGATGATATTTTTCGGAAATGCCCCCTCAAAATTTATATTGTAGAACTGAACAAAGTCATTTTCTTTCACGTTGGAAAAGAAGTTGGAAATTGCCTTGTCTTTGAAATGATGACAACAAAAGTCGGAAAATCGATGTGATCTTGTTTGTCCCAATCGGTGTAAACATTGTCATAATGGACAACTAATTTTTGTCTCTTCAGGATCAGTTCTTTTCGGATTAACTGAAGACGCCATGTAACTCGGTCGATTTGGGAAAATTGAAGAGAATGCATCATCAGTTAATTTACGAATTTTTCGGGGTATATTAATAACTGAACCTTCGGCGGTTGGATAAGAGTTATTTCTCAAAATATGGGAATCTACAAAATGTTGTATACAAACTACACTGTCATCGTTGACTTCAAAACTACTTTCTCTATGAATTGCGTCAAGCCATTTTCTCCTCGCGGGAAATCTAAATACCAAAACTTTCTGATTAGTAGATTTATATAGTTGCTTTTGCAATCGGACACGAGGCATAGTACTCAAATCGAAGATTTCCAAATGAAATTTTGATGAATATTAAAATGAGAAACCTTCCTGTTGATAATCCTTCCAGATATGAACACTAAAAGTCGAAAAATTCTATCACAAACCCGCTACACACTGTTCTTGCAACTGCAACACTTATTTTCACTTTATTCATTGATTGAAAAACCGTTCACACGAACACGAAAAAAAACACAAACCTTTTTACACGTTTCCCGGTCGAATTTCTGATGCGAACCATCATATGTTACGCTTCAAAACAGAACTGCAAGTACAAAGTCGTAACACCCTGAGCCTGGTACAACCCCATGTGGGGGTTCCGGCAACGTCGCATTTTAAAGCAACATTCTGGCCTGTTAAATATCGTAGGCCGCAGGTTATGCCATCTCATCCTGGGGTTATGCCCATAATTGTAAGACTGTCTCAAGTCCAACTTCGATTTGTAATTAGCTTTGGGATTTAGTTTCTCTTGCACCAAGTGCCTCATAAGTTGTGGCTACATCAAGCCATCAATTATCAAGGCTTAGGCAAGACTGGAGCCTGTCTTGAATATTCATAACAAACTTCAATTTTGACGTATTGTTCTTGATTCTTGATTGTGCATCAATAATTGTAATGGATCTGAATTTTTAAGCTATTGCATAGCTTTTATTTCAGGCTTTGAGCGCGGCGACCTAATGTAGAAATTCCTTAACGAAAAACCTAACAGAGCCGTGTATCGGTATTTACAGGATACTCTGTGACTTCGGCAAAGTCTACATTGGTACAACGGAACGAAGTATCAATAAGAGAATTCAAGAGCATGAACGATGCTGTCGACTCAATCAGACAGAAAAATCGGCACTAGCGGAACATGCTCTAACAGATGGACATAATATTGTTTTCTCAAAGGAAGAGGCTATTTTCAAAATCAAAAGTTGAGATATACAGGGTGGCCATTTGAAAACGAAACAGACGAGATTACAGACGAAATAAATTTTTTCGATAGAAATGCTCGGACAGGTCGATTTCTGTTTCGAGGGGGACAACTTAAGATGTAGGTTACGGACGCATAGCGCTTCAACCCTTGCTACTACAACCCTCACCCCCAATTTTTGAATAGGGAAGATGGGGTAAATGATACCTCATTTGAAAGGTATTTTTATACTGATTTCAGCACAGTAATTGTTTTTTCATTTTATGCATTATTTCTCGAAATATTCTTGACTAAGCATTTGAAAATGAAGTGGTGTTTTCATGGCACTTGTAGTGTTTTTTTGTGAAAAACCTTTCAAATGAGGTATCACCCATCTTCCCTATTCAAAAATTGGGGGTGAGGGTTGTAGTAGCAGGGGTTGAAGCGCTATGCGTCCGTAACCTACATCTTAAGTTGTCCCTCTCGAAACAGAAATCGACCTGTCCGAGCATTTCTATCGAAAAAATTTATTTCGTCTGTAATCTCGTCTGTTTCCTTTTCAAATGGCCACCCTGTATAAACATAAGAACAATATGAACAGAAGGGAAGAAACTGCTTTGGTACATATCGCATGGTTACCGGTGTTGGTAAAGACCAAAATCAAGCCAATACGAAGTGGGAGCGTTGGACCAATCAACATCGCCCGCGTAAACTCACTACCCTCCCCCGCCAATGATGAGGGTATAAGTTGGGCCAACGGATCGAATCCAGCATCACTTTCGGAAATTCAGCGGTCGAATTACAACCTCAGACCAAGAATCCTCCGCCTACCGCAGTTGTGGGCGAAACGTTAGGTGAAATAATTCCTAATAGACCACGGCCAATAAGCCCGAAGGACTCTCTCAATGTCATTATTATTTCTTCCCATAACGACAATTCATGTAACGAAATTGCAAATTGGGCAGCCATGTTAATAGGCCTTCGCTGACTTCTTCATATTTCACAAATACTTCTTCCTTTCCTTCTTTATCCAATGGGCCAGCTAGTTGACCCATAATTGCTAAATGGTCATCGACCATGAGGTTCTTCAGACTTCTTTCTCAATATAGAAATACAATTTCAATCTGAAAGCGCTCGATCTCGGACAAAAAACACAGTTTTAAAGTAAATAGCAGGGAAGGTGCAACGACGGCTTTGGTCGATGTAAAAAACGTTTTGGAATGAGCAGCACGACTCTTCTAATGGCTTCTCGGAGGCTGCGAGCATGGTATGGATCGCGAACGCGCTATATGCGGCATAGATTATTGGCGTAATATCCGATTTACGCGGGATTCGAATAAGATCTACTCGTACGTAAGCCTCGATTTAATGAGGGGATTTTTTTAATGATGCCCCTGCAGTTTCGGAATTAACTCGTACAAATCATGACGTCCTGGAGGAAAGCAACAGGGTGTCTATTGGTCGTTTATCCTTGGGATCTTATTCGCAATATCGTGTTTTCTTATTTATACTTCTTCTCTGCATAACAGAGCACAACTGTTGACTTTATATTCCTAACTCATGTGGATGCGTTTATTTATAAGATGTTCTAAAGTCGCCTCATTTTCCATTTTCCCCACACTCACAACTATCCTCGCCAATGATGAGGGTATAAGTTGGGCCAGCGGATCGAATCCAGCATCACTTTCGGAAATTCAGTCGAGAATCCTCTGAAGAAGCCTACCACAGTTGTGGGCGAAACGTTAGGTGAAATAATTCCTGATAGACCACGGCCAATAAGCCCGGAAGACTCTCTCAATGTCAGAATATCCGGTCGTGAAAGCCTGAAACTGGTAATCTTTTGAATCGATCCAGAAGTTAATAAAACTGTGTTCAATAATGCTGATTGTTAATATTTTCTTAACCTCAAATTGAAAATAACGTTGGGAATCTTTCATTCCTGATTTCAAAACCGTTTTCCCCTCTACAGAATAAATAACTATTCCAGCAATAATTATGTAACATCGATATGGTTTCTGTTGGTTTCGAATCTATCTCATAATGACCTTTCGATTTCGTGTTATCTCGTTATGGCAATGATCGTAGCCTGCAGCCGCAGTAAAAGGTCCTACTGTCTTGTTTGTTTATCCGACTAACTGGCACGCACTTTATGCGACTAATATAAGGCAGCTAGCTATTCGAATGTCGCTCACCCTTCGTTAAGAACTTGACCTCCTAATGACACTGCTTGAATCCTCATTAGGGATTATGAAACCGCTTGAAGAGAGTGGGTGTACTTAATATCTTAATATCTACCCTTAGTTAAAGCCGAGGTTGAAGCCTTATTGTAATTTATGGGGATATCGAGTGAGATAATTATTAAAGTTTGATTTCGCTTCTTATGAAAAAAAATCGTGAATTTAACGTCTCAATAACTTTCTCCTACTGATTAATAAACAGCTCCACATGAGTAAGGGATCATATTAATATGAAATTTCATCACAAAATCTCATTTAATAGTTATTTATGATATGAGTGTTAAAAGTGACGTTTTATTATGTGAGTGAAAGTCCGATATTTCATATAACCATTTCCTGGCCGGGTGTAAATTGAAAAATGTAGAAGGGAACTTCAGTGACACTGTTTTCCTGGCATACTTAAAAGAAAAATAAAAAATATGGCGTTCATCAACTTTGTGGAGCAACTTTTTAATGATAAAGTCAAAAAGTCAAGCGCTCTTGTTAAAAACTGTGTGGATGTTAGTAAATATTTTAAGTGAAGGATATTGTCCCGAAAAATCGAAAATTCTCACTCGTGAACAAAGTGAAAAGTTAATAAAGGAGGCACCAGATGAGAAATACTTGATAGTTAAGGTTGCAACTATTTTCGAATTATTTGGAGCCTGTCGGCGTGAAGAATTGTGTAATTTATCAGTGGAAAACATGGAAATAACAAATAAATCATTGGTTATATAACTTCCAAATACAAAAACGAAAGTCAGTCGTTCTTTCAGTATTATTGGGAAGTATGTAGACTATTTTCGTAAATACTTTGCACTGCGCCCTTCTGTCATTAAACATCGTCGATTTTTCCTGAAATACATAAATAATAAATGCACTGCCAATCTAGTTGGTATTAATACATTCGGGAAAATTCTATCTATTGTTGCCGAATTCCTCAAACTGCCAGAACCAAAGCAATATACAGGACACTGCTTTCGAAGATCCTCCGCTTCATTGCTAGCAGAATCAGGAGCAAATATTACGGATATAAAAAAACATGATGGATGGAAGTCTACGACGGTAACCGAGGGCTATGTTGATCATTCCATTGCATATAAAAATGTCATTGCTGAAAAAATTCTCCCAACCTCAACAGATTTTGGATCATCATCATCCAATATTGTACTTCCGGTTTCTACAAGTACTGATGGTGCTGAGGATTCTAATAATGTGTTGCAAAGCTCACATTAAGTAATGATTGTTAAATTGATAATAAAAATTTTCAATTGCTGAATTTTTCTCATCTGAGTTCATCATAAGAAAATCCTTCCACGTGAACAATCGATTTTAACATTGTTTGCTGTCATTGAAAGTGTCACTTTCAATGGCAGTTGTACAAAAACAAATTTTTTGCAATTTAAGTCGATATCTTTAACTCAGATGGAGCAGTTTATTTCAAGAAATGAAAAGATGGGTCAGACCATCACTTTTCGAGAAATTGGATTCTAAAATTTTACTATACATGTACAAAGTTGTGTCATTCCAATTCTCTCGAGCTAGTTTCCCGAAAAATTTAAATTGAAAAAAAAAGTAGTAGGGATGGATCCCAAATAATTCTGTGCTCCAAAAACAATTCTCTTGTTGAATTTTGAACCGATTCTTCTCGTTTTTCATGACCATCATTTCAATTTTTATGTGACATGTATCTTTCTAAATTTGGGATTTTCTTCCCTAGAAAATGTTTTGTGTATTGATTATTTCCAAGGAACTTTTGAAGTATTAGGTGTATATACAACTTTGCTTTGCTTAGCGGTAAGTGATAAATGAATTTTAGATGTCATACAATAAACTTAGGTATTCGTTAACATAATGCCATCGAAATATTAGTCGATTTGCGTCTGCATCATAAAGTTTTTTTCGATCAATCATCAAAATGAACATTTAGATGTCTCCTTTCGAAACATACTTGTTTCGGAATTTTTCGAAATTTTTTTTTCAACTTTCTTGCTGTCCACGATTCCGGATGTTGCCTTGTATCTCAATTAGAGCATCCAATCAATACCCTCAATTTCGCAACATTCACCAGAAGCACCATCCACGCTGAAATAATATACGACTGAGCGAAAGTGAACAGCGATCATTTGCGGCTTTGAAATTGAATTGTTTCCGAGTTCCTATTTATATTTCCAGCTGTGGCATGTCGTGTGATCGTTTTTCCACCGCAAGATCGTAAATGAATCGCGAGTCATTCAAAAACTGGAGCGCGCTAAATTAATATCGGACACGCCACTGGTTTCTGGATCGTTCTTGGTAATTCGGTACTAGCGGTTTTTCTTTCAGCCGAACCACGGTGAATAAAGTGAATTTTTAAGCTATTGCATAGCTTTTATCTCAGGCTTTGAGCGCGGCGACCGAATGTAGAAATTCCGTAACGAAAACACCTAACACAGCCGTGTATCGTCGGTTCAGTTCGGCAGACTTCGGCACGGTGTTTGGGTGCTTGCGACTAGACGGATACGTGCAGCCACTCTAGCAGTGCAAAATGGAGTCGGCAATCTCGCTGTTCCCATTGAATTACGAACGGCGAATATTTCATTAACATCGGATAGAAAATGTATAGCTAAACGCAAACATTTTCCATTAACTTCAGCTCTTGCTCTTACTATACATAAGTCGCAAGGTGGAACTTCTGACGAGATAGTATACGAGTATAGTAAATCACATTCTCAGGAACTCGTCTATGTTGCACTCTCTCGGGTGACTAATATTGAAAAATTGTATATTACGACAAAAAATGATAATTCTGCATTTAAGTTTTATCATAATCGAAGGCAAGCTGCTTCGACTGCATCTTTGTTGCTAGAATTCAAGAGACTGTCTTTAAATAGTGTTCAGACGATAGCTCAAAGTGTCTTAGATTTCATTAGTAATAGAAATGGCATTTCAATAATGACTTTCAATTGCCAAAGTCTACATAGTCACAAATACGATTTACAAGATTCAGTTACGAGACAAACCAATGTGTTACTTCCTACCGAAACATGCATGACGCGTGATAATCCGATTGAAATACTTTATTTCAATTGTATTGTTCAATTCAAACAAGATACTGTTTCCAAAGGTGGGGTAGCTATTTACCGAAATAGTAATGATGTTACTAATATTATAACTCCGAATATTGAAATAAATAATATTGAAGACGTGAGCGATGTTAATGTTAGACGCTCATTTGTTGGAGATATTTGTGCATGCTTATGCAAACTTAGAAATGGCCTACACATAGTCATGGTAGCAATTTACATTTCTTATAATCCAAAATTGGTCGAGGTAGAGCATTTTATGCATCGCACTTTACTGGAGTACACTGAAGAAGAGTCGAAAATACTTGGTACAAATGGTAATAAATTTCCACTTATCTTGGCTGGCGATTTCAACATTAACTTCGCTGATAAAAATCAGAGCAGTTGACAACTTTTCTTTTGTAAAAATCGAAAATAAAAATGAATAATGATCCACAAGAATCCACAATAAAATATGGGGCCACTATTGAGGCGGTATTTTCCAGATATTCCGAAGACATTAAGTCCCAAACATATGTTTCTTATTTCAGTTACGATAAGCCTTTAGTTTCAATGATAAACATTCCTGAATAACCTACATGTATTGTAAGATAAATAAAAAATATTTTAAATCAACAATATTATCTTCTTATTTTTGAATAGATGCTAAGCAATAGTTCTACCGCGGCAGTCCTCGAGTGCCACACGTGTTTTTATTCTCTTTGACGTTCTATCATAAATACGTCATGTTTCGTCAAAACTTGTTCGCGCCAAATTTGACGTAACCCAAAATGAGAGAATTAACTTGGACATTCAATTGTGAACTTCCCTTGTATACCACCACTATACGTAGTCTTATAAGCACTCAACATATTTTTATCCAAGGGCGTGCCTTGTTAATGTGTCGATAAAAACATATTCTTTTCGATATTTCTTCGATGTTCCATCTTGAGTACTAGAGGAACTAGCGTCTGGAAAAATGTGTTATCCCATAAAACAAGCGTTTATGGATGCTGTTAGACACCGTCTATAAAATGGCTTTATGGGCATCATATCCAGATAGATCTTGTAAAACGCGAACCATGAAAATGAAGAGAAAGTGAAGCACCTTATGGGTTGTTGTTTCCATTGTTGAACAAGTGCTAAGAGCTTATCGACTAAGAAAACCTGAGTAAGGATTGCATTTTTTGACTCAATCGTTCATCTATTATTATTATCATGTCCAGATGACCTAGAGCTGATTTAAAAATACTGAGTTCTATTGGATAGATTCAAATTGTTATTGAGTTTTAAATGATTTTTCAGCGATTTTCTCGAAGATTACATACTTTTCAAAACAATTGAATACGATATCCCTTACTCTTGTACAGCAGACACACATGGAATTAGAATTAGTATATAACATTACTAGCAAGGTAAGAGGGTTTTTACTGGCGAATGGAGGATATAACTGACGAGCCACAGGCGAGTCAGTTACCTCCTTGAGCCAGTTAAACCCGTTACCTTGCATGTATTGTTTTATATTTTATTTGTTTCTCATTTGTAAAAAGGTTAGATAAATTCCAAAAAAATCTCAATAATTTGTCGCAAATGTCGTAAGCTATGGAAGCGTTTATTTTTCTTTACAATTGTTTTGGCGAAAGTGAAAATGAATGTACTAAAAGAAATTATTGAGGCAGCCAGCAGTGTAGCATCAAGTTTATTACCTGCAAAATCAGCTTCAAGGTACGAGCGAGAATACGACGACTTCAAAAAGTGGCAAAACAAAAATAGTGTGATTGGGGTAATTGAAGATGTTTTGTTGGTCTACTTGAATCAACTATCAGCTAGATTCAGCCCAAATACTTTATGGGCAAAATGGTCTATGCTGAAAAGCTGCTTGGAAATGAAAGAAAATGCCCCTGTTCACTGGTTTGTTTTCCTTGAAAAATATGACGTTTAGTTGTCAGTTCCAGATTTCAAAAGGTAATAGCGTTTCTGAATTGAAAAAATGAGCGTTATATGCCAAAATAGGCCAAGGTATTAAGTAAAGAAGGAGCTGAACAATTTCTTTTACATGATCCTGATGACCAGTGGTTGCTGGCGAAAATTGTAACAATATTTGGGAATTTTGGATGTTGTCGATGTGACGAAATTCTCTCCTTAAACATGAATGATGTAGAAGATATGGAAAAATACGTTTTTGTGACATTGCGGCAAACAAAAAATTCAACAACAAGAAGATTCACCATAACCGATGATGGTTGCAGCTTCAAGCCCTGCATATTATACAGGAAATATGTAAATCTTCAGCCTCCTGGAACAGAAAGCCTAAGATTTTTTTAACATATCGACATGGACAGTGCATTTCCCTTAATGCTGGCCAGCACACTATTGGTGGTGTCCCAAAGCAAATAGCGAAATATTTAGGTTTAAAAGAGCCAGAGTTATACACCGGCCACTCTTTTCGCAGAACTGGAGCCGCTATGGTTGAGGATTCGGGTGGAGATATTTTGGCACTAAAGCGTGCAGTCGAGTTATGTCGATGATTCGGTCAACAAAAAAATCTAAATGTCTAGCAAATTATTTGGTAGTAAGGGGAGTACAAATGTTCTGCAGTCCTCGAGTTCAGCAGTTTCTGAGTCAACAGATGGTTCATCATCATCAGTATCAACTCTTCCATCATCAAAAATCTGTGTTACTGGAAACAACAACTGTACCATGATTTTCAACATATATGACGATAAAAGAAAATTTTCTAATGTAAATAATACTACTAACTTGTAAAAATTTTGCAAGTTGTCAGTTTTACAAGTTAGTGACTTGATAAAATAAACTTTCTTGATTAATATAGTGTTTTTGGAAACTGAAGTTTACAAATGAGAAACAAATAAAAAATGTAACGGCACTAAGCAGCACAACAACAAAATTCCTGCACACACATAGGTTTCAGCCCTAGCGAAGTCATGCAGAACCGTTGGTTAAGAGGAACCAGAGAGATGATGGAAAGTGTCCAAAATTATCCAGCAATTATGGACGCCCCTCATTGTGACAACCTTTAGAAATTCCCCGTGAATACTTCATCAAATGAAAGAACTCTCTGAACGTTGATTAAGAAACGCCAAATTGCTGTTGGTGTCTGGCCTCAATTACCCTGAATGGTCCTCAAAGGGCACGTGCACCACCTCCAGAACGATAATTAAATTCATCCCTCGCGCGTCAACAGTATAGCAACTTTACCGACCCCATTTTCGATCTGATGGAAGGGCGAATCTACAGCCTTCCTCAGCGGTTTGTCTTGCAAAGGCTACTCAGGAATTTCCTTGTCTGCTCCTTCAACGTCTCAAGGTCCGGGAGGTGAATTCCTACTTGAGAACGTCTTTGAACTAGGGTAAAACAGGGAGACATGAAGCGGCGGAGAGATAACGCGATTTCGATGCACGCAGTGCAATTTGTCTAGGATAGATGCATGCAGACGTTTTACTCTTGTCGTACTTGAAAAATCGTGTAGAAAATTCAATAAAGTTACATGATATTTGGTGATATACAGGGTTATTCACGAATATGACTCTATAGAATGTTTTTAGGAAAGACACAAGATTCAGGATTGAAATTCTAAAGGTGAGCTTCAAGTGAGAAGACGAATTTTCGTATATTTTTTGAAAGTTCATTTTTTAAATGGGAAGACCCATTTTTCATTGCATAAATAGATTCTCCATTGAATTCTGAGTCTTTTTAAGTTCAAAAGTTTGAATTTTCCCGAGAAAATTCTCTTTAAATGCGGAAATACGAAAAAAAATCTCAAAATTGAACTCTGTTGAAATACGGACAACTTTCGAGTTTTTTGATTAGAAATTCTCATTTTTGAGAATCTCCGAGAAGAAGGCTGATGCTTCTTTTGCGATAGCAGGATTTTCAGAATGTGATACAGGAGGTCACAAATTCTTTGTCAAAATTGGGTGTGACGAAACATCAAATTTTTTCCAAATTTTTCAAGATATTCAGGGAAAACGATTTTGTCTTCAATTTTCAATATCATTCCGAAATGTTTTTTTCCTTGAAAATAATTAGCGGTTGAGTGAAATTTTTGGGAATCTCTGTTATCGAGAAAATATTTTTTTATGTTCCAGACAAGTTTTTCTTTATTTTTTGAAAATTTCTTCTTTGTCATGGTAGGGAAATTTGAATTTTCAGAAATGAAATTGTTACATGTTCTGTTAATTATTTTTTCAAAAGCATCAAGAATTATTACAAATTATTTCTTTCTGCATTCCTGAGAATTTTTTACGTTGACTTCACAAAAACTCACATTGAGAACTTTAAACCAATTGTTGCTCTCTTATTACAGATGATAATTCAAGGACTTAACTCGTCTGAAATATTGAAAATATTTTCTCGATAACAGAGATTTCCAAAAATTTCACTTGACCGCTAATTATTCAACAATAAAAAAACAATTTCGGAATGAGATTGAAAATTGAAGACAAAATCGTTTTTCCTGAATCTCTTGAAAAATATTCATTTTGGAATGAAAGTCTAGGATGTATGCTCCTATTATTTTTGACAAAAATTTCGAAAATGTATCGAAAAAATGTGGTTCCAATTTGAAAAAAAAACGATTTCTTGATGTTTCGTCACTTCTAACTATGACAAAGAATTTGTGACCTCCTTTTTCATATTCTAAAAATTACGGTATCGGAAAAGAAGTATCAGCTTTTCTTCTCGGAGATTCTCAAAAATGAGAATTTTCAATGAAAAAACCTCGAAGATGTCTGTATTTCAACAGAGTTAAATTTTGAGATTTTTTTCGTATTTCCTCATTCAAAGAAAATTCAAACTTTTGGAAAGAAAAAGGCTCAGAATTCAATTGAGAATCCATTTATGCAATGAAAAATGGGTCTTCCTGTTCAAAAGTCCTAGAACCTTAAAAAAATATATGAGACGTCGTCTTCTTACTTGAATCTCACCTTCAGAATTTCAATCCTGAATCTTATGTCTTTCCTAGAAATATTCTATAGAGCCATATTCTTGAATATCCCTGTATAGTTGGTACCCAAAAGTTTGCAAGGTGTTTAGTTTGATCCCACTTTTTATTAAAAATCTTTTGTCGAAGACAGTTGGAAGTTATAAAAGCTATATTCACTAATCTAACGTCTCACATCGGAATATGTTGTTACCTAAACAGGTGCAACATCTCTCCCATGGGTTTGGGACACCCTGTATATTGCAGTTGAAATAGAGAAAAATATTCATCCCATTTCCAGAACATAGTTTGTTTATTTCTTGAGGAACCTAGGAGAGCAAAGACATTTGACGATGTAAGTATATCTTTTTTCTGGGCTAAAATGAAAAAAAAATAGTGGACGAAAGAATCTGTTAAAACTGATTCTTCTCAAGCTCTCAATTCAGACCACGTCTTCATACAGGGTGTTATTGTAATATAGTCCAGATTTAAGATAGCAGCGTGACTTATAGTGCATAGAGGAAATTCACAAATTTGAGCAGATATGTACAATCGATTTCGACGGGAGATTGGACCTAAACAATAGACCTCAAACCCGAAACCCCAAATGGGGGTAACACGAAGCCCGATATCACATTAAAGCCGCAATCACACTAGCAAATCCCCCTTCGACGATCGTTCAATTACATCAAATGGAATCAGCAGACGGAACTGTCTTGATGCAATAATTAGAAACATCGATCTTCCCAGGCTGCATGGTCTTCTTGCAGGTACGGGAGATACCGTTGTATATTAGGTGGGTTCACCCTTTGTTATACACTGCGCAAAAAAATTAACGCACATTCTGAAAATCTCAATTTTAATGAAAGTTAACTCTACATTGACTTTATAACTTATTTTTTATGTTCTCTCGGGAAGGTTTTGAACGAAACAAGACACATTTAATGGGAGAAAAATTCAGGATTTCATCTTATGTGAAAGAAGAGAAATGAACAATTTTCAAAATACTGAAATGCTGATAAGTTATTTAATACTTGGTATTTCCCCCCTTGCGTTAATTACAGCTCGGTGACGACGGTTCATACTCAAAATGAGTGATCTTGAAATGTTCTGATCTGATCCTTTCCAGATTTCTCCGAGTTGGATTCCTAAGTCATTGAGAGTAGCTGAATGATTTTCTGAACTTCTCAACTTTCTATTGAGGTTGTCCCAAACCTGCTCAATCGGATTGAGATCTGGACTTCTTGCTCATTCGAGAGACTTCAACCTCTTCAAGGTACTCCTGAACGATGCGCGCACGATGGGGTCTGGCATTATCGTCCATAAAAATGAAATTTTCACCAATGTATGGGGCAAATGGCACTACATGCTCTTCAAGAATGTTCCTTATATACTTATCAGCATTCATAGCTCCATTATCAACGACCACTAGGTCTGTGCGAGCAGTCAAAGACATTCCACCCCATACCATAATCGATCCTCCCCCGAAACCAGCAGTATTCAGGAAATGGCACTGAGCATATCTTTCATGTGGACGTCTGTATACAAGGGAACGTCGATCACAATGGTAGAGGCAGAATCTAGACTCATCTGTGAAGAGAACTCTTTCCCAATCGGCCTCTTCCCAATGGATATGCTCTCTCGCAAAATCCAAACGAGCCCTTCGATGGGCTGGGGTAAGAGCTGGTCCTGAGGGCTAATTTGCACCCCATGAGTTTGCCCAAGCTGATTTTGAAGGAGGCGAGCGGTTGCAAACCGTTGTCTCAACGAAGAAACTCTCAAGTAACGTTCTTGAATGGCAGTTGTTACCCGTGGTCTACCCTGTCCTGGTCTTCGGACATTCATACCTGTCTCCCTGAATCGCTGCAACATTCTGGACACACTTGTATGGGAAACTCCAAACCTTTCTGCAATTCTTGTATATGTCCACCCTTCTTCTCGCAAAACTACCGCTTGGGCACATTCCTCTTGGGTCAAATTGCGTCTTTCGCGTTGCATAGCGATCGAGTGTAGAAAATCAAACGAAAGAAAAACTAGACTTGATGGAGAACAATTGATTTTAGAATGGGACCAATACATTCAAAATCTGATAATATCATCTTTTTTATTCCTGCTGGGAAAAAACATCTGTATTGAAGAAAAACATTGAAAGTGGATAACATATGCATGCATAATTCCGATAAAAATAATTATCATTGAGACCACTTTCAGTTGTAGAATAAATTTGAGATTTCCATAATGTGCGTTAATTTTCACCTCCTTCTTATGCGCCAAATTGTTCACCTTGCCCCTTCTTACACTTGAATAGACTATAGTTGTTTTGATTCGCAAATACACTCTTTGATTTAGAATTTTCGTCCAACCGATTCTCGAAATTATTTGCAGTGAAGATGGCCATCAAAGATAATTATAATTACAATTTTGTATGGGGCTAATCCGAGCCTGGGCCAAATAACCAAATTGCGCCATTACTCAGAGGCTTGACACTCTCGATTTCGAGATATATCCTGATAAATCGGTGTAAACAGAATCCCAATTTAAATTTATATTTATGAAGGAGTCGTATTTTACCTGAGAGGGTCTCGACCTTTGAGCGCGAAAGGGATATTCATTTTTCCTGTGGAAAAAAAGGTCTGACCGCATCCTGGGCAGCGGACTGACCATGAAAATTTCGACACATGTTCAGCGGCCTTTCGGCACATGATTGAAGTATCAGATTTCGCTATCTCAGAGTGTCTAGTTACCGAAAAATTTATTCGCCGTTTGGTGGCGTGGAAAATGTATTCGAACGGATGGAAAGCTGCGATTTTCATGCATCGTCTGCAACGTCTTCACTTCGAGAAATGGAAAGATTCCAGAAGAAACTTTTTCCGTATCTACAGGGTGAATAGCGAATACCGTTTGTTTGAATTTTTCGAAAAAAGACTCAAGATAAACACTGGGGTGATTTCGTCTCGAGGATAGATAGAAAACGGAAAATAATTGGGGTTTGTCAAGTAAAAAATTTTCGTAACGCCATCCGTATTCGATAAAAAAAAATTAAACATATTTTTTACGATTTTTGCCGAAACTACCGGCAACATTGTAATGAAATTTTATACGAATATGTTTTGGAAGCTGACACTTCCTATGAATTCTTTTTTGTGTCTGACTCTCCTAGAACACGCTAGTTACACAATTCGTACCAAGTAGTATTGAACACAACTTTTTTAATATTAGACATTTCAAGTGAACTTAAACACCACATAATTCTAAACCAAAAAGGTACCTACTATTGATAGATCTTAATAATGTGTACAAATTTTATCAATTCTTCTTGAGAGAAGAATTGATAAAATTTTTCAATCATATCAATAATGAAGAACCTACAATAAAGTTCACAATGGAGTTGGAACAAAATAATGTACTTTCCTTCTTAGATGTTTCGATAAGAAAATTTCCAAATCATTTTGAAACAAGTGAGTTCAGAAGAAAGACACACACATATCGATATCTGAATTTTTATTCTAATCATCAAATGAGTGTTAAAAGAGGTATTATAATAGTAAATTCTAAAACAAGTTGCAGAATGAGCTCCTATTCCAACACGAATGCGAAATTAGAAAACGAGCGACGAGGGAGCGAGTTTTCGAAAGCACGAGTGTTGGAATTGCCTTCTGCAACGAGTATTAGACGATATTTTCTCTATTTCAGTCGAGTTTCGTAAAATACTCTCGAAATTCAAATGAAAATTCAGGTTAGTGACTTTTGTCTTGTAGCTTGGGAGTTGGTGTGACTTACGAAATTTGACAGATTGCGGAATTTGAATTGATTTGATTCGAAAAATGAGTGGATCGGAGGTCAGTACTGGCAACCACAAAACGAAAAATATAACTGAAAACAATGCTGTAATGAGTTTCATTACAGCATTACTTTTAGAACTGTAATGAACTCATCACGATACTGAAATAGAGAAATATCATTACAAATCCAATCACTTTCGTATGGGTTACCCTTTGACGAAATAAATTTTCGTTTCAATGAATCTTCGATCGAATGACTTTTCCATCCAGTGATACCTACTCCTTTACTGGATGTTTCTCCAGGCATTTGCGTCCCAATTTAAATCATTGTCTCTTGCAGAATTCCTGAGATTGCCAGTTTCTTTCGTGCTTATATTCCGTCCTATAGCTATCTAACATCTCTCGAATGATTAGCATATCTTCTTGTAAAGTTTTGGCCCCTGAGAAATTAGTGCTCAGATTTTCACGTAGAGGCTTTTCTTATATTATTCGAAAAATTTTTTAAATTTTTTCTTGTTTCAGAGACTGGGAGAGAAAACCCAAATTAAGTTTTCAGGACAATGCAAAGACCTCCCAGACAATATTTCAATAGATAGTTTCATTACAGCACTACTTTTAGTACTGTAATGAACTCATTACGATACTGAAATAGAGAAATATCATTACAAATCCAATCACTTTCGTATGAGTTACCCTTTGACGAAATAATTTTTCGTTTCAATGAATCTGCGATCGAATGACTTTTCCATCTAGTGATACCTACTCCTTTACTGGATGTTTCTTCAGGCATTTGCGTCCCAATTTAAATCATTGTCTCTTGCAGAATTCCTCAGATTGCCAGTTTCTTTCGTGCTTATATTCCGTCCTATAGCTGTCTAACATCTCTCGAATGATTAGCATATCTTCGGAATTCTATTGCGGGGAAATGAGCGAAGTATTTCGCTCTAAAATGTCTCCATTATTATAACAAAAACTTTTAAATTCCGCACAATGTCGCAGTGCTACACTCCATTCCCTCCTTTGTTATTCTATGAATGAACTCTTAGGAGAGGCGGGGGAAATTTGGAAATATTTCATCATCAAATTAATTCCTAATGGAATATCTTGAGAGGGAGGAATAATTTCCTCAGATTTCTGACCCAGATAAGTTGATAAGTTTGAAGGGTTTGATGCTGTCTGAGAGAATCTAAAATCGCAAACACATTGGCCGAAATTATCAATGTTACGATCAATGTTGCATCTGAAAGAAAAGACTGAGGTTAAAATTTTCAATGAAGTGGAAGCATCCGTATAGAACAAAAATGAAAGATATAAATTTACAACACACAGAATCTCTGTGAAGTTCCTAATGCTCGTTTTTTGTTTATAAGGAAGACAGCCAGAATTATGTTCTTATAAAATTGTCACTTTAACTGTTGGTTTTCTGTAATTTATATGATCAACCAACTTTTAAAATTTTTCCCTGGCTATTGTCAGATTACAAAAGTATAACAAGTAATTGGTTGGATATACTTTTTATCATGATACCATGAAAAATTATGGAGTTACAGGCTTAGTGTTTATCAGCATCCATAAAGATAAAGAACCCCATGATAATTTCGTTGAATAAATGGAGAAAATCGATTGTTTTATCTGGCTTATTATAGGTGTCTATATGAAAAATTGATTTTTTCAATTTTTTATCAACGCCAATGGATTAAGCTTGTGATAATAGCTGCTCCATTATGAGTTTTTCATATATTCTGTAATGATCATTTATATTCTAGCTGTGAAGAAGTCTCAATATATGGACGGAACGTTGCTGTGTTAAAAAGTTGTACCTCATTTGTGTCCTTCTTCCCATTATCCTTGTTTATGTGTTGGTCAATTGTAATATTGTGTTATTCTGATTGTCCACGGGTACCTCAGAAGCTCTATGAGAGCCTACGCGAGTTCGGAGTACCAGTTCTTGTTACTGTTTCCTTACGCCAACTCAGGCACAGTTCTGTTAATTTTAACCAAGAACACATACCATTTTTACAAGGAAATTTAAGCAAACGAGAAAAACTTGGGAGAAACTATGCTATCTATTGAAATATCGTCTGGGAGATCTCTGCATTTTCATTGCGTAAAAATTTGAGCACTAATTTGTCAGAGGCCAAAACTTTACGAGAAGAAACTGTTGACTAACAATGAACAAGAAGAAAACACATTCACTCTTAAGCGTAACCATATTGAAAAATATTCACTGAAACCAAAGACTTGGTGGCGTTATGTCGATGATATTTACATAATTTGGCAGCATGGGTGAATTGATAAAATTTTACAATCATATCAATAATAAAGAACCTACAATAAAATTCACAATGGAATTGGAACAAACTAATGTACTTTCCTTCTTAGATGTTTCAATAAAAAAATTTCCAAATCATTTTGAAACAAGTGTGTTCAGAAAAAAGACACACAAAAATCGATATCTAAACTTTTATTCTAATCATCAAATGAGTGTTTAAAGAAGTATTATAAAAACACTTTATGATAGAGCGCAATAAATTTCATCGACAACTGAAATACGAAATGACGAAATTAATTTCATTGAAGATATTCTTGAGGATAATCAATATCCAACTAATTTCATAGAAAAAAATTTTTCAAATTAAGAGAGAACAATTTTGCGTCAAAACGATAAAAACAATCAAGAACCAACAACAAACCGTCAAAAACAACCAATTTTAATAAATTTGATTCCGTATGTTCATGGACTTTCAGAATAAATTAAAAGAATTGGTTCTAAATTCAATAAAAGAACTGTTTTCAAAACAAAAAATGATTTACGATCTTTATTAACAAAAACTAAACATTTGAATGAGAACCAAAATTCAAGAAATTGTATTTACAATATTCCCTGTATTTGTGGAAAATCCTATACAGGAGAAACA
The DNA here is from genome assembly GCA_038502775.1 of Hippodamia convergens. Taxonomy (NCBI): domain Eukaryota; kingdom Metazoa; phylum Arthropoda; class Insecta; order Coleoptera; family Coccinellidae; genus Hippodamia; species Hippodamia convergens. The sequence goes on from CM076610.1 coordinate 33,243,677, forward strand.
TCAAGGCCATTAGAAATTAGAAAACGTAAACATAAGAATAACATAAAAAATAGAGATATTGGTAGATCACAGATAGCAGATCATGTGTGTTTTGATACCGGCAATCACATGATGGATTGGAATGACACAAAAATTCTAATGACGGAACCTGATAATTATAAAAGAAAAATCAAGGAGTCAGCTTGTATTTTGTAGGATGAGGCCAATAATCTCGCCAATTGTTCAGTAGGAATAGGATTTATTGAAAAAAGAACTGTTTTCAGGGAATTTTGAAAAAAATAACGATATCAACACCTAGAAATCAATATTAATCTATGTTCATCATCTATTGACAAATGTCAATCAAAAAATCAAAATATTGTCACGATTCCACGAAGTTGAATGAAATTAGTAATTGTCTGACGAAGGAGTTTGATTTAAGACTCCGAAACGTTACACTTGAGAGTTCAAAGTGTTTTCTTTTTGTTCATTGTTAGGCGACAATTTCTCTTCGTAAAGTTTTGGCCCCTGACAAATTAATGCTGAAATTTTTACGCAGGGGCCTTTCTCATATTGTTCAAAAATGTTCTCTTATTGTTTCTTGTTTCAGAGGCTGGGAGAGAAAACCCAAATCAAGTTTTCAGGTGAAATTATGCTGATGACAAAGTTTTGAAAACCCACCCTGTATATTGTTAACGAAACGAAGGCGAAAGAACGATGTGGAAACGATTCATTTTCGTGTGAATTTCCCACTGTTTTTCACAGAACAACGATTTGAGCCGTCTCGTCCAGGAAAAACTCGGATCTGATTGAATAGTCCCGATAGATTCGAGAAACGTTAAAAAAAAGGAACAGTAGGAACCGCGTCGTACAATAGGACGACGCCCGTCGCTGCGAAATACTCGCCTCGAGACTGAGGCGGAAATTTAATCCGAATTCACGATTTTTCCAATAACCGGTCGTAACTTTTCTGATCACAATTTCGCAAGATTCGTTAAAAAGTGATCTGAATTTTTTTTAAGGCTGTTCGAAACAAGATACGGATTCGGGGAAAATTATGAAGAGAACGCACGAAAATTATTATTTTGTACAATTGCCAATCAAAAGTGACACTTTTAGCGACAGCAACCAATGTTAAAATTGATTGTTTACGTGGAAGCGTGTTAAAAATATTTTTAACATTAGTGTTGAGAATATTTTAGCACTCTATTTTCTTATGATGAAATCAGATGAGCAAAATTCAGCAATTGCAAATTTTCATTATGAATATTTAACAATCATTACTAATGAACATTAATATTAATCGTAAAAATAGAACAATTACTAACATTAATGCCCTGTGACATTAGGGAGCTTCGCAACCCATAATTAGAATCCTCGGCACCATCAGTACTTGTAGAAACCGGAAGTACAATATTGGATGATGATGATCCAAAATCTGTTGAGGTTGAGAGAATTTTTTCAACAATGACATTTCTATATGCAATGGAATGATCAACATAGCCCTCGGCTACCGCCGTAAACTCTCATCCACCATGTTTTTTTTTTATATCCGTAATATTTGCTCCTGATTCTGCTAGCAATGAAACGGAGGATCTTCGAAAACAGTGTCCTGTATATTGCTTTGGTTCTGGCAGTTTGAGAAATTCGGCAACAATAGATGGAATTTTTCCAAATGTATTAATATCAACTGGATTGGCAGTGCATTTATTATTCATGTATTTCTGGAAAACACGACGATGTTTGATGACAGAAGGGCGCAGTGCAAAGTACTTATGAAAATAGTATACATACTTCCCAATAATACTGGAAGAACGACTGACTTCCGTTTTTATATTTGGAAGTTGTATAACCAATGATTTATTTGTTATTTCGATGTCTTCCACTGTTAAATTACACAATTCTTCACGCCGACAGGCTCCAGATAATCCGAAAATAGTTGCAACCTTAATCAACAATTATTTCTAATCTGGTGCCTCCTTCATAAACTTTCCAACTTGTTCACGAGTGAGAATTTTCGATTTTTTGGGACAATATCCTTCACTTTTCCGTTGAAAATATGCTATTACCTTAAAATATTTACTAACATCCACACCGTTTTCAACAAGGGTAGGAGTTCCAGATTTTCTCTTCTTGCAGACTCTTCAATATCCAGAGGAACAATCAAATCGTCACTTTTATTAATAATTGGACTCTCGACAAAAATATTAAGCAGTTGAAAACCCAAGACGAAAATTGGACAAGAACGAAATTCAAATGACAGCGTCTTTTCTCATTTGTTAGTAATCATAACGTGGGCAACGTTTGCCATTCACAATAACCTATTGATTATTTGAATATTAAAATGCATTTTGAAGTTTATTGTCATTGCAAATTCGCGCATTTCATTATCAAAATAGGGCAGTAGTACAAAAAACATTGTATGATATTTGTGTTAAAAGTGATTTCATTTTGTTCGTGAAATTGTTCAATTCGCTCCGCTCGTTTCAAAAACTTTTTCACTCACAAAATAAAACGTCACTTTTAACACTCATATCATAAATAACTATTAGCTAACTTTGAGGTAAAGGTTCTCAGGTTTAATATACAGGGTGAGTCTTTGACTTGTACATATATTTAAACCATAGATTCTTCAGGTCAAAAGAAATACTTTTCTCGTATAACATTTTTTTCCGATTCAGCCTATATAAAAAGATATGGCCATTTTAAACTTTCATAATGAGCTATGCCTCCCCTGGAAACATAACACTAAAGTTTTTCTGAGCGTTAGATCTACCAGCTAAACCTTCGAGAAAATGTATCATAAATTTAATCTTTTGAATCTTTTGATCAAAGTTGCATCCAGGCAAAGAAACCAATTTTTTCAATTTCGCTGATATAGATTTTTTTAAATCATCAATTACTCGAAAAATGCTCATTTCACGAGATTTCATGAAGAATACTTTTATTTTCTAAAATGGCCAAATATTTAGTAAATAGCATCTAACTTACTTTCAAAAGTTGGGACCATAAAATTTTTGGTATAATTTCGGAAAATATTGGTATATATTGCACATAATGAAAAAAATATAACATGTGAGTAGAATCGGAAAAAATGGTAGAGACAAAATATGGTTTTTTTGACCTCAGGAATTTCCCGTTTAAATATATGTACAAGTCAAAGACTCACCCTGTATATTCAAAAAATTCCAGCTTTTCCCATATTCAAGAAAAACAAATAAAAAGACATTTTTTCACTTGGTGGGTTTTTTCGGGTTTTTTCAAATTGATAATTTTTGATGCTTTTTTTCAAAAATAGCAAATTTATGTACATAATATATTTATTTGTGAATGTTCTTCGATATCGTTTCATCATGGTTTATTTTAAAATTTTGAATAAATATAATTTTAATTGGTATGATTTCTTTTACTTCATTAATTGATGAAGAATATGCGGTATTATTCGTTTTTGACGTAGAAACGGGCATTTTTGTACAAGGAAAGTTTGGAATAAACAAGATAAAACATTTCTAACAACTGTCTATTAAGAAACCATAGGAAAACTATGAAACTCGAACTAACCTTACCTTCCAGAACAAACTTAATTTTTTTTTCAACTAGAGGGATTGACGAATTCTTCATTTCATTTTCGTAATCTGGTATCCAAAAACAGTAAATGAAATTATTTTCACAGCGCCGACGTTGTTCTTTCAGATCTGTGTAATTATCGAATCTGAAGGTATATCAAATCTAAAGAAAAAACTAAAAATCCTGGAAATAAATCGAAAAAAAATAAAACCCCAAAAAAAATAGCTATGTGTAAAATTCTAGAATCTAAATCCCATCATGTCTCTTACGAAAGGACGAACAGTCTCGCTTACCGGTGTCTTCTCCACCTTAAAGCAACAATAACAAGGTGCGTCATACTATAAGTAGGTTCCTCATTGACCTTGACCCGGCTCACAAAAGCGCTACTTTCCTGGGCCCCTTCACACCCCCTTGGGGGTCTCCCTCACAGGATTCGTATTGTCCAAGGCCCGCCATTCGCACAGGCTTACATGAAGGCCTAAAGGGCCTTCGTGCGCTTGTGACAAGTGTCAGGTGTCTTCAGATGTTCGAATGTTTGTTATTGTCCTGCCCGCGCTCATTAGAATATCATTAATCAAGTGGGCTCTCGTACATCGTCGGTGTTTTATTGTTCACGCAAGTGGCCACGAGATATATTGGGTGTAGTTGGCTGGTGTTTTCGAAACGTATATGTTGTACAGGGTTGGATTGGGAATGATTTTGTTACACAACAATAACAAGAAATGATCGTAATTTCTAATCAATGGTAACAATAACTAAAAACTGATAACAATGAAATGAAAGACTGACTCAAAAAAAATTGTTTCATTCATTTGAATCATCAAGACGACAAGTTCATAAATTTTCCCCTAAAATAATTCAGAACTCAATAACAACTTGGATCGATCCAATAAAAATCAGTTTGAGACATTTCGTCAATCTGGTCGCCTTTTTTCTGAAGTTTGGTTCTTTTCATATGATTCATGAATGTTTTTATTTTGGAATGGAGCCAGTTTTTTCAACTTCTTCGATTTGAAACGAGTTTTCTGAGAATGCCAAGATGTAATAGGGCTATCGGAATGCTACAGCGTGGCCTAACTCAAGTTATTGTAGCAGAAAGACTCCAAGTCAGCCAAAGTGTGATATCTCGACTTTGGAATAGGTTCAGGGCGACAAGTTCCATGTTGGAAAGACCAAGGCTTGGTGGGCGACGACAAACAACACCTGCTCAGGATCGTTTCATCACCGTTTAGGCGAGAAGAAAGCCTACATCTACGGGTAGAATGCTAAGGAATACTCTTGAAAATGCAAATGGGGTCCAAGTTTTCATCGAAACCATCAGACGAAGTTTGAGAGAGGTGAATCTAGATTCTAGACGTCCATTAAGAGGAGTTCCATTAATACGTGACCATGAGCGTCGAAGACTGGAATGAGCAAGGCAACATATCAATTGGAACGATCAATTGTATTGATAGTCTTAAAATGCTTGAATTCTCTGGGAATAAATTTTCGTTATTTTACTCGATTTTTCTTAACCACCCTGTATACGCCGCAGAGCTACAGGCTAAAATTAATTTTATTTCCTGCAACTTGAAATCATATCAATATGAATTCTCATCACAAAATGATCTCATATGGATCAGTTTAGTTTCAGACATTTGTATTGTGTCGTTTTTGACTTGTTGTCAAAGTCTATTTAGAATTCTTTCTATAACCTTATACACATTATAAACCGCAACGTTGTCTGCAGAAAAGAGAATTCTGCAGTATCTACTAGCTAGTTTCTACGGAAGATCATCATTTCTAGTTTTCAACTTACTACTTGAAAGCTGACATAAACGATGAATGTTTGAATTTCATTACAGTCAGGAGCGAAAGAAAATATTCGACCTCAATCTCATGAAAAACTAGCCAACGGCTTTTCAGACGTCCCGTTCCATCTGAAAACTCAATTAAGGAATTAATTTTCTTCTGCAAGACTTTCCAACTTTCATACTTGGAAATACAGCGAAAAAAGCTCAATTGAAAAAACTCCCGAACGCAGTCTGTACGGGACCAGTTTTTACCGATCGAGTTCTCTACACTGCTCGAAAATGAAAGTGGAGGGATAAAACTGCCTTTTTTCTTTCTTCACTTGAATCAAATAAAACTCCAAGTCCTCATGATCCAGTGGTGAACTCTGATTCACCTTGCTGAGATGAGGTTGAGTTCAAAGATTATAGAGTAAGAAAGATAGGAAACGCCCTTATATCTGTGGTACTGAAATTCGACTACGATTTTTCACTAGTTTCTTACTTTTGACACCTAGAGGGCGCTGAAAACATTATTCAGTACAGAGAGCTATTTCAATAGGCGCGAAATTCGAATTATACTTCTCATAAATTTTCATTAAATTGAGAATTCTTTGTCGAGCTTTGTCGACAAAACAAAAGCAGGGCTCCGTTTTCTGATCACGATGATATTTTCCATCTACACATTGTTTTGAATCAAAGGAAATACGCTTCTGGATTCTTAATATTTTTTTTTGAAATGATTATGTAAAATCGACTACAATACAATAATTACGAAATTGGGAACATTTCAAAAATTTGTTCACATATTAGAGAATTATTGTAACAATTTCAAGATCTTAATCATACAGTGGTACCTAGGGTATTTTCACCTCAATGAGTTTCGAGTGTCTAGTAGATGAGTCGAACATCTGGAAGGGTCGTCAAGAGAACCTCCACCTCTACAAGTCGTTCTTCTGACCAACATTGTCTCTAGGAGTGGAACTTTTTGATCTAATGAATGAGACCGAAAAAGATTCGTTTCGCAAATAAATCACCACACGTGATGAATATCATACGATTTTTCGACTCGGAGAAATCTGGGAAGGATTAGATCAGAACCTTTTAAGATCACTCATTTTGAGTATGAACCGTCGTTGCCGAGCTGTAATTAACGCAAGGGGTGGAAATACCAAGTATTAAATCCCTTATCAGCATTTCAGTATTTTGAAAATTTTTCATTTTTCCTTTTCACATAAGATTCGGTGAAATCCTGAATTTTTCTTCCATTTAATGTGTCTTGTTTCGTTCAAAACGTTCCTGAGAAAACATAAAAAATAAGTTATAAAGTCAATGTAATTAATGCTAATTAGCATTCATTAAAAATGAGATTTTCAGAATGTGCGTTAATTTTTTTGCGCAGTGTATTTTGGGCTGCAATATTTTGGTCGTATCATGGTAGTCCTGAGTATCTCCTCTACTCCAGTCAAAGACTCACCCTGTACACCTATTGACAGGTCCGTCACGTCCTTCTCTCCGGTGCTTAAACCCACGAAAATCAAGAATTAATATCCCATTTATTTTCCTCATGACGAAAGCACCATTTTCCATCGCGAGCTCGCTGGAGCATATCTAGAATCCCATGAGTGCCTGTCAACCGAAGATATAACACACCCGATCCGACAGCGTTCAAAGTCCAGGATAATCCGGCCTTAACATCATCCTCACCGGATTTCGGATCGATCATTTCGAATTGATAGCGTGTATTTCTGGTCCTACACGCGGGGATTTGGGTGTTTCGCGTGATACGCGTAGAGAGGTGTGCCTAAATTCGCGCTGTATGAATTATAACTGTGCAGAGGAAAATGTTTCCCTCATAAATTCGATGTTAGTTGACTTAATCGAGAAATCTCTCGACTATGCCAATGTGGATTCGAGTAGGGGATATCCTTATACCTCAGGAGAAATGAAAATAAGCGGGGGTACACATTTTGAATACCACGCGGGTTGCAGTTTGGACGCACATGGAAATCTCAAATTTATTCTGCAACTGAAGGTGTTCTCAATGATAATTATTTTTATCAGAATTATGCATATGCATATGTTATCCACTTTCAACGTTTTTCTTCAATACAGATGATTTTTCCCTGCAGGAATTAAAAAAGATGATATTATCAGATTTTGAATGTATTGGCTCCATTCTAAAATCAGTTGTTCTCGATCAATTCCAGTGATCAATAGTTTTTCTCTCGTTTGATTTTCTACACTCGATCGCTATGCAACGCGAAAGACGCAATATGACCCAAGAGGAATGGCCCAAGCGGTAGTTTTGCGAGAAGAAGGGTGGACATACACAAGAATTGCAGAAAAGTTTGGAGTTTCCCATACAAGTGTGTCCAGAATGTTGCAGCGATTCAGGGAGACAGGTATGAATGTCCGAAGACCAGGACAGGGTAGACCACGGTAACAACTGCCATTCAAGAACGTTACTTGAGAGTTTCTTCGTTGAGACAACGGTTTGCAACCGCTCGCCTCCTTCAAAATCAGCTTGGGCAAACTCATGGGGTGCAAATTAGCCCTCAGGACCAGCTCTTACCCCAGCCCATCGAAGGGCTCGTTTGGATTTTGCGAGAGAGCATATCCATTGGGAAGAGGCCGATTGGGAAAGAGTTCTCTTCACAGATGAGTCTAGATTCTGCCTCTACCATTGTGATCGACGTTCCCTTGTATACAGACGTCCACATGAAAGATATGCTCAGTGCCATTTCCTGAATAGGTATGAATGTCCGAAGACCAGGACAGGGTGGACCACGGGTAACAACTGCCATTCAAGAACGTGACTTGAGAGTTTCTTCGTTGAGACAACGGTTTGCAACCGCTCGCCTCCTTCAAAATCAGCTTGAGCAAACTCATGGGGTGCAAATTAGCACTCAGACAATAGCAAATCGCCTCAGAGAATATGATTTAAGGCCTCGTGTCACGGCAAGAGGCCCAGCTCTCACCCCAGCCCATCGAAGGGCGCGTTTGGATTTTGCGAGAGAGCATATCCATTGGGAAGAGGCAGATTGGGAAAGAGTTCTCTTCACAGATGAGTCTAGATTCTGCCTCTACCATTGTGATCGACGTTCCTTTGTATACAGACGTGCAATTTCCTGAATAATACTGGTTTCGGGGAAGGATCGATTATGGTATGGGGTGGAATATCTTTGACTAGTCGCACAGACCTAGTGGCCGTTGATAATGAAGCTATGAATGCTGATAAGTATTAAGGAACATTCTTGAAGAGCATGTAGTGCCATTTGCCCCATACATCGTGCGCGCATCGTTCAGGAGTACCTTGAAGAGGTTGAAATCTCTCGAATGGAATGGCCAGCAAGAAGTCCAGATCTCAATCCGATTGAGCAGGTTTGGGACAACCTCAATAGAAGGCTGAGAAATTCAGGAAATCATCCAGCTACTCCTAATGACTTAGGAATCCAACTCGGAGAAATCTGGGAAGGATTAGATCAGAACATTTTAAGATCACTCATTTTGAGTATGAACCGTCGTTCGCCGGGCCAGCTAGTGTTTTAATAATTTCGAGGACTATAATCAGCTCCCAATAGATTGAAACTTTGTTTCTTAACATCCGACATATTTCAATCAGTGTAATGTACTTCGAATTCAATTTACAAACACGGAAAACCCGACAATAATAGCCATCAAGATGGTCTAAATACGATTCTAAATATAGACTAAAACTGACGCTGTTCCATCAAATTGGTTTTCCTCAATCCGAAGAACTTTAAACTCATAATCATTCAATTAAAAGTTTGAGGTTTATCTCAATTTAAGATTCGAACAATCTCCTTGGAAAATCTATCCAAGTTCCGTTTAAAATTTCGCGGTTACCGTCGTATCCGGTGTAGAAGAAACGTTATTGGCCGAGCTAGCTTTACGTCATCGTACATAGAAACCGGTGAGTTCCGCCACAAGTGTCAAAACATGTTTCACAATGACGTTTCGCCGTCAGCTCGGGTTGTGAGCGAAAAAAACGGATGAAAAAGGCTTTATCCGGAGTTCTAAATCCGGGTTTACTGACGAAAAACGGAAAATCCTGTCAGTTCGCGATGAAGATTCGGGCGATAATTCACATTGTTATTCGAGAGTGAAAATGACGAGCTTGCTCAATACGGTCCGTTGGTTCCTTTTGCCCTCTAGATGATCGACGATACACATTTGATTAAAGTGAGTTTTTCGGGTATGAATAATTGGCTGTCATTGTGGGTGCTGCGCGCAGTGACGGACTCACGCCTTTTCCACCTACACAGTGTAGTGCCAGAGCTAGCAACGTGAATTTTAGATAATCAAAGATTATCTTAATATATAAAACTCAGTCGGCCATATTGTTGGTTACACCATTTATAACTCAAGATTGGATGAACTGTTTTTTATGAAAGTTTTTTTTGTTGGATTCTTCTACGGCGGGGTTAACATAAAATACCATAAAACCCTGAAAAATCTGATAAAATATAAAAAAATATAGGAAATAATTTTCTTTCTTGCGAATAACGCCAATAGATGTCGCTCCGGTTAACAGCGGTAGAGCTCTTTCTTAAAGATATCAAATATACCTTATTGAGAGTATCTCTGGCAGTTTTCTATAAATATAGATATTTTCTTCTGAATCAAAGACAGTTGTGGAATGCCCCACGAGAACGATGCGATTTTTTCATATCAAAGGAACCGTGGATAATCACACCTGATATTTATACTATTTATTTATTTACTGAAAGTTCAATTAGGGATTCGAATGACCCCTATTTATTTCTAGACAGAGTCGATATCTTTTTTCAAAGTTTTTGAACATTTTCCTCAACATTTATGGAATATATTGAGGTTCTCAATTTCTTCTTCTATTCTGAATTTAATTTCTTCAATATTTTGCGGACGGGCATTTCATATTTCAAATATCCCCATAAAAAAGTGTCCAATGATGTTAAGAAGGGACTATCAGGAGATCATAGAATGGAACTCCGATATAAATAAATCACACGCCTTAGATTTAGACAAAAAAAACCAATAATTTTCAGAAACTGTCGAAAAAAACCTCAATAAAGTATGTATAAATATTTGAAATCAGAAGAAACAGCTCCACTGATTAGGAAAATGAAATACAGGGTGTGCCATTTGAAAAATAACAATTCACATAGAAGTTTTAGGTTAACGGTGCCTTAATGCAATTCTTAGTGCTGAATTCTGAATGCCCATAAAATATACTGCAAATTTGCCCATTTGAACTTTTGTGACTACCAATATCAACTGAGATAGCTATTGAGCTATTTCATTGCAATTAAATCCAGATCCCTTTCGCTCTTTAGTTTCTGGGATAGTAAATGATCCTAAACAGTTCTTGGCCAACATTCAAAAGCTGTTTCCAGACGACAACGTTTGGAGCAACACATACTGTACAGGACAATTTTATGTCCACTTTCAAGGTATTATACCATAATAGTTAATTATAATATTAAAGTTGCTTTTTTTGGGGCAGTACGAAGTCTGCCGGGTCAGCTAGTAGAGTATAAAGATGGGAAACGAAGCGACTACAGTGATGTGAGCGACATCTGTAGTTTCAAAAGTAAACGGGTTGTGGTTGAAGTATTTAATTAGGGTCCATTTGGCAAGATTATATAGGGATTATCAGTAGGCTGTTGTCAATTTTGAAAGAAATACTTGAATAAATATTTTTGCTGAATGATGTATTTTCTCGTATACGCGTATTTTACACTGAAATAACTCGAAATCTACGAGAGTAGCACCTAGCTCACTCTATAATCTTTGCTTGTGTGTTTTTATGTTATAAATTTTGTGTTAAAAACTGACCGACATTTAAAATGCATGGTGATTAATTGCAGAAATAATAGAAAAAATAATCTTGAATTTGCATTCTTTTTTTACCAAAGAGAATGGAAATGTAAGTTTTGAAACTCGTTTCATGTAACTGTCTTGTTCATTGCTTTTTATTTTCAGTGCTGTCAAATGGGTAGAGTGTTCGAGGCAAAAATATATTGTTCTCGATAACGTATAAAGAACTCTTGTTGGGTTGACATACAGGTCTTGCTATACACCTCTAATATTTTTCTTTTATTTTGTTCTAACATTCTGTAATTAATATACAGTGGACTCTCGTTCAGTCGAACTCCTAGGGACCAAAAGAATTGTTCGACTTATCTATTGTTCGGCTCACCAAACATTCGAGTTATTCAAGTGAGACTTTACTTCATCGAGAAAAAACTCATCAGGTAAACACGATATCATCATCAATGAGAAACGAGCGTCTGAGCACTGGAAACATGTCCTTAGAGGTCGAAAAATCGTATGATATTCATCAAGTGTTGTGATTTTTTTGCGAACCGAATTTTCTTCGGTCCCATTCATTAGATCAAAAAGATCCACTCATAGAGGCAATGGTGGTCAGAAGAACGACTTATAGAGATGGAGGTTCTCTTGACGACCCTTCCAGCAGTTCGACTCATCTACTAGAACCTCTAGACTCATTGAGGTGAAAATACACTGGGTAAGATATTATGAATCGGGTCCAGAACAATTGTTCGATTCATCGAGAGTTCACTGTATGAATAAGTTCTTGAAATTGTTGAAATAATTCTGTAATATGTGAACAAATTTTTGAAATGTTTCCAGTTTCATAATTATTGTGTTGTCGTTGATTTTACACTATCATTTCAAATAAAAATATAAAGAATCCAGAAGCGTATTTCATTTGATTCAAAACAATGTGTAGTTGGAAAATATCATCCTGATAAAAAAGCGGAGCTCTGCTTTTGTTTTGTCGATCAGGATGTTTCTTCAATAGCTCGACAAAGAATACTTAATTTAATGGAAATTTATGAGAATTATGATTCGAATTTCGCGCCTATTAAAATAGTATCCTGTATTGAATAATGTATTCAGCGTCCTCTAGGTGTCAAAAGTAGGAAACTAGCCAAAAATCGTAGTCGGATTTTAGTTCTACAGATATAAGGGTGTTTCCTATCTTTCTAACTCTATAATCCTTGTAAGGGACCCTTAAATATTTCTATCTAGTGATATTTCAGTTTTTCGTATTGTTGAAAATCACCCCAGTTCAAAAGAGCCAAAAAATTGGCTGGCTGGCTAACGATTTTTTGTCATGCCTCACAGTGTTTGTATTGGAGTAAGATATTAGGATTTCGCCTTATCGGCATTCTTTTGGAAGTCACCACATGTTCAATATATTGAGCGGCTTCTTTGATGTGGAATTCTTCAGGATTCTCCTCTGTTATTCAGAAACAATTATCCATTCTCTTCGGAATATTGTGTGTTTTTTTTTAATCGATATCAAAATTAAACATTTTCGCTAGTTTTTAAAAACGCAAACGTCAACCTTCTCGAGGTATGTTGCCTATAAGCGTCTAAATAAAAAAAAACGCTCGCCCTTCTTATTATTAACTTAAAATTAAATATGTATTGCCCAGAGTAACCGATGATAACGATTTAATAACATCCTTTACTTCAGTGAAAATTTCCTGAATAATTATCGTATGTGAGCTTGAAGAAGCAGAGTTGGAAAAAGAAAATGAATATGTATTAAAGTCTCGATCAAATATTATTTGTAGAAATGAATAATTTGAATCGTCAATAACTTTTTTCTGAAAAGTCTGAAATTCGAAAATTGATCACATATTTATTTGTTTTCTTCGACTATCTCAGAAAATATTAAAATTTAGCTATTGGTGTATTGGTAAGATTTTCACACCTACATTTTTTCTCAAGATAGGCACCATAAAGACTATGAAAAAATACGGTTCTTTTTTGAAAAAATTGCGTTTTCGAAATTGCTAACTTTGTGATCTCCTGTATCATGTTTTCCAATTTTGACTACTGTGACAGAAAATTATTCTTACTTCTCACGGAAGCATGAAATCGACATTTTTCCAATAGGAAAACTTGAAGATCAATCAATCAATCAAATATGTTTATTGTAACAACCATATCAAAGATACAATTACATACAGTATTATTTGAAATATTGAGTAAGAAATTCCTCAAGGATTATAGTCCGCGTGTGGACTTAAATTCAACTATACAGGGAGTGTCCATTTTGAGATGTTCATGGGGAAGAAATTTTTCGATCTCTTCCAAATTTTGTGTGAAGATATAGCTAAGTAGACTTTTTCAAAAAAAAAAGAAATAACACTTCGTGATTTTGTCTTGGAGACTAGGTATTTTCTTGGTTTTTTATATTGTACTATTTTAGCTCTCCCAAAGTATATCGAATAATTCATCCGACGAAAACTGCAACAATCTTATTACATTATTGTCGATTGATTCGGAAAGAACGGCATGATGTTCAAACACTGATACGTAAAGAAGATAACACTTGATCTTTGCTTGAAAGGTCTTCATTCTCTCTCAGACCCTCATTTGATGACGGATAAAAGGACAGATCTTCGCTATATTATGTTATGAGAAGGTATTTCTCTTATCGGCACCAAAACAAGATATGCAGGGCATTACTAATTAGAAATGTGATTATTCGAAAAAAACATGTTTTTGTTAAATTTTTCGTTGAATAGAACAGTGCCGAAACCTCTGAAAATGGTAAAAAGAAATGAAAATTAAAAAAAATGTGATGTATTCAGGCAAATTTCTACACGTAGAAGATTATCATAATTGATGGCCATGACTATATTCTTATATTATAACAATTGGGGGTGATTAATTTTTCTAGTTACTTTGAGCGTCTCTTGCGCAGATTTAATATAAATTTACTCCAAAAAAAATTTAACAAAAATTACAAAACTAGAAATAAGCAGATTTGAATGGAATAATTGCACTAGTTGCACATTTTGAATGAATTCAAGTCCAGAAATAACACTCCAAATTATTCGACTCACTTTACGTAGGTAACTGTTGATAAATCATTTTTTAATCAGAAATCACAGACCGTGAATTTCAGCATGAAATTATACATGTCTCCATTTGTACAGAATGAATCAAGCTACCTAAAATTAATTTTGAAATGGTAAAATATGTATAGAGAATAAAGAACCTTACGAACCAATTCTAGGGGTTGATTTACCTCTCTTACAATCATACAAATTTTTTTGAGTTTCTCGATTCTTCATTTTTTTGTTTTTAAGGAAAAAATTTTCTTTTCTGACGCCGTATGTTTTTCAGCAAGGTATGGCTCGTTGAATGTTTTCGCAACTATTCATTTACACCTTATATAGTATTCTTCATAAGCCAAAAATATAAATACAAAAATTTTACAGTGTTTTGGGAAGTTTTTCTCATGTTATTTCTCAAACAGCCTTATCATTTCAAAGAAATCTTTGCCATTTTTGAATTTTGACCGGAAATGGTTTTTAACGATAAGGTCTACTCACTGATGAAGAATTCGAGTACATATTCAAGTTTGTCCTTCAGCGATAACTTTCGAAAGAAACAGCCTCAAGTTAATGAGGTTATTGAGTTTATTCAAGAAATACGTATCGAATCTGATTGAAACTTGGATATTGTGTAAAATTGCCTGAGTATTGTAAAGCAAGAAAGACCTTTCTCGGTAGACAAAAAATTTAGTTGCGTTGATTATTATACAGGGTGTACCAAGTTCGACGGCCTATTAAGCGTTTCTGGAGAACTGGACCTATTTGAAATCTGAAAATTGGGATTATATTATTGTTTGACATTATCTACCGATCTAAAATATTCTTGGAGCCTGACCACTTTCAGTTATACAGGGAGTGAAAAAAAATTTTCAAAATTTTTTCGTCAAAATACTTTCCAAATTATCGAGAAAAAACTGAAGAAAAAAGGGAGATAAGTGTATTCGGTATTATGTTTGTTATTCCTAACCTAGATATCGTAAGCACAAACTGTTTTCACATTTTTGAAGGCGAAGACTGTGGAAATATTGTGTAATTTCAGAATTTTGAAACCCGTCACAGGGTGTTCCAAATGTTGGTTCAAAAATTGGGTTCAAAATTGGCTCATAACTTTCATTTTTCAAATTAGAACCTTATTTTTTTTATGATTGCGTTGAATTCACTCACTAGTGAGTTATTTGAGTAATTTATCTTCTATGACCAAGGTCATTGTTGATATGAAACAGATTCTATGAATTTGACGGTACGTACGACATGAAATCAGGAAATCCTGATAAACTCAAGAATTATCAATTTTAGGAGCATTAACATGTTGAAACATTATCATCATTTTTCTTCGCACAGCCCAACGCAATCATAAAAAAATAGGGTTCTAATTTGAAAAACGAAAGTTATGGGTCAATCTTGCTCCCAATTTTTGAAACAACATTTGGAACACCCTGTGACGGGTTTTTCAAAATTCTGAAAATATACAATATTTCCACATTCTTCGCCTTCAGAAATGTGAAAACGGTTTGTGCTTACGATATCTAGGTTAGGAATAACAAACATAATACCGAATACACTTATCTCCTTTTTATCTTCAGTTTTCTCTCGATATTTTGAAAAGTATTTCGACGAATGCAACGATTTGGGTACGAATGTATTCAGAATTGCATACTCTATCACATTCGAAAACAAAAAAACAGAAAAAAATTTTTTTTTATTTTTTTTCACTCCCTGTATAACTGAGTGGTCAGGCTCCAGGAATATTTTAGATCGGTAGATGATATCAAACAATAATATAATCCCAATTTTCAGTTTTCCAATAGGTCCAGTTCTCCAGAAACGCCTAATAGGCCGTCGAACTTGGTACACCCTGTATAAATTTTTTTTCCAACTCGACACCCGGTATCTCGAGAGCGGAGCATGTGAGAACATATGTTTATTTGAAGTTTTCTTCATGAAAAAATGGGTTCTATCCGATGCCAGAGTTGAAGAGCAAAAATCTGGACCACCTTGTATTTATACATGTTTTGGAGCAAATCTGGATTGTTAACATTTGAAAAATTCGAATATCTATTGAAATATTCAATAGGAGGTTTATGTATTTTCATGATGCACCGATATAACCTAAGCAAATGCAAATTCCCATCGTAATAATAATTTTTCATCAAAACGCAATTCTAAGAAAAAGAAACATTTTCAAAACATAGAAGAATTCAAATTGATAATCAAAATCTTATATCACTTCTCTAATCTCATAATAAAAAAGATCTGTGAGCCGGGAATGGAAATTGGAATTCATTTCGATTATTATCAATTTGAATTCTTTTATGTTTCAAAACTCAATTCTTCGAAATTTTATTCTCAGTACTTGAATGAGTAAACTGTGAGAAAGTAGCTTTCTTTCAAATTTCATGCTGCACACCACGTAAAAAGTTTCCTGTGATCTGGAAAAAAGAAAAAATTCCAACAAACTCACCTCCTGAATCACCAACAGCGGTCCGCTTGAACCCGCGCACCCTTCTATGCCTCATCCTGGAAACCCTCAAAGTATCTGACATAAAGACCCACGAAAAACACTAATAAAACACATTTTCACGAACGCACCCCTTCACGCTCGAATTTCTTTTATTCTTCTATGATAAATGTCACTTTGATTATCGTCTATGATGATTGCCGCGAGGTTCGTTCCCCTAAAGTCGCGAAATGACGTTCGCGCACAGAACTTGGTCGCACGTACTCGCGCCACGGTATCAAGCGGGCTTTTGGACGGGCGCTGAAAGCTGCTACCGACCGTTGCGACGCTACAGGTTGCAGGAGCGTAATCCTTCGCCTTCTTGCTTGATCCTGTGCGAGAGCGCCACCCCCGTATCCCCTCCACGAGCCGTCGTAGCGCTGATAAGTAGAGTCAAAATAATCGCTATCTATGATTTATGGTCGGTCGAGAATCGAGAAGAGTTTTGGCGGGGAGGCTGTGAACTACGGGTATCTGATGACGCTCTGACCGTTATCTTCGGGTAATGGATTGGTGGAATCGGGAATTTCGGGCTTATCTCGATTCTTGGCATCTGATTCTGGCAATTAATATGGTGTTGATTTTTGGTGATACCGTGGTGCGTCATCTTTCTATTGATTGGGTTCTGTGATTAGGGTGAAGATGGAATTGGCCAAAAATGCTGATAACTTGAAGATAGTATTCAGGGTCCCTTGAAGATAGACAATTCAAAGTAGACTTTGTAAAGAGAACATAATAAAAATTAGAGGAATTCTGCTCGAACAAAATTACAATAATAATCAGGAACAAAGAGGAAATTCGCAGGAAAAACAAATTTGGGGAATGGGATTCTATAATTATGTTCCTAGCATTTCAGAAAAACTAAACCTTGCAATGTTCAATTCTTTTAGTAAAACACTTTTCTCTAGGTATTTCAGTATCGTAATGAGTTCATTACATTACTAAAAGTAGTGAAACCCATTACAGCATTGTTTTCAGTTTTATTTTTCGTTTTGTGGTTGTCAGTACTGACCTCCGATCCAATCAATTTTTGAATCAAATCAATTCAAATTCCGTGATCTGTCAAATTTCGTAAGTCACACCAACTGCCAAGATACAATACAAAAGTCACTAATATGAATTTTCATTTGAATTTCGAGAGTTTTTCACAAAACTTGACTGCAATAGAGAAAATATCGTCTAATACTCGTTGCAGAAGGCAATTCCAACAGTCATGCTTTCGAAAACTCGCTCCTTCGTCGCTCGTTTTCGAATCTCGCATTCGTGTTGGAATAGGAGCTCATTCTGCAACTTGTTTTAGAATATATACTATTATGATACAAGTGCAGAAGGCATTGATATTCTTACAAGAGTTCAAAAATGAACGAGTTGTGGAATGAGCCTTGTGTACGAGTATCATACATTATTTTCTCTAATTCTCTGAATTTTTATCGAAATTAATGAAATATTGCCGTAAATATCGTTTAGTAATTTTTGCTTTGAAAAATATTGATTGGCAGAACTGTTTTCTATCTTATGAAATTTGACAGATGTTGAATAAATCCATGGCAGGAGGCCAACATATCATCAATAAATATTACTGACAACAGTGTTAGAATGAAATATTCTAACATTGTATTGTTCTATGAGATGAGGCGGAATGAATGCATTTAACACATAATTAGGGAAAACACTTTTCTCTATTTCAGTATCGTAATGAGTTCATTACAGCTCTGAAAGCACTGATGTAATGACTCAATTATCTAATAGGCAATCCAACGACTCAATATGGCGGATATGGGGAAACCTTATAACATAAACTACTATAATTTAAGGGGAAAACCATAGAGATAGGTTCCTTTATTGGCCAAACACAGTTGCATATTGCAGTAGATTGAAAAAATTAGAAGAAATACATTTCACTTATTACAAAAATTTTTGTCTGAGAAACATGGATTTTCCTTTTGTAACTAGCAGAAATATTCACGACATCTGAGCTCAACCGGAAGACTATAGAGTATTAGTATATTCTGAAACAATTTGCAGAATGAGCTTCAATTCCGAATAGAATGCATAAGTGTTGATATTACCTTCTACAACTAGAATTAGACGATATTTTCTCTATTTCAGTCAAGTTTTGTGAAATACTCTCGAAATTCAAATAAAAATTCAGATAAGTGACTCTTGTATTATATCTTGGCAATTGGTGTGACTTACGAAATTTGACAGATTACGAGATTTGAATTGATTTGATTTGACAATTGATAGGATAGGAGGTCAGTACTGACAACCACAAAACGAAAAATATAACTGAAAACAACGCTGTAATGACTTCATTACAGCACCGCACTGTATTGAACTCGTTACGATACTGAAATAGAGAAAACATTTAAACTCTATAATCTTTGACTTAACCAATGTTTTTAACACAACGGCTTCATTAGATCACGTGGTTTGGACTTCTAAGGCCTGCTGAGCTGAAAAATAAGTTTTGAAAGGAGTAAAAGTACATGAATTGAAGGAAGAAGTAAAAGATGAAACTTGGGTGGAAAAAAATATTAAATATTTTCAGATAACGTTCACTCTTATGTCTACAGATATAAGAAACTTTTTACCTGACGGCACAGATTCTGATAACCGAAACATTTTCTAAATTTAAGATGAGTATTTAATCTTAAAATCGATTTATCTTTGCACAAGGTGTCGAACTCACTTTCTACTAATCCTGTGATCCAAAATAATGCCCATTTCACACCCCGCGGGTATGGGCCGAGCGAACCATAGAAAAACAATGATCCATATGTCATATGTGGCGGCGTATTTACTGGGCCCCGTTCTAAATACGGGAATCGGGTCCATAAATCGTAGGTGGGAGATCGTATATCCAGATAATCTTTGGATTTAAAGCTCCTTCTTGAGAGTAAGGAGAGGTCCCCTCGCTGTGTTGAGAGTGAAGGTAGAAACGGCCCAGTCACGATCGAAAATGTTAACGGCTAGTGAAACAATGAACATTATCCGATTGTTCTACAAAACTAGTTAAGCGAAGAGGGTTTGTCAGTTTCGGCTGTTACAGAACAGTTTCAATGGATATACAGGGTTATATACGAATATGGCTCAATAGAATATTTTCAGGAAAGACACAAGAATCAGGTTTGAAATTCTAAAGGTGAGCTTCAAGTAAAAAGACGACTTTTCGTATATTTTTTGAAGGTTTTCCGGAAGTGACATCAACTTTCGTTTTTCAAATGGAAAGACCCATTTTTTATTGCATAAATAGATTCTCTATTGAATTCTGTGTCTTTCTGATTCCAAAAGTTTGAATTCTCACGACAAAATTCTCTTCAAATGAGGAAATACGAAAAAAAAATCTCAAAATTGAACTCAGTTGAAATACAGACAACTTCGAGATTTTTTCATTAAAAATTCTCGTTTTTGAGAATCTCCGAGAGGAAAGGCTGATGCTTCTTTTCCGAAAGGGTGATTTTCAGAATACTTGAGGACAAAAGACAAATAAATGAAATTGAGTTCATCTTTCGGGTTGCTAATAACCTTGTGGATTCAGTGCATGGATATCAACAACTCTCTATATTTCAACATACCCAGCCATAACAACAGAAAGAAATTCTTGATGTACTTCAATTCTGCTAGAAAAAATTATTGTTTAAATTCCCCGATGCATAGGTGTTGTAAAACTTATAACAGTATTGCCAATTTGACTGATATTGATGTTTTCTCTTCTTCCTTGAATATCTTTCAAAAATTATCACAAATTATTTTTCATCACAATAATATACCTTGTTTTATTGTAATTGATTCGCTTTTTTTTCTTTGCTGTTTTTTCTTGTAAATTTCAGTTTTTTGTTAAGCTTATATTCTTAAGATGTAACACTTTGATTTGTATTGTGATTATTTTGTATTTGTGAATACAATTGTGGGCTCGTCCTGTATGTATTCCTTTAATAAATAAAATTAAAAAAAAATAAAATAAAAAAATAAAAAAATCTTTATCAAAGTGACGAAACATAAAAAAATCGTTTTTTTCATATTGGAACCCCATTTTTTCGAAGCATTTTCGAAATCTTCGTCAAAAAATAATAGGAGCATACGTCCAAGACTTTTATCCCAAAATGAATATTTTTTGAGATGATCAGGAAAAACGATTTTATCTTCAATTTTCAATCTCATTCAGAATGTGTTTTTTTACTGGAAAATAATTAGAGGTCAAGTGAAATTTTTGGAAATCTCTGTTATCGAGAAAATATTTTCTATAGTTCAGTAAAGTTCCTGAATTATCATCTGTAATGCGAGAGCAACAATTGGTATAAAGTTCTCAATGTGAGTATTAGTGAAGTCAACGTAAAAAATTTCCAGGAATGCAGAAAAAAATAATTTGTAATAATTTTTTATAATTTTGAAAGAATAATTAACAGAACATGTAACATTTCATTACTGAAAATTCAAATTTCCCTACCATGACAAAAAAGAAATTCTCGCAAATTGAGAATTTGCGGAAACTATCCCAAGCTTTAAAAAATAAAGAACTGAAACTTCAGAAAACTGAACTCGTCTGAACTATAAGGAAATATTTTCACAATAGCAGGATATCCTAAAATTTCACTTGACCGCTAATTATTCTCCAGTAAAAAAACATATTCGGAATGAGATTGAAAATTGAAGAAAGAATCGTTTTTCCTGAATATCTCGAAAAATATTCATTTTCTGATGAAAGTTTTAGACGTATGCTCCTATTATTTTTTGACGAACATTTCGAAAATGCTTCGAAAAACTGGGGTTCCAATTTGAGAAAAAAAAGATTTTTTGATGTTTCGACATCATGGACAAAGATTTTGTGACCTCCTGTATCATATTCTGAAAAGAAGCATCAGCCTTTCTTTCCAGAGATTCTCAAAAATAAGAATTTTCAATGAAGAAATGAATTTTGAGATTTTTTTTCGTATTTCCTCATTCAAAGAGAATTTTCTCGGAAAAATTCAAACTTTTGGACTCAAAAAGTCTCAGAATTCAATGGAGAATCTATTTATGCAACAAAAATTGGGTCTTCTCATTTGAAAAACGAAAGTTCATGTCTCTTCCGAAAAAAACCGGAAGTCCTACAACCTTCAAAAAATATACGAGAAGTCGTCTTCTCACTTGAAGCTCACCTTTAGAATTTCAATCCTGAATCTGTGTCTTTCCTAAAAATATTCTATAGAGCCATATTCGTGAATAACCCTGTATATTAAGTCACGACTAAACTACCAAGGACTGCTTTTATCACACTTACTCCTGACCTCCGATTTTGTCAGTATATTATTCTTCATAGTTGGCAACACCTTCTCATTTGACAGAGTATGAAAGCCCTGTAGAAACTGTACCTATCGATCCAAAAGTAAAAGTAACCATCATCAATCAATACCCACCAAGAGGCGCAAGAGCACTGGTCTTACCAAAAGAACAATTAAATAAACACACATATAACAGGAACGTCTTCTACCATTATAGCTTTCTGATGGTAATAACTACAGGCCCCAAGCAATGGGAGAACGCGTTTCTTGCTTGTATTCTGCTCGTAACTCAAAATCTACCTATGGGTAGCAGGGCTCTCTCGCACGTTGTTTTAATTTCAATTTGAATTAGTTTATTTCTTTAGGACCTCAGGGCTTGAGAGAATGTTCTGGAATTTAGATGGTTCGTTTAGCTTTGGTACCAGATAGGATGGAGGTACTTCGTGAACTGTTGAAGAACGTCTCAAGTACCCATGTTTGGTGGAAATTTTGGCAGCATTTTCTTGCTTGAATTCATTACTATTTGGAGTGAAATTCAATTGAGGTCAAGCAAGTCGTTGCATATGAATATGTGATACATTGAAACAATTGATTATTTGTATAGGTGATATTGTATCCAAAAAAGCAAACAGAGATGATTGAAAAACGCTTAGAAAAACGAAAAACAATTCATGTTTACCAATTTTCCCTATAAGACTTACAAAGGTAAGTATGAGGTAAAGTTAAAGCAATTTAATTGTAAAATTTACTTCATATAGGCAAAATGGAAGATCAACTTGATCAACGTCAATCAATTAATGCAGGTGTGAGAAGAATAATTCTACAAAATCTGCAGCAACTACTTCATGAACATCATGCATAGGTTCGATTGTTTAAAACTGCTTTGAAACGTATGTCAAGTAACGATCACAGGGTTGTGATTAGAGCAGATAAACGACCTGTTGGAGCACATTCTTGAATAATGTTGGCCAAGAAGTGTTTAGAATCATTTCCTATCCCAGAAACTGAAGAGCGTAGGGGATCTGGTGGTGGGACCAATTGGCAATTAGATAAGGTAGCTGACCCGGCGAACTTTGTTTCGCCTTAGAGATGAATAAAGTTGTACTATCCATTGTTTTTTTTTTTTGAAAGAAATATATTAGGTGGAATACAAAATATACAAAAAATTCAATTGCATATTCATACATCAAAAGAATTCTCTTCTAGAGGTAAAGAGGGAACTTTTTTCAATATTTTATGGATTGAAGCAGTACACAGTCTGCCGGGTCAGCTAATTGTAATATAAATCACAATTCATCACAACAATGAATTATAATACCGAAAAACAAAGATCATAATAGTATTTCTGGTAGAAATAAAAAGAATTGTCCAATAACATTACTTCTACAAATTTCTTGAGTTCTTTAGCATTCACAATATTCTTATATGACCGTGGCAGACTATTTTACAATTTCATAAAATTTACATTTGCTTACAAACTTAAAATCGTATTTGATAACCATTTATATCAACAAATCTCAGATATCCAAAAATATTCGTGTGTTCACAAGTAACAGTCTCTAAAATAAACGCGGAATAAAGAGTCTCTGGGACACCACCAATAGTGTGCTGGCCAGCATTAAGGGAAATGCACTTTCCATGTCGGTATGTCAAAAAAAATCTAAGGCTTTCTGTTCCAGGAGGCCGAAGATTTACATATTTTCTGTATAATATGCAGGGCTTGAAGCTGCAGCCATCATCGGTTATGGTGAATCTTCGTGTTGTTGAATTTTTTGTTTGCCGCAATGTCACAATAACGTATTATTCCATATCTTCTACATCATTCATGTTTAAGGAGAGAATTTCTTCACATCAACAACATCCAAAAATCCCAAATATTGTTACAATTTTCGTCAGCAACCACTGGTCATCAGGAGCATGTAAAAAAAATTGTTCAGCCTCTTCTTTACTTAATGCCTTGGCCTTTTTGGCGTATAACGCTCATTTTTTTCGTTTCAGAAACGCTATTACCTATTGAAATCTGCAAATGACAACTAAACGTCATATTTTTCAATAAATTTTTCAAGGAAAACAAACCTGTGAAGGCCATTTTGCCCATAAAGTATTAAGGCTGAATCTAGCTGATAAATGATTCAAGTAGACCAACAAAACATCTTCAGTTACCCCAATCACACAATTTTTGTTTTGCCACTTTTTGAAGTCGTCGTATTCTTGCTCGTACCTTGAAGCTGATTTTGCAGGTAATAAACTCGATGCTACACTGCTGGCCGCCTCAATAATTTCTTTTGGTACATTCATTTTCGCTTTCGCCAAAACAAATGTAAAGAAAAATAAACAGACATGTTCATGGCAACGCTTCCATAGCTTACGACATTTGCGACAAATTATTGAGATTTTTTTGGAATTTATCTAACCTTTTTACAAATGAGAAACAAATAAAATATAAAACAATACACGAAAGGTAACGGGTTCACTGACATCCATTCGCCAGTAAAAACCCTCTTACCTTGCTAGTAATGTTATATACTTCTCAAGATTCTCTTCTGCATGAGATATTGAAATCACCCTGTGTGCTACAAACTGGTGATTTTGAATTCAACCACCCCAAGCAACTCACTTTTCCGATCACATAGACCTTTCTTTGAACCGCAGCAAACTTAAATGACTTCGACTCGCTCTAATCATAAGTTCTCGAAATTGATTACCTACAGGTGCTGCTGTACGTGGAAAGGTCATAACAGACAAACATACAAAGTTTTCCGAAACTAGATTACCGGTAGCGGGAAAGCTTGGGAGATTTTCAAGGCGGATAATGCACTTTCCAATATCAAAATCCAATATCTTTCGCTTCCATTAAGACTGGAGGCAAGTAAATTGAATCGGAAGTTTTCATATTTTTTCAAGGATCATGAACGCCTTGTATTGTCGATATAATAACGGAATCATTCGCTGATATTTTATTTCGAGAAATTTAAAAAATCATCCGTACGTTTTAAACTGTCTTACTGCCAATAAATCCCAGGAATTCTGAGAGAAGAAAGCCAAGATGAACCAGAATACAACACCCACAACTATAAACCCACGCAAGCTCAAAACACAAAGCGAAAGCAACAAGAAAAAAAACGAAAATAAACCAGAACTTAAAACGCGGAAATCGACTCGAAAGGTCAAAGCGAAAAATACGCGGTAAAAAAGTAAGAAGAATAGGGATTCTCACAGACAATGGTAGGAGGTCATCTGCGTCGTTAAACATTGCGAAGATGTTAAATATTGTCCATTAAAAGTTATGGTCTCGATGGTGAAAGGCACCGATGCAAAAAAAATTGCTGGGTTATGTTGAATTTACGTTCGGTCGTTTGTGACCCGGAAGATACCTCGTGGAATTTAGAAGATCGTGGAATATCGGAGGAATAAATCTTTCGGTTATCTGATGGTATTTAGCTTGAACGAACTTTGCCACAGGATAGGAGAGATTATACGAATAATTGTTCCAAAAAAGGGACAAATGCTAGTTAGACCATTCAATACGAGAAGTTTCGAAAAAAGGTCTGTTGAAATTCAAAATTCCTTCACAATAATAAGGTATATAACATTACTAGCAAGGTAAGAGGGTTTTTACTGGCGAATGGAGCCTCCTTGAGCTAGTAAAACTCGTTACCTTGCGTGTATTGTTTTATATTTGATTTGTTTCTCATTTGTAAAAAGGTTAGATAAATTCAAAAAAAATCTCAATAATTTGTCGCAAATGTCGTAAGCTATGGAAGCGTTGCCAAGAACATGTCTGTTTATTTTTCTTTACATTTGATTTGGCGAAAGCGAAAATGAATGTACCAAAAGAAATTATTGAGGCAGCCAGCAGTGTAGCATCAGGTTTATTACCTGCAAAATCAGCTTCAAGGTACGAGCGAGAATACGACGACTTCAAAAAGTGGCAAAACAAAAATAGTGTGATTGGGATAACTGAAGATGTTTTGTTGGTCTCTTGAATCAACTATCAGCTAGATTCAGCCCTAATACTTCATGGGCAAAATGGCCTATGCTGAAAAGCTGCTTGGAAATGAAAGAAAATGCCCCTGTTCACAGGTTTGTTTTCCTTAAAAAATTTATTGAAAAATATGACGTTTAGTTGTAATTTGTAGATTTCAAAAGGTAATAGCGTTTCTGAAACGAAAAAATGAGCGTTATACGCCAAAGAAAGTCAAGGTATTAAGTAAAGAAGAGGCTGAATAATTCTTTTACATGCTCCTGATGACCAGTGGTTGCTGGCGAAAATTGTAACAATATTTGGGATTTTTGGATGTTGTCGATGTGACGAAATTCTCTCCTTGAACATGAATGATGTAGAAGATATGGAAAAATACGTTATTGTGACATTGCGGCAAACAAAAAATTTAACAAGAAGATTCACCATAACTGATAATAGCTGCAGCTTCAAGCCCTGCATGTTACACAGAAAATATGTAAATCTTCGGCCTCCTGGAACAGAAAGCCTAAGATTTTTTTTTGACATACCGACATGAAAAGTGCATTTCCCTTAATGCTGGCCAGCACACTATTGGTGGTGTCCCAAAGCAAATAGCCAAATATTTAGGTTCAAAAGACCCAGAGTTATACACCGGCCACTCTTTTAGCAGAACTGGAGCCACTATGGTTGCGGATTCTGGTGGAAATATTTTAGCACTAAAGCGTGCAGGAGGGAGGAAGAGCACCGAAATTGCGATGAGTTATGTCGATGATTCGGTCAACAAAAAAATCAAAATGTCTAGCAAATTATTTGGTAGTAAGGAGAGTACAAATGTTCTGCAGTCCTCGAGTTCAGCAGTTTCTGAGTCAACAGATGGTTCATCATCATCAGTATCAACTCTTTCATCATCAAAAATCTGTGTTACTGGAAATAACAATTGTACCATGATTTTCAACATATATGACGCTAAAACAAAATTTTCGAATGTAAATAATACTACTAACTTGTAAAAATTTTGCAAGTAAACCGTCAGTTTTACAAGTTAGTGACTTGATAAAATATACTTTCTTGATTAATACTGTGTTTTTGGAAACTGACGTTTAAAAATGAGAAACAAATGAAAGTCATTACAGCAGTGCTTTCAGAGCTGTAATGAACTCATTACTTTACTGAAATAAAGAATAGTACATTCTAACACAAGTTACAGCATGGGCTTCTATTCCAACACGAATGCGAAATTCGAAAACGAGCGACGAAGGAACGAGAATTAGACGATATTTTCTCTATTTCAGTCAAGTTTCGCGAAAAACTGTCGAAATTCAATGAAAAATTCAGATTATACATCCTGGTGACTTTTGTATTGTATCTTGGCAGTTGGTGTGACTGCAACGAAAATTGACAGATCACGGAATTCGAATTGATAGGATCGGAAGTCAGAGTTGACAACCACAAAACGAAAAATACAACTGAATAGATTGCTGTAATGAGTTCATTAAAACACTGCTTTTAGAACCGTAATGATTACGATACATGGAATTGAGGAAAACTATTCTACATCTCTAGAAAAAGCTGAAAATCTGGCACCCCTATCGATTAACAGTTTCGATGCTTGGAATTCATGGAACATATGGAGACTTCCGAATGACATACTCCCGTAAAAACCCATGAACGAACAAAATCGATATCGATTCCCCTTCAGACTACGGCTTCTCCCAAAGACCTAATGTTTCTACGTGCTTTCCCTCCCAACACAGAGTCTTCTCGACCCAGCATGATGCAAGTAAGTATATTCTTAACCCGCGATCCTGAGGCGCAATTCAGATAACTTATCGGACATAAAGAAACCATTCACCAGGGGTCTCGGCGTACAAACATGGAGTTATTGGGCGAATATTCCATGAGTGCCATGCTTTACCGAAGTCGATCGAGCACAGAATAAATTGCGTCTTCTTATCTACGCTGTGGCTTATGCGGGATCTATTGCGATGTTCTGTGCTTCAAGGAACGCCGAATGACAAACGACATACGGGAAGGATGACTAGAACTCGAGGATGAAAATTGTTGGTATTGTACAGGGGAGTTTCAACTACAGCAGAATCTCGGTAATCCGAACAACCAAAAACAAACCCCTGTTTGGAGTAACGGAGCATGCGGATTACCTACAATCTGAATTGAAGAAAAATTGTATTTTTTGAGCAAAGTCATATTTTATGTACTATAGCACCGGCAAGAATATTTGTTTTTAAGAAAAAGAAAATTCTTTGCCTTTACGAAGGCACATCGAGAACATTTTAGAAACTAGCAAGCGGGCCCTGAATAGAGCCACTGCTAAAATCTTATTCAGTGAAAGAGGAAGTACAGATTTCTTTTTTTGCATTTGATTGGAGATGTGAAACTTCATTTTGACGCAATTGGATGTCACCACCTTAGTACTTTGTGATATTTTACTCATTACTTCACAACCAATTGCTTCAAATTCCGAAGTTTTTTATGAAGATTTTGTCCTGAGATGTGCGGGATACTGATGAGGCCCAACAAGGCCGAAACCGGCATATCTCTCATCTCAGTGACAAAATCTAATATCAATTCTCCAACCTCATGATAAAAGATCTCTGAGCCTGGAAATTGAAAATGGTATTCATTTCGATGATTACTATTTTGAATTCATCTATGTTTCAAGAATATTTGTTACTGTATTAAATGAAAAAATCAATTCTCGAGTGTGAAAAAGAGTTCAAGATTGCACAGTATACTCATGTATTTTAGTCTGGAGGAAGAAAATAATTATTTATGATATGAGTGTTAAAAGTGACGTTTTATTTTGTGAGATAAAGAAATGGGCGAATTTATAATGACGATAAAATTCAAAATGCATTTTAATATTCAAATAATCAAAAGGTTGTTGTGAATGGCAAACTTCGCCGACGTTGTGATTACTAACAAATAAAAAAAGAAGCTGTTCGGTCCTGTCCAATTTTCGTCTTGGGTTTTCAACTGCTTAATATGTTTGTCGAGAGTCCAATTATTAATAAAAGTGACGATTTGGTTGTTCCTCTGGATATTGAAGAGTCTGCAAGAAGAGCAAATCTGGAACTCCTACCTAAAAAATCTGTTCAGCAGTAGGATATTGCACATAACAATTTCCTGGCCTGGGCGTTAATTGAAAAATGTAGAAGGGAACTTCAGTAAAACTGTTTTCCTGGCATACTTAGAAGAAAAATCAAAAATATGGAGTCAATCAACTTTGTGGAGTAAATTTTCTATGATGAAGTCAAGCGCCCTTGTTAAAAATGGTGTATTTCAAGGTAATAGCATATTCAGAACGGAAAAGTGAAGGATATTATCCCAAAAATCGAAAATTCTCACTCGTGAACAAGTTGAAAAGTTTATAAAGGAGGCACCAGATGAGAAATACTTGATGGTTAGGGTTGCAACTATTTTCGGATTATTTGGAGCCTGTCGGCGTGAAGAATTGTGTAATTTATCAGTAGGAGACATCGAAATAACAAATAAATCATGGGTTATACAACTTCCAAATACAAAAACGAAAGTCAGTCGTTCTTTCAGTATTATTGGGAAGTATTTAGACTATTTTCATAAGTATCTTGTACTGCGCCCTTCTGTCATCAAACATCGTCATTTTTTTCCTTAAATACATGAATAATAAATGCACTGCCAATCCAATTGGTATTAATACATTTGAGAAAATTCCATCTTTTGTTGCCGAATTCCTCAAACTGCCAGAACCAAAGCAATATACAGAACCCTGTCTTCGAAGATCCTCCGCTTCATTGCTAGCAGAATCAGGAGCAAATATTACGGATATAAAAAAACATGGTGGATGGAAGTCTACGACGGTAGCCGAGGGCTATGTTGATCATTCCATTGCATATAGAAATGTCATTGCTGAAAAAATTCTCCCAACCTCAACAGATTTTGGATCATCATCATCATCCAATATTGTACTTCCGGTTTCTACAAGTACTGATGGTGCTGAGGATTCTAATAATGTATTACGAAGCTCCCTAACGTCACAGGGAATTAATATTAGTAATTTTTCTAGTTTTACGATTAATATTAATGTTCATAAGTAATGACTGTTAAATATTGATAATAAAAATTTGCAATTGCTGAATTTTTCTCATCTGATTTCATCATGAGAAAATGGAGTGCTAAAAATATTTTTGACACTATACTGTTGAAAATATTTTTAAGACGCTTCCACGTAAACAATCAATTTTAACATTGTTGGCAGTCATGAAAAGTGTCACTTTTAATGGCAGTTGTACAAAAAACTTTGTCCCTCAATTAATGAAGAATCAATCAATCGGACGAAGAATACTTATTTATTATACAAGATATTGATAACCTGTTCTCTTACCTGTGTAGGTTTCATTTATTTCTGATTTTTACGTCGTTCAATGGGGCATTTCTAAAATATGAACCAAAACTGGAAATCGCCTTGTGTAATTCAAACGTACGGTTGAAGACTCTGCATAGAGGGCATTATCACGTTTTTTTTTTGAGTAATTACGAGTAAGTATCTAGATATAGATATGTACTATGTAATTGAAAAAATGATGTATAGAGAATTTTCAAGCATGGGACTTTCTAGTTCTATTTGAGATCGTCTGATGGTGGATCAGGGAATTTTTGGGGAAAAGTCGTGCATTAACATAATTTTTATTCACTTCATAAATTCGAGAATCTAGTCGTAAACTTTAGACGTTTATGCCCGACCTCTTAACTATGATATTTTACAACCGACATTTGACGAATTGGGATACGGCTCTATAAATAAACTTATTTGTTCGGACTGGACCGTTTTTTTTTTCCTACGTCTTGAGGAAAAAGGTCCGCCTTGAACATCTAAGTCCGGGAGATAGCAATTGGAATTAAGAAGTCACAGCTCAAACTGCGATAAACCTGGAAATACTGCAATGTCTTCTGGTACAAATATGGAATATAATGGTATTTGATGGTCATAATGAAAAAAAATTGGCGATTCCAACTTTGGTCATTATCTCCGTTTCTTTGTGTGCTAGGATGTTGAAACTAAAACATTATACAGACACTTTCTTGAAAGCAATCCAGTAGGGTATCATATTGAGACGATTGAAGAATAAAAAATAATAATAAAGAACCTACAATAAAATTCACAATGGAGCTAGATCAAAATAATGTACTTTCCTTCTTAGATGTAGAAAATTTCCAAATCATTTTGAAACAAGTGCATTCAGAAAAAAGACACACACATTTCGATATCTAAATTTTTATTCTTATCATCAAATGAATGTTAAAACCGGTATAATAAAAATACTTTATGATAGAGCGCAATTAATTTCATCGACAACTGAAATACGAAATGAAGGAATAAATTTCATTGAGGATATTCTTGAGAATAATCAATATCCAACGAACTATTTCAAATTTAGAGAGAACAATTTTGCGTCAAAACGATAATAACAATCAGGAACCAAAAACAAACCTTCAAGAACAACCAATTTTAATAAATTTGATTCCTTATGTTCATGGACTTCCAGAAAAAATTAAAAAAATAGGTTCTTAATTCAACATAAGAACTGTTTTCAAAACAAAAAATGATTAACGATCTCTATTAACAAAAACTAAACCTTTGAATGAGAACCAAAAATCAAGAAATTGTATTTACAATATGCCCTGTATTTGTCGAAAATCTTATACAGGAGAAACATCAAGACCATTAGAAATTAGGAAACGTGAACATAAGAACAACATAAAAAATAGAGATATTGGTAGATCACAGATAGCAGATCATGTGTGTTCCAATACCGGCAATCACATGATGGATTGGAATGGCACAAAAATTCTAATGACGGAACCTGATAATTATAAAAGAAAAATCAAGGAGTCAGCTTGTATTTTGTTGGATGAGACTGATAATCTTGTCAATTGTTCAGTAGAAATAGATCGAATTTGGATGGATTTATTGGAAAAAGAACTGGTTTCAGGGAATTTTGAAATGAAATAACGATATCAACATCTGGTAATCAATATTAATCCATGTTCATCATATATTGACAAATGTCAATCAAAATATTGTCACGATTTTACGAGTTGTTTGAAAAATAGAAATTGTCTGACGAAGGAGTCTGATTTAGACTCCGAAACGTTACGCTTCAGAGTTCAAAGTGTTTTCTTTTTGTTCATTGTTAGGCAACAATTTCTTCTTGTAAAGTTTTGACCAATGACAAATTAGTGCTCAAATTTTCACGCAGAGGCCTTTCTTCTATTATTTAAAAATTTCTTGTAATTGTGTCTTGTTTCAAAGACTCGGAGAAAACCCAAATTAAGTTTGCAGGAAAATACGAATATGAAAAAAAAAATTTTTAAATAACTTTTATTTCACAAACATTTCATAATCGTGCCCCTGGCCATACATTTCTATGAAACCTAATTGATCTGTCAAAACAGTCCGAACATCGAAAAACAATCGCACATTCCTGTCATAAATCAGCGTTCGGAATTATCTTTTTCTGTGAATCTGAATCATCTTTTATGTATCGACAACTCCGATGCTATTTATATTTATTTATTCGGGATGCTGCACTCATTAGTCTCGAGGCATCGAAGAAGGTAATGAAGTAATGGGAATCCATGTAGCTGGAAAAAGCTACATAATTGCTTTACAGCTGGCAATCACAGATAATTTTGTATTGTCGAGCGAGCATCTTCGAGCGCTAATGGGATATTTATTTCTTTGTCGAACGGATGATTTTTCATTTTCGTGATTGTTTGGATTCACGAAGGTCGAGATGCTAAGCTATAATTCGCGCCTTTGTTATGCTCGGAGATATCTAAATGATTAATTCCGATTTTTGAGATTTACGCTTCTATATTTAACCGTGGGCGTTCAGTACAATAACTTAGTAGTACACAGTTCTCGGAAATATTAGTCTGTATTTGAATTCCTTCAGATTGTGAATTATCCATGCGTATAAAACGATGGAAATGTCACTTGCTGTCAATTAAGGTTGAAGGTCATTATATTTTTTTAGGGTGAGCCAAATTAGTGGTCTACTGAGGGGATCTCGAGTACTATAGCAGCTAGAAGAAAACAGATAGCACATTCTCGCGTTTTTTTTCTGCTGACTTATCCAAATCCGAAAAGTTATATAACCAATTTTCATACCATTAGCATCAAAATTTGCTCATACAAACTTATAACGGGTGATATGAATAGCAATATTCTACTTCCCAACCTCAAATCGCCGGTAATTTACTTTGTCTTCAACTTTCGTTATATTCTATGGGTTTCATCCAACATTTTTTTTTCTGTTCAAGAATGATCGATTCTGGTACATAACTTAAAAATTCAAATGAAGAAGTTAGTGAGCTGAATCTACACCATTTCAAATGTAATTCAGAAACCGTCAGTTGTATTTCAGATTAGTCACTTCAATATCAGAAAGCGTCAATTGAATTTCAGATAAGTCAATTGAATATCAGAAAACATCAAATGTAATTCAGATTAGTCAATTGAATTTCAGAATATGTCATATGAAATTCAGATTATTCGTTTGTATTTCAGAAATCTTAATTTGTTATTCAGAAAGTTCGAATATTATTTTAATTTAAGTCGGATTTTGAGTCAAATATTCTCATTTTCATAATGGTTATCATATCGTCAATCATATATAAATTCATCAGGTTTCTTTCTATGTATGAAAAAAATCAATATAATCTGGTTAAATCTCTTGGTACTGGCTCTTTCTTTTCTTCAACACTGGATTTTAGTAAAATATGCTAAACCCTCTCAATCGATTTCTCACCTTACACCGTAGCTTCAGGAAGCTCATAACACCTAATGAAAATTAGTCAAATTGAGTACATATTTAATTGCAGATGCAATTGACAACAGTGTCTGCAGCTGGTGTATTAGCCATGGAAAGACTAAGAGGTTCATTAACAGCACTTTCAGCAAATGAATGGGTTGAGGGTTTGTTTCAACAGTGGCAAGATATGAGGAACTAGTTATCAGATTGAATGATCGTGTGTGATAATGCTGCATGTCATTCGAGATTGGAGACCGTAATCACCCAAACAGTAGCAGTACTGCTGAGGATGAACCCTTATTCTCCCATGCTCAATCCAATTGAAATTTAATGGTCGAAATTAAGAACTTACCTAAAACCAAACCTAAATTCCAAACAGTGTGCCACCGGGGGTTATTGAAAAAAGACTAACATACCTGGAAAATATTATTGACCGAGCTAAGATGCAATTGCGATGGCAGATATGCCTGTATGGTTTCAAATTTTTTTCAGTTTTGTGTTGAAAATTAAATGTTCCACATTGAAATTAAAGTTCATTTATTATCATTGTTTTATTTCTGAATCACCTACAATTGATATTTTCTGAAATGCTATCTGGTATCAAGGTGCGTATGAAATCAATTTCAAATTGCCATTTCTGAAATATAATTGACCATACCACAAATTCAATTGAGTGTGTTATCTGAATTACATTTGATGTTTGCTGAGATACAATTGATTGTTTCGGAAATTCAAATGACTAATCTGAAATACATTTGATGTTTTCTGAAATTCCATTGACTAATCTGAATTTCATATGACATATTCTGAAATTCAAATGACTAATACGAAATACATTTGAAATTTTCTGAAGTACAACCGATACAAGTGATGTTTTCTGAATGTCAATTGACAATTTCTGAAATGGTGTAGAAGAAGCTAAGGTCAGAAGATGATTGAAGAATGGCACTTGTCAGATCCCCAATAAAAGCCCTGATGAAGCAGAGAATGAGACCACTAGACTGACCAATCTTTTTTTATCGATACAATTTGAAGCTAATTATAATCCATTCATCGAAATTGTCGTCGCGATTAAGAAATGGTCCATTTGTCCAGCAACCTCGTACATCTTCTCAGATAACCGCAAGTTCCTGGAAACGGATGTAGTGTTTTTCAACAATATCACGTTTTCAATGCAATTCTTTGTTGCGCTAATCCGTCATTCGAATTGACCTGAGATTTTGGACATCGTGGATCTGATAGGGTCTCGTATCATTTTCCAGAACCGCCGCGATATTTAAATGAGGAGCGATGAGGTACGGGAGATCCCGTCATACTTTTACTTTGACTTGGACAGGTTGGGAAAAATTGTGATATCTGAACTATGACTTTTTAACCATCAGAGATAGTGGAACATGAATGACACGTTACGGTGATCTTTTTTAGAGATAATGCCATCAACTGCATTCCTCTATCTTCTTTTGTTTTCGAGTTATAGGCCAAAATTGAAATTTGGGCGATTTCAACTTTTACCATTATTTCCGTTTCTGTTTGGGCTAGGATGTTGAAATGAAAACATTATACAGGCACTTTTTTCATAGCAATCCAGTAGCGTACTTTGTTTTTCCCAAGAGGTTTCCTTGCTGAGTTATAACATAAAGCTGTGTTTCTTCTTATGGAAACAATATTTTTTGAATAGCTTAGAAAGAATCGACATTTTTTTCCTGTTCCAGAAATATATCAAACATCATCCATCGCCCTCAGATTCATTCAGATATCATGAAAAATATAGTTTGTATTCGAAATTTTAATTATTGAGTATTAAGTAGGCTGAATCACAGAATAATATGTCTCTACACATGGTGTCATTATTATTTTGCGATTGAATAATTGATTCAATTCTCTGTCCAGAACAACTGTTAATTATTAGAATTCGAAGAAATTATTGCAGACAATATGGAAATGTTCGAAAACTTCGAGAAAAATGATATGTTAAAATGTTTTATTTTAACGCAATAATGACTTCGAATTGACAGCTGTTCTGACACAGAGATCAAACCACGGAGAGTAAAATCTCAGAGAAAAAAAAACTGACCTCACCCTTACTAAAAATATCATATCAGAGGATCTTGGAGGACATCTACGTGATCGAAAGAACATCTACATGTAATTTTCTATGGACAGCAGAGAAAAACAGACTCTTCACCAATCTACCCGAAATACTAGATCTGAAATAAAAAAGGACAAAAGCAAAAAGATACTTATTTATAATCAATTGCAGAAATTCTTTCTTCATAAATTAGTTATGACAAAAATGTCACAATGTTTGAAAGAAATGAAAAAACCCAATCAATCTGCCCTTTTTGAATTGCTAAACATAAGCACAACAAGCTAAACCGTAATTTGGATTACGTGACAAATCAATGAGTACATAACTTTCAATTGTCCTCCTACACAAAGAAGATCCTCTGTTGCCATGTGGGTCCGTAGAAGATCTCAACACCATGTTCAGTAGCTAATTTCGGAACGTAATCACTCTTGTCCTTCGAATTCCTCCAATATTCAAATTTAAATTCTCAGCCTTGCTCTCTGATCGTGAGGATCTTTCGAACCAGGTACGACCATCCTAGTGATGATTTTTCGGAACTTCAGATGTTTGAAGACCGCTACGGGACAATAATGAAAGGAAATCATCTCCCATAGATAAACCAAACATCTTATTACACATGAAAACAGAATATTTTTCAGGACCAAAAATTACGACATATTCCGAGAATTGTCAAAATGACAATAAAAAAAAGGTGTAGTTCAAGTATCACCAATTTTGCCCACCCTATGACCTCTCGAGACAGCAATCTTCGTCGCAAACCGTCTGGATCAACACAATTAACCCCCTTCATTCACCTGGCAAACTCGCTCTTTTCTCCCAATCGACTTATATCGCTTTTCAGTAATCTGCAACATAATTGGCGTAAAGTTCAAGACGTCTTCGGAGATTTATACCGAATCAACCGGGCCTCTCCTCAATTAAATCAGACGCTCTAAAAAACCCCCGGCTCTATTCAGCCCTCTGCAGAGGCTCCCAATTTAATTGAAAAATCCACGTGATTTTATCTGTCTCGAATTTCAATTTGCTTCTTTGTATTTTTTTTTCGCGTTTCGGCTTCTGTGCTAGGCTAGACTCGATGTTGGCGAAGAATTTGATAGTCCGGGAGCGGATGGAGTTTAGATTTTTCGATGTCGATAGTTTCGCTGGTTTAAGAAAGCATCTGAAACATCAAACACAATTGGGGAGGCTTTAACCCCATAATAGGTGAACAATTCTGTTAAAAAATATAGGAAATGATTTTTCTTCTTGTTAATAACGCCAGTAGGTGTCGCTACGGTTAATAGCGTTTTTCGTGAAAGTATTATATTTGATATTAATTCGGTGAACGACATCTTCTAATAATATTAACGCATCTGAGTCCATGTGTTATTACACCTATCTTTCTTCCCAACACTACGGAAAATGTTAGGACGAAATGTTTTGAAAAAATCTCCATTTTACTATTATGTATGTAAACAATTACTGTGGATTTTGAGTTGCCTAAACGGATGTTTTGGGGGCGCATTGATTCTTTTGTCTGGTGACTTCCGACAACCATTACCGGTAATTCCAAAATCGACGGCTGCCGATGAAATAAATGCTTGCCTAAAATCATCAACTTCAAATTTGGCTCGGTAATAAAGCTCTCAATTCAGTTGATTGCAGTTGGAATAGTACCAATAGATATTTGCAGCCCACAAAAATGCAAAAAACATATGCACCACGAAAATTGTTGAAAATGATTTTTTGTAACTGCAAAAAAGGATGCAATGCGTCATGCACCTGTAGAAAACTGGGTCATTTTTGTAACGCTACATGTAGGGAATGTGCAGGTGTTAACTGCCAAAACAGTTGTTCAATCTTTGGCAAAGATGAAGAAATAATTGACAGTGGCGTCAGCTTCTCAGAATCAGGTTAATTTTTTGACACAAAAAGTATTAATTTCACGTGAATGAAGTGAAAGAATAAATGAAATGTTTAAATGATAATTTCATATTGTTATTTTGAACAGATAGGGGTTGCTTTTAGGGGTTGAAAAATAAAAATAACTGAAACTGACATTGATTCAAAATACTGTTATAAAATTGATTGAAATTAGTTAATTTTATTAATAAAGACCCATTTTATGCTGAAAGGGGGTGGTTTATACGATCTTGAAGTATATGAAGACCTTCATTAAACTTTATAAAACGCTACTGAGGCCCAAAAATTACTTTGATTTATGTTAGAACAAGTTTCTTTTAATTTTGGATAAAGGGGTTGTTTCCACCCCTTAAACATAATAAGCATAAATCGGCATAGGGTAGGAGTAGGAGACAAGTATAGCTTATATATAAAATTTTATCAAAATCGAAGCATCTTGATAGAATTCGGAGGTAATGCCAAATTTTCGCCCTCATTGACTGCTCTAATTTTACAGGACAATATGTCCACTTTCAAGGTATCACCTATCAAGGTTATTATTATACTATAATAGTTTATTATAACATAAAAGTTGCTTTTTTATTTATCGATTGAGGCAGTACGAAGTCTATTATATATGTAGAATACATCTCAGACTTGAAATTCATACACATTCATAATAATACGTCTAGATCCCCATGAAATTACTGCTTACAAAATTGTGAATAGAATGTGAGCACATCAGCAAAACTGTTGATACCAGAGGATACATTCAAACTTTCATTTTCAAACAACAACACGTGGTAGCATTTTATATTTCAAGATCAATGAACAGAAACAAATAATGATCATAAATAATCCGTCTTTTGTTCTTCAAAATATTACCCATGAAGATCTATAATACATTTCTGTATGCATCGAAAAATGGTTTAGTGTGCGTGTTTCAAACCGCAAATTTTGAAGATTCGAAAGTGAGTATAAACTAAGTATTGCTCCTCAAGAAATATAACCTCTACGCCGAAAAACACTTATCATAAAGGTCACAACCGAAATCTAATTGCTTCTCTGGAGTATTCTCTGACCTACCAGTCAGAATTCTCATAAAAAATCTTTCCAAAACAACTTCCAATTTTGTTTCTTCCTCAAACTTCCGCTCCATTCAATACCATAAACGATAAGATTATTACGCTATTCCATTCATAGAAATTGTCCGAAATTATTCATTTTATTACCACATAGATATTAGATGTTCATTAACTGCTATTGATCTTTGTATTTGTACAACTGATTGAGTTTATTGCTTGGGATCTTCCAAAATATTTGTGGTAGATAGAGTATCAGAGAAAATCGAGAAGAGTACTAGAAGATAACAGATTGTTATCGAAAGCAGAGTACTTAACATTTCGTTTGAAGATCTCTTAGGGCCAGTTTCATGGTAATCCACTGTAAGTATTAACCATTGGCAATCAAATTTTTCAAAAAATCGTATAGAACAGTTGTCAGTAAAGTGACAACGTTGTATCAGAATAAGACCTAGCCTGAAGAAGCCCTTAAGAAATTCAAATTTTAAGATATGCCTATTCCCCGAAGAAAATGAAAATACTGCCTGTAAAAAATAATTTGGACACTTCGCGTCGAGATATCGAGTTATAAACATAAGGACTCTTGAGGAGAAAAATACGTGTGGCACTCGAGTACTGCCGCGGTAAAGCTATTGCATAGCATCTATTCAAAAATAAGAAGATAATATTGTTGATTTAAAATATTTTCTTTTATTTATCTTATAATACATGTAGGTTATTCAGGAATGTTCATCATTGAAACTATAGGTTTGTGGTAACTGAAATAAGAAACATAAGTTTGAGACTTAATGTCTTCTAAATATCTGGAAAATACCGCGTCATTAGTGGTCCCATATTTTGTTGTGGATTCTTGTGGATCATTATTCATTTTTAAATTCAATTTTTCCGGAAGAAAAGTTGTCAATCACTCTGATTTTTTATCAGCGAAGTTAATGTTGAAATCGCCAGCCAACAGTGGCGTAGCGCAAAATTCGGGGGCCCCCCCGCAAGATTTCAATCGGGGGCCCCCTTCCATAGGTTCATGTTATTCATGATTAATTTCCCTCATAAGTTTTCCAAAGGAAAATAATGAAGAAAAAGTGTTAAAAATATAATAAATACTAATATATAATAAATAACAAAAATATCCAAACAAAATAATACAGATTCTGGTACGAAAATAACCATAAACAAATAAATAAAACACTTATCTAACGAAAATGCATTGATCCTTTTTCATTTTTTTGTTCAAACATATCGATGTCTAAGCTTCTGGCCACTTCTTGCTCAATGCTGAGAATGCTCAAGTCTGATAGACGTGTTTGCGACATCGAATTCCTGAGATAATTCTTGATAATCTTAAGCTTAGAGAAAGATCTTTCCGCACTGGCAACTGTAACGGGAAGAGTTGCAAAAATTTTCAAAGCTATGAGTACTTCTGGTACACTCAATAATGACTTATGTTTCGAAATTAATAATTGTGTTAAATCTAACACAGAGTTTGTGGCACTCAAATTATCCTTAATAACGCTTCGTAAGGAAATAAGTTGTTTGGAAAAGTCAGTCGATAGATCTGCTGTATAAAAAGATGATAAAAGTTCGGCTTTCTCCAGCAAATCATGATCATTCAAATGGATCAAATTGTAGGAACTCAGACAGGAAAAACGTTCTGTTATAGTTTTAATTCCCAGGAATCTATCTTTCAGTTGCCGAATTAAAATGTCAACATTACAATTGAAAACATTAATTTCGAAAATTTTCTCTGGGCACGTGAGTGGTTCATCGAAATTCATTTCGTCGAAAAATTTTTTTACTTTTCTCTTCTTTTGTTTCTGAATGAGGGTTGAATTTGCCATTTTCTTGCTAAATTAATTGCTTCACTTTTTGTCATTTGAAATGAGTTTCTCATTTCTTCCAGATTCCTAAGGGTTTTACGTAACAACTCCACTGCAGTTGCTAAATCTGACTGCTTTTCTTGAAGAATTTTCGAAACAATATTGGTGTTATTTAATATTTTTGATTGAACTGTTACATTCATAATGAATTCGAAACAATTCATCAGTTCCAAAAGGGAAATAGCTTCAGATTTCTCATCATTCTTTTTGGATGAGAGAACAATTCTAGTCAGAGCTTTCATTATTTGTGGAAATGCTCGGTTTATGGCATGAAGGGCGTCATAACGTGATGACCATCTCGTTTCACATAATCTCTTCAAAGTGGGAAGTTTTTCAGAATCTGAGGATACTACATTTTCAAGAACCTCCCACCTTTTGATACTCGCACTAAAAAATACGTAGACCTTGTTTATTATTTCATAAAATTTCTGTACCTCCGTTACTCCAGACACCGAGTCATTGATCACCAAATTGAGATTATGGGAAGCACAATGGACGTACGAAGCAGTAGGTTCCCTATCAGATATTATTTTTTGTACTCCAGAATATATTCCACTCATCACTGCAGCTCCATCATATCCCTGGCCTCTGCAGTTAGTTATTGGAATGTGATAATTGTTCAAAACGTCAAGAACTTCTTCTACTACTCCCTTTGCACTCTGATCTTTAAGACGAATAAATGCAAGGAAACTTTCGAGAATTTTGAGTTCAACAAGTAAACCTTGTTCGTCATAAGTGATATGAACATATCGAAGAATAATACTAAGTTGATCTTGTTTTGAAATATCTTGAGTTGTGTCCAGTATGAGGGAGTAGAACTTACTTTTATTAATTGTCGATATTAGTTTCAACCTTGTTTCCTGAGCTAATAGACTGATAATTTCATTCTGAATTTCAGGACTAAGATAATTTCTTTTTAAATTATTTTTTTTATCAACAAGTTTCGCTAATATAGGATCATATTTGGCTAAAAGAAAAATAATAGATAAAAAAACGCCTTTTTGCTGCTCGTTTTCATTAATTTTATGTATGTGTCCTCGAAAAGCCAAATTGCACATACTGAGGGTAAGAGTGACATCGATTATTCTTTTCAAGACGAGTTTCCAAAAATTCAATACTTGGCCTAATTCCTTATTGAAAAATGAATCAATTGTTGATTCATTTTTTCCATTTGTCATATGCAACACAAGCTCTGAGATGTGTTGTCGATAACTGGTGAACTTTGATTTTTTTCGACAATCCTTGCCAATCATTCACTCCTTCCACCCAATTCATGTTGAAGTTGGAACAGTTCTATCACCGAATAGCCAACAAGGCTCACAATACGCTTTGTCCAATAATTTTGAGTAGCACAACCATGTTCGGGGCATTTCATTACCATCAGTTGTCTTCTTAGTATAGATAGTAGGAAGTGGAAAAAGAACGTTCCTTTCCATCTTTAGGGTAGGGGCCGCTTGGTTTGCAAGATCCAAAATGGACAATGGCACGTTTCA
This sequence comes from Hippodamia convergens, assembly GCA_038502775.1. Lineage (NCBI taxonomy): Eukaryota > Metazoa > Arthropoda > Insecta > Coleoptera > Coccinellidae > Hippodamia > Hippodamia convergens. The sequence goes on from CM076610.1 coordinate 33,285,838, forward strand.
AATCATTTTCTAAAATATTCAGTGGATAATGAGCCCGATCACTTGGAAATTCTTTAGTATGTTGCAACTGTAAAGCAGCAGAACTCAATTCAAGAGTAATATTATCCTCTTCAGAAGTGCCCTGATTTTTAAGTTCTTCCGATATTTCTGTAGTATCTTGTTTCAATACTGATTCGTATACAGTATAGTTCGAAACAACTTCCATGTTGTTATCTCCTGATTGTAGATCAAGATCTTTATTACTCAAGTTTGCCTGTGATTCCTGCTGAAATGATTGTGACTCAGAGTCAGACTTATTAAAATATGAAAAAACCTTCCGTTGCTTAGAAAATGCATTTTCTTTTTCTCTCTGGAGTTTTCTTTTGCATGCACCACTCAAATATTTTCTTTTTCGTTCTGACATTTTTTCTGATATCTGAAAAATTATGAGATATTCAAACTGCCGTTTGTAATTTGCGCATTTTATAACTTTTTTTTCAATATTGATAATGAAAACATACGAGAGAGAAAACATAAAGATAAATAAGTCCCGCAATTAATTCTAGAACTTACCTTCAATGAAATTGCAATCCTGAAACCAAAGGCACTCAAACAGTCAGAATATTGAGAATTTTGTCTCTGATTATAAACAAACTCACAATGTGGTTTCGTATTCGAACACTTGTTACACTTGCTCTCACTACTAGAATGGAAATGAAAATAAAAAGAATTCATAATATTATTCCCTTCTTCATAAAAATAGCCTGATTGGTGAATTGACAATAATTTCTGCAATAACAGATAAGCCGCAAGCCGCCCGAACAATGCGTCTAATAAACCGCCGAGACCCCAATAAAACGATCATGCGGCGAAGTTCAAAGAGAAATGCCGAGAATCTTGAAGATATATAAAAAACTCTAGAAGATAGGGTGGCACAGGGTGTCACAGTGATATCTCGAATTGAATTACTGTAAACCTCTCATGTTTTTTCAATATAATTCAGGAATATTTTTCGGGAACAATAACCGTAACTTCATTTCTCAGATTTTCTTCATTATATCATCAGAAAAATATATCGAATCGGCAGTTATTGGGGCCCCATTCAGAGCTTTTTCTTTGGCTCGGGGGCCCCTTTAGTGCCGGGCCCCCCCGCACTGCGGGGTCTGCGGGGCCCTCTGCTACGCCACTGCCAGCCAAGATAAGTGGAAATTTATTACCATTTGTACAAAGTATTTTCGACCCTTCTTCAGTGTACTCCAGTAAAGAGCGATGAATAAAATGCTCTACCTCCTCCACTTTGGATTCGGAGAAATGTAAATTGCTACATGACTGTGTAGGCCATTTCTAAGTTTGCATAAGCATGCACAAATATCTCCAACAAATGAGCGTCTAACATTAACATCGCTAACGTCTTCAATATTTATTTCAATATTCGGAGTCATAATATTAGTAACATTATTACTATTTTGGTAAATAGCTACCCCACCTTTTGGAACAGTATCTTTTTTGAATTGAACAATACAATTGAAATTAGGTATTTCAATCGGATTATCACGCGTCATGCATGTTTCGGTAAGAAGTAACACATTGGTTTGTCTCCTTACTGAATCTTGTAAATCGTATATGTGACTATGTAGACTTTGGCAATTGAAAGTCATTATTGAAATGTCATTTCTATTACTGATGAAATCTAAGACACTTTGAGCTATCGTCTGAACATTATTTAAAGACAGTCTTTTGAATTCTTGCAACAAAGATGCAGTCGATGCAGCTTGCCTTCGATTATGATAAAACACCGTGCCGAAGTCTGCCGAACTGAACCGACGATACACGGCTGTGTTAGGTGTTTTCGTTACGGAATTTTTACATTCGGTCGCCGCGCTCAAAGACTGAGATAAAAGCTATGCAATAGCTTAATTAAAAAATTTCGACTGGTGGGAGTGAACCCTTCATGACTCAACTCTAGTTACGTCAATGGTTAAGACATGAATTTGTACTAATAATAATAATAAAAAGCCTTTATTTTCCAACAGGTAAAAAACCCAATTACAGGAAAATATATCTCAAAAACAACCATATAATATTGAGAGAAATAAATACCAAACACAAAATAAAGATAAACTTAATCTAAGAAGGGTCGGACATATCATCGCAGTCTGCATTTCCGATAGACATATGATGAGAATGGAGAATCCCGTAGCATTCTAACTTCCGCAATTTTCAAGTATTTCCCAAGTTTATACACGATTTCGATATTGCCCTAACTCAACGACTACATGCCAGTTGGCTGCAACTGCTGGGACCCTGGTTGTTTATTTTTTATCGATATAATGGAAACGGTTGACTCTTTTCATCTTCGCAGAACGAGACAGTGACGTTCGTCACTGATGATAATTTTTGGAGTTAATCCACTTTCTTCGAAAATAATTGGAATATCGTGCGGCTTTGAAAATCGAAATTTTGTTGGTATTTTATATCCAATCATTAGCAACATGTCGAGTTGTAGGAGTCATGTAAGTATTGAGAAAAACGCTAAACACAGATGCTTAGTTCGAATTGACAGCATACATCAATCATCGCTACGTGCCAATTCAACTTTTGGTTTTTCTCCCTTAAAACATAATTTCAATCCTAGATACCTGGGAATCAAACTTGATTCCTCTCTAAATTTCAACTCCCATTTAGATGATCTGCGTTTGAAGCTTAAAACTCTAAACAATATTCGTCAGAAACTAGCTGGTTCCTCATGTGGCGCTGATGCAACAATACTTCGTACGGCAGCGCTTGCTTTGGTTGTTCTGCTGCTGAATATTGTTGCCCTGTTTGGTTGAACAATGTTCATGTAAAAAAAAAATTGAGGCTCAACTAAATTTTTCTATGAGGATTATTATTGGTACTATCAAATCTACACCTACTGTTTGGCTACCAGTCCTCAAATATTGTCCCTCCTCATATTCGCAGAGAGACAACAGCTTTGAATTTTGGAACAAATTAAATTCTTTTCTAAATTCATTCTCCATACCTATATTCCAGATAATAAGGTCCCCAGATTGAAGTCGCGTAAACCTTTTTGGTCAAATTTTCTGATTGATATGAAAAGAAGCGACAAAAAAATTTGGCAGTCTGAATGGAATGTATCCTATTATTTCAACAAAGATCTTATTTCTGATCCTTCCATCAGAGTTCCTGGTTTTGACCTTCCAAGGAGAATATGGTCTGTTCTAAATCGCATCAGAACAGGCCATGGACGATGCAACAGCATGCTATTCCGATGGAATTCGGTTGAGAGCCCTAGTTGTGAGTGTGGAGAAAATGAGGGGACTATAATAGAACATCTCATAAATAGTTGTCTCATTTATAAATTTCAAGATGGTTTCGAGGCTATACACAAAGTAACAAATGCATTTCTGAAATGGGTGGTTAATTTCAAAATAATTTAATTTATTCTAAATAGTTGGTTTCTTTTCTGCTTTTGTTTTTTTTTTCATTTCAGATTAAGAATTGCGAGTCGTTTATGTGAAGAATCTGTTTATTTAAACCCATCGACGGATAACATAAAGCTATTCTCTCAGATCACACTGATGTCTTTCAAGATTTTTCTTATATTTTATATTTCAAGTAATTTTTTTTCACGGGCAGGGTAAAGGTTTTTTTTTCAGTTGTGGTTTTTCCTTCTCCCCATTTAATCATACTGCAGACCTGTATGGTTTTCCTGTGTTGCACCAACCTCAGCTAGGTACCTTTTTGTTTCAATATGTATTGTATTATTTTAGCTCTCTGAATGAAAAGAATATATAATTCAATTCAAAAACAATCTAATATCTGATAATTTGTAAAAAAAAAAACTTCTTTATGAGTATTATATGTTCTAATCTTTAATTCATCGAATTTTCTTTGAAATTAATGAAATATTTTCATCTAAATCTTATATTGATTTTCAGAACTGTTTTCTCTTTCATGAATTTGAAAGATAATAAATAAATCTGTGGCAGGAGGCAAACATATTATAAATAGATATTATCATGAAAACTGTGCGAGAATGAGACTCGTTTTTGTTTTACAAGAGGTGGCAGAATGGATTTAACAGAGAATTGAAGAAATTACTATTTTGTACAGGGTGGTCAGATTTCGATGTTTAGTATTACATCTCCTGAATTAAGCGAGATGGAAAAAAAGTAATATACATGTCATGTTCTCTTTTTTCGAGAAACACAAATTGCTGAAGACAGCAATTCGCTGAGGTGTCTAGTTTCCATGCTACAGGGTGGTTTTGAAATTTGGCCAATTATGATAATTGGTTATAACTTTCCCAGTGTTGCTGCTACGCTATCGAAATAAAAACATTTTAAGTGGAGTTTTTTCAGTACTTTTTAACAGTGCTATCGAAATTTTAGTGCCCCTTCAAATCTTAGAGAAAGTAAAAAAAATATTATTATATATAATTATATTATTAAATCCCAACAAGCCGTTACGCCACTGACGGCAGAGCGTTCGAGGAGAATAGCCCTTTGAAAGGTTTACCTTTTCTTTTATTCCGTTTTATTTTAAGTAGCGAGAGGATCGACATGTTTGTACTGAACGTAACGGATAGCTTTTCTTTGACATAATTCACATAAAGAGGAACTGCTATTGTTTCGAAAATAAACAAATCGATAAGTGAGTGTTAACAGCTTCAGTTACAACAAGGTATGCCCCCTAGCTTAAAACATCACACAGTCGGTAATTTTTTCCTCTTAGGCCTATTTGCTTGCCGGTCATACACGGTGGTCGGAAACATTATGAGCTAAATTAGTGATAATGAAGGAGTAAACAGATGTATGTGAAGTTAGCTCAGCTCATTTGAATTTTCGAAAAAATTCTTGTTGCGCTGCTTTGTGCCATTGAATTTTTTTAATTTCACGTAGTTCTCGAGAAATTTCAACCGAGCACTTATCGAAAAACTCCAATAACTGAAAAAAAATGTGCCAAAGACATAAGAAATGTTAACAGTTGCAGCATCTTTCTTAGGACAGTGATGAAAATGTATAATTCTGTTATAACTTTTGCAGACTGTTTTTTCCCAGAATTAGAACTCATATGTCTACTTGCCTTTAGTATCAAAATAAATCTTTTCATTCAGATACTTCGAGATAACTTGAGATGTAATCGATTCAGGAATAATATTTATACCTCAGCTCTTCTTTCTCATCATCAATTCTGTTATTCAGAATGGGACAAATTATGATCGATCTAGAAGGGTACATAGAAAATATTCATTCGAAAATATTAATTAATTTAATTAATTAATTAAATTTTAAGAGAAGTAATACGATTATGGTGGATGCGCTCATTCATGAAAAATCTTGATAATAGTGCTATCTGTTGTGAGTAGTATATGATATTCTGGGTTTACGGTTTCTTATTTATTAATGTAACTCCAGTTTTTCAATGGAGATTAGTTGGGACTGTTCGATGACAGAGGGCGCTTGAGTTTGAAATGCTCGTCCAATTAATTCAATTTGAATTCAACTATCAATAGTAGTCTAGAGTGAAACGAATATTGTAGAATTGTGTAGAAACACTGGAACTATGTCGAAACAAATTTTTGATCATCATTAATATTTCATTACGATCCCTTCGGTAGATTCGGGATCTTAATCCTCAGATGATTTTATGATATAAAAGTTCCTATGAACTATGGGTCTCTGACGCACTGTTTCTGAGATAAAGGGTGTTGAAATTAAAGAAAAAAGTTGGTTTTATGAAATTATTTTCTACACCGTACACGATCTCTTTTTGCGTTTTGGCACTTTATGAGTAAGCATTAAGACGATGTTTAATTTACACCAGTGGCGTCCTTACGGACTTCTGTCCGAACAAATTTGGTGAAAAAATTGGTACGCCTATGATTTTTTTAAAATTTTAAACTATTTTGGTAATCACCACATAATTAACAGTAAGAATGGTCTCTTGAGTTTTTTACCTGCGATGAATATTTTCTCAGAAAAAAAAATAAAATGCAAATTCATCATGTGCTCTTCAATACCGACTAATTTTCAGACTAAGGTTCCGTGAATTTGGAATGTTAATCCTCACATGATTTTATTATATAAACTTCCTATGGACCATGGGTCTCTGACGCCATTGTTTCTGAAAAACGGGGTGTTGAAATTAAAAAAAAAATGTTTTTCGAATTTATTTTCGGCACGGTACAAATTTTTTTTGGGTTTTAGTAGGTTATCAGTACTACATTAAAAACATTTTCTGAATTTCGTGAAGTAATCGTAAAACTTCGTAACTTTCCTAGATGAAATTGCATTTTGGAAGTAATTGAAGAATTCCTTAACTTTCCTAGATGAAATTGCATTTATTTTTTTTTCTCAGAAAGCATTCGTCGCAGATAAAAAACTCAAGAGACCATTTTTACTGTTAATTATGTGGAGATTACGAAAATAATTTTAAAAAAATCCTACGGACGCCACTGGTGAAAATTAAACATCGTTTCATTTCGCAAAAAATGTGTCTCAATGCGTACTCATAACGTGCCAAAACGCAAAAAGAGATCGTGTACGGTGTAGAAAATAATTTCATAAAATTTTTTTTTTTTTATTCCAACACCCTGTATCCCAGAAACAGTGCGTCAGAGACCCATAGTTCATAGGAGCTTTATATCATAAAATCATCTGAGGATTAAGATCCTGAATTTACGGAATCTTATTCTAAAACAACCTGTATATCTAGAAGGCATGACAAAGATACAAGAAATTGAATAACAATGATACTTTAAATGTAGAAACTCAAAACCCATGCACTCGATAAACCCCAAAAACACACAATATACCAAAATGAAAACAATTTATTCTTCATCTACAACAATACTTGTCCAACCACCACTTTCTCCGGTTTATTTATGAACATGTAAAAAATCATCGATACAAAACTAAAGATAGAACACAAAACTATCACATCGAACATGTACCTGAACCAAAACTCTGCCTCAACACCTTCCAGTTCACCACAATACCAAACCAAACACATTACAAAGTTCTCCAGATAGACCAAACTGAAGAAACCGTAATATATGAACTTGGCCTTCTTGAATTTTATCTTGAACTCTATAATGCAGAAGAGGTAGATGTAACAGATGAAAAGGAAGAAGAATATTTTAGATTTCGTGATGGTGTTGCTCTTGGCATCGTAGCAAAGGATTGCGAGGGTTATTATGAAGTGGGACACGAGGATATAGAGGACTTGTACTGGATAGAAGTACTGGAAGGCAAGGATTGCCAGGATTCTTGCAGCGAGGAATGCTGACCACCAGCAGAAGGCTATCAATTTGCCTGCGAGGTCATCTTCTGGAAGTCCTTTCACTAGAAGAACTCTTCTTATGTTAAAATCTGGTTGTGAAGAACTTTGTCTCACTCTGTACCGACTCATACGCCTCAGTTGGCTAACAACAGAAGGAATTCTTGAGGAATAAGGAGGAAGATATGTCCCTCTGATGTCAGGCTCCATGTACAGGTCGCTACTTCTTCTATTGACCGTTCTTAAGCTTGCATCTTCTTCTGGTTTGTCTGAGACTGAAGTACATCTATATGTTTCTTTTGCTCTAAGACGTAGAGTTACTTCGCCCAAATCGGTATTTTGGTACTTGTGTGGTTTGTACCAGGGATATTGGGCCCCAGCTAGCTTCTGAGTCTTGAATCTCTGGTAATAGGTGACGGTGATGGCCAATTTCATCAGGTTGAAAGTGATGCTCATGAATTGAGAATGTGCTGAAAGTAATTGAGTAATTGAACAAAAATGGATATTCTGAAATAGAATGTAAGCCTTGAACGTACTTCAACTTTTCTGAAGAGATCTGAAGATCAGTTTAACGCATAAATAGATTCTAGGGTTATGTTATGTAGGATTGATTTTTGCTTAGTCGAGACTATTTTTTAGGATTTCTGATTCATGTTAATTCGAAGAAAAAAGGGTAAATGTTTGGGGATGAACAGTTTCAAAATTATGAATCTCCTCAAGTGGTGGATAATTTACTTTGATTTTCTATCTACCCAACAATCAATTATGTAGATTTCTTTATTTTATGGAATCTGTTTTTTTTTTGTAAGATGTAAGAAGAGTCTTGTTTCATTATGCTTGAAACTTTTAGACCTACTTTATGTTTTATTCTCTACATTAGTTTAGTTTTATTTTTTTATTGTGTCTCGGACTTTCATACATCATAAAATAAGATAGTTTTCACAAAAAAGGAAACAGATTCCATAAAATAAGGAAATCTACATAATTTAATGTCGGGAAGATGGAAAAAAAGGTATATCCTAATGTACAGGGTGGGCAAAATTGGTGATACTTGAACTACAACTTTTTAACCGTGAGAGATAGAGGAAAATGAATGACACGTTACGATGATAATGCCGTCAACTGCATTCCTCTATCTTCTTTTGTTTTCGAGTTAAAGGCCAAAATTGAAATTTGGGCGATTTCAACTTTAGCCATTGTCTCCGTTTCTGTTTATGCTAGGATGTTGAAATGAAAACATTATAGAGGCACTTTTTTCCTAGCAATCCCGTAGCGTACTTTGTTTTTTCCCAAGAGGTTTTCTTGCTAGACTATAACATAAAGTCGTGTTTTTTCTAATGGAAACAATAGTTTGCAATGGCTTAGAAAGAATCGCCATTTTTTCCCGTTTCAGAAATATATCATACATCATACATCGCCCTCTGATTCATTCAGATATCATGAAAAATATAGTTTGTATGTGAAATTTGAATTATTGAGTATTAAGTCGGCTGAATCACAGAATAATATGTCTCTACGCATGGGGTCATTATTATTTTGCCATTGAATACTTGATTCAATTCTCCGTGGTTTGATTTCTGTTCAGAACAATTGTCATTCGAAGTCATTATTGCCGCTAAAATAAAACATTTCAACATATCATATTTCTCGTAGTTTTCGAACATTTCCATATTGCCGGCAATAATGACTTCGAATTCTAATAATTGACAGTTCTGAACAGAGATCAAATCACGGAGAATTGAATCAAGTATTAGATGGCAAAACAATAATGACACCATGCGTAGAGACATATTTTTCTGTGATTCAGCCTACTTAATACTCAATAATTCAAATTTCAAATACAAACTATATTTTTCATTATATCTGGACAAATCAGAGGGCGATGTTTTATGTATGATATATTTCTGAAACGGGAAAAAAATGGCGATTCTTTCTAAGCCATTTCAAACTATTGTTTCCATAAGAAAAAACACAGCTTTATGTTATAGCTCAGCAAGGAAACCTCTTGGGAAAAAACAAAGTACGCTACTGTATTGCTATGAAAAAAGGGCCTGTATAATGTTTTCATTTCAACATCCTAGCCCAAACAGAAACGGAGATAATGGCTAAAGTTGAAATCGCCCAAATTTCAATTTTGGCCTATAACTCGAAAACAAAAAAAGATAGAGGAATACAGTTGATGGCATTATCAGTTTCTCTAAAAAAGGCCACCGTAACGTGTCATTCTTTTTCCTCTTTTTCCCATGGTTAAAAATTGTAGTTCAAGTATCACCAATTTTGACCACCCTTAAATTGATGAAATCAGATAGTTTTTCATAACACAGGAAAACGTAAAAGGAGAAAAATTATTCATATTTTCAAAGACTTGGAAACAATATTAACATGAATACCATGCATTTCCAGCTATGCATATCGAGCTAAAAACCATAAATCTATGTCGACACGAATTTGTACAATTGGTGTTATTTTATGTTATCCCAACTCTGATGCATTCTATCATCCAGTCAAGCTTTTGTTTCTTTCAGTTTGATAAGTTTTGATTGAAAATTTAAATTTTCTTGAGGTTTTGTTCGAGCTATTTCATCATACCCGGACAGGCTTAAAAAAAAAATTACCCAAGCTTACCAACCTGTCTGTTTGTCAGTAGTATGAGAATGCCTCATCAGCAGGTAGAGTTGAAGAAGTATCTGTGGCAGAGAATGCAGAAAAGCTTGTAGAAAAAGGTACAGTTCGATGGTTCGGGGTGAACTGACATTCTTGAGGGCTGATGTTCTTGATTCTTCATCTTCTGATCTGAACGCTTCTATAGACCAGAATATCCGCTCTGCAAATCTGTAATTGGTATTCTTTTCGATGATTAATATTTGTTTCTCTATTTTAGTATCGTAATGGGTTCACTACAGTATTAAAATCAGTGCTGAAATGAACCCCATTACAGCATATTTTTCGTTTTACGGTTTCCAACACTGACTTCAGATCCTACCAACTTTCAACACACGTCAATGCAAATTCCGTAATCTGTCAATTTTCGTAACAGTCTCACCAACTGCCAAGATACAATACAAAAGTCACTAAGATGTATAATCTGAATTTTACATAGAATTTCGAAAGTATTTCACAAAACTTGACTGAAATAGGAAAAATATGGTCCAATACTCGTTATAGGATCACATTAAGAGAATATACTAATATAGTGTCCCCAGCACAAAAACCAAGATTCTATGGTTATCGTTCTTAATAAAATAACATTGAGGTAAAGTCAAAGGTCCAGGTCCCATAAAATGAAAATAATGGAAGCTTCAAACCTTTCTTCAACGGTTTATGGACCAATTTATGGAAATATTCAACGGAAAAATACAGTTTTTTAATATACTCACCTCCACAAGCTCCAAACCGGAAACAACAGATGCTCGATGGTCTTGTGGACGAACCACAAAAAATTCTTCTTCCCGCCAAATCCTCTTTCTGGCCATAACTCAAAACGACAAACAATAATCGAGTAACTTGCAAGGGCTGGAAGATACATCAGCATCAAAGATGCCCATGCTAAATTTTTGTGCCAATTTGCGTAATGTCTATGGACGAGGCCGACCTCTGTCGCGAATAAGAAAATGTAGAGGGCGCTAGCGCCCAAAGCAGGAACCAAATGGTTGAATAAGGCATCTTGTTTTGAAGTCAGGGGGAATCCCAGTAATTTTTTTCTGGTTGGGACGCCTTCATTGTTGGTAAACATTGATGAACTTTGGAAGAAATCACATTTGAATTAAATCACGGTGGAATTGCATTTTTTCTTCAGTCACTTCACATTTTGCAGAGAAGAATTTGAAGCTTAACAAAACGCAAGTCGCGAGATATTTACACTAACAAATGCATGAAGTCAGGTTTGATTTTATCTTATCAGTTATCGCACTCTCCCTGAATCATTACGAGATATCAGCGATATCATAGTCATATCTATATACAGATTATCATTGAGCAATATACATGGGCTACAAAAGAATCTATAAAAGGGTTTTTGTTTCCGCTTTCCCCAAGCGAGAAAGATGAATTATGACAGTTTTTCATTCAAACTTGCAGAAATGCATAGTTGATAATAAATAATGACGTTGACTCCTGTCAAAAGTGTGGATGTTCGTCTCTTCCTTAGAAAAAGATCATATTTCGTTCAGAAAATTTGTTAAAATTCACATAATTCTGTGATTTTCCTCTTAATGGGGGATAAAACAGGAAATTACTTATTTTGCGTCACACTTGCTTTTGACTGGAGAATCCTTATATTAATGTTCTGTGATCCATATCCTGAATCAATTAGGTATGTTCCAAGTTCCAAGTGTTCAACTGGCACACATAAAAGGAAAAAGAAGAAGAAGAAGAAATCTCTTTGAGCCAATTATTTCAGTGCAACTTCAAATCTATGTTTATTTTGATTTTTTGTTCATCTATGGTTTATGTTTATCCTAACCTAACTAACGTAAACTGAGAGCTCTACTGCTGCAGAGAGAAAAGTCTGAAAAGAGAATTCAGTTAATTCAGGGTGATAGTGATAGATGAAAACGTTATTGTGTTCCACAAGTGATCAATTTATCAAAGAATATAAATATTAATATTGGCTGGAGTAAAAAATATGGCTCTTACAAGTAAGTGTTGAATACTTTCATATAATATGCGAGGATTCTCTATGAAAATGTTTTATTTATTCATAGGACAAAAGCGAAGACTTCAAGAGACAAATGAAGCAGCTGCCAGTGGCAAAAAAAATTGTAGACAAGACAAGGAAAATGCTTGCATTAGCCAGACTGCTACAGTTAAAACAGAAGATTCATCAAAAGGTAAATGGAAGCAATCATTGAACTGTAATTTTTTTCATTCCCATTCTTCATTGCAGATTACAATTTGGGTTGGGGTTCCTCAGACCCAGCAGTAATAAGAGCATTATTGAAAACACCAATTCATCCAAAATTAAGAACGAAATCTAATTATGTAGAACCTGCCATCAAAGACCAAATTGATATAGGACAAGAGCAGAAACCTTCCACCAGTTCTTCAGTAGCTGAGTGCTTGATGAGTGAGGTGTGGTGTAAACAAGAAATCCCTGATAGTGAGTACGAGGAATCGAAATTGATTGATGGGACAATATGTGAAAATAGACATGAAGAAGGTGACAAAGAAGTCACTTGTTTCAGTCAGGCTGTAAAGCTTGAAGCAGAAGATTCATCAGAAGACCAAATTAATATAGGACAAGAGGAGAAACCTTCCACCAGTTCTTCAGTAGCTGAATCTGAGTGTTTAATGAGTGAGGTGCAGTGTAAACAAGAAATCCCTGATAGTGACTACGAAGAAAGACATCAAGAAGGAAACACAGCAGCTAACAATTGCGAAAATATTTGTACGGATGACAAAGAAGTCTCTTGCTTCAGCCAGGCTGTAAAGGTTGAAGCAGGTAACCCATCATCCAGTCCGAAACATAATTTAGAACCTATCTCTGAAGAACAAAGGCAGAAATTGAGTGAAATCAGCATACTTAAAAAAAAATTGGATAATCAAGTACAAATTTTAGAACTCGCAAAGAAAAGATTTGCTCTTCAACAGGAATACTTTACTCAGGAACGTAACTGGTTAATAAAGAAGAGGGCCCATGATGAGAAGATTTATCGTCTTAAAGTTGAAATGTTGAAAATAAAAAGTAAATTTTATCGATAAAAAAAAGTTAGTGTTTCATTCATTAAGAAGGATTTTTAACATGACTTCCATTGCAGACCTATCCTCTTAAAAGTACAAAACATTAACTCACCCTTATTTATCCCTGTTGCAATAGCTCCCTTATTTAGAAACCCTAAAAGATAGTCTACGTTCTTCCTTGACATACCGCTATATTGCTTCTGAGGAAAAAAGACGTACACATAAAACACAAGTTATTTTAAGAAAAAGAACATTGACTTTTCGAAACATTTTTTATATGAAATAAGAAAAATTACTAAATTTTAGGAAAATCAGCATACCTGGCAACAATGTGTGTGAAGTTGTCTTAGCACTTTTGGATTTTCGAAAATTTTTTCATATTATTGTGCCTGTCAGATTTCCATAAAAAATCAACAGGTTTTTCCTCAAAAGGAAAATAATAAGAATTACTGAATTTCGGGAAAAATTGGCACACCTGGCAGCATTGTGTGTGAAGTTTCAAAAATTCTTTTCATATTATTGTGGCGGTCAGATTTCCAGAAAAAGTCAACAGGTTTTTCCTCAAATAGAGGAAATGAGAAAAATTACTGAATTTTAGGAAAACTAACATACTTGACAACAGCACTTTTGGATTTTAAAAAGAGGAAATAAGAAAAATGACTGAATTTTAGGAAAATCAACATACTTGGCAACATTGTGTGTGAAGTTGGCCCAGAACTCTTGGATTTTATCAAGAGGTCTTCCCTCAAATAGAGGAAATAAAAAAATTACTGAATTTTAGGAAAATCTGCATACCTGACAACATTGTTTGTTAAATTAGCCCAGAACTTTTAAATTTTTTCATATGATCGTGCCTGTCAGATTTCCACAAAAAATCAACAGGTTTTTACGCAAATGGAGGAAATAGGAAAAATTACTAGATTTCAGGAAGATCGGCATACCTGGCAACAGTGTGGGTGAAGTCGGCCTATTTATCGAAAATCCAAAAGTGCTGGGCCAACTTATTACACACTGTTGTCGGTCATGCTGATTTTCCTGAAATTTACAAATTTTTCTTATTTCCTCCATATGAGGAAAAATCTGTTGATTTTTTATGGAAATTATGCTAGCACAATAATGTGAAACAATTTTAGTTCGAAAAAAAGTGCTATGGTGATTTTTTTCATTCTCATAATTTGCCAAAAAATCTGAAGAATTTTCGATAAAATATGCACAAATTTTACATCCGTTTGATAGGAGAAAAAACGAAAGTGTTGTGTTATCTTTTTTTCAATTTCGATTTTTCGGGAAACTAGTCATACTTTCGGAAAAATTCGAATGGCACAACTCAGTACCTTGTGTAGCACAATTTTTTTCATTTATTGGAATCCAATTTCTCGAGAAGTGCTGAACTGGCACATTTTTTCGATTTTTGGAATATCTCGAGAATTGAAAAAGAATTTCAGAAGAAACTTGCATCAAAGAGGATGTAAGCAATGCTTTTCAGCATGTGAACTGGAAGGTTAAACCTCCACTTTTAACGCACCTAGATGTCGCCATTTGTATTAAGTTACTCAAAAGACCATCACTAGTAGGTTTAAAGGTAGCAAATTTTGTCTATCTGATATCTGTCTTCTCTCAGTGACAAAATATAAAACGAAGAGATTGAAACAAGTGATACAAAACGATTCTTCATATATTTCATATCAATTACAATGGTCTCCGTCACAACGAAGACTTCAAAACACAAGAACTGTAAAGACAGAAGAGATGACGATTTTCATTCAACGAATACTTTTATTTATCTAAATCTAGGTGTTCTTATATCGGGGAATGTCAATAAATAAATTCTTTTGAGATGTGAGTGACACGACGACTTGCATAAATATGTAGCTATGTACAAATGGGGTTCAGCTTGAATCTTTCCTAGGTAAGTCGGTGTTACGCATCCTGACTCAGTAAATTGTCCATCCCCCTTCCCAAGTAGGAGATCGATTTCTTAGTTTGCTCGATCATCAAGTCTGTGGTCCTGGAAAAATCCTTCACTTCTTTGTCCAGCTTGGTTATTGCCCACTCTATGGCCTGCCTCCCTTTTCCTGCGTTGTTGGAGATCTTGTTGGTGAGGAGGTCCTCCATGTAGCTGGAGAGGGGCACCCCCTTTACGGTAACTACAGCTTCTTGTTTCAGCAAGGTTTTCGAATTTTAGGAAAATCTGCATACCTGGCAACATTGTATGTGAAGTTGGCTAAGCACTTTTGGATTTTCGAAAATTTTTTCATATGATTGTGCCCGTCACTTTTCCAGAAAAAAATCAACAGGTTTTCCCTCAAATGGAGGAAAATGTGCCCATCACATTTCCAGAAAGAAATCAACAGGTTTTCCCTCAAATGGAGGAAATAAGAAAAATTACTGAATTTTAAGAAAATCTGCATACCTGGCAACATTGTTTGTGAAATTAGCCCAGAACTTTTAAATTTTTTCATATGATCGTGCCTGTTAGATTTCCACGAAAAATCAACAGGTTTTTACGCAAATGGAGGAAATAAGAAAAATTACTAAATTTCAGGAATATCTGCATATCTGGCAACAGTGTGTGTGAAGTCGGCCCATTTATCGAAAATCCAAAAGTGCTGGGCCAACTTATTACACACTGTTGTCAGTTTTGCTGATTTTCCTCAAATTTACAAATTGTTATTATTTCCTCCATATGAGGAAAAACCTGTTGATTTTTTTTTAAATCTTGCTGGCACAATAATATGAAACAGTTTTAGTTCGATGAAAAGTGCTATGGTGATTTCTTTTAATTTTCATAATTTGCCAAAAAATCTGAAGAATTTCCGATAAAATATGCACAGATTTTACATCTGTTTGTGAAGAGAAAAAACGAAAGTGTTGTGTCATCTTTTTTTTCAATTTCGATTTTTCTGGAAACTAGTCATACTTTCGGAAAAATTCGAATGGCACAACTCAGTAGCTTGTGTAGCACAATTTTTTTCATTTATTGGAATCCAATTTCACAAGAAGTGCTGGACTGGCACATTTTTTCGATTTTTGAAATATCTCCAGAATTGAAAAAAAAAATCAGGAGAAACTTGCATTAAAGAGGATGTAAGCAATGCTTTTCAGCATGTGAACTCGAAAGATAGAACTTCACTTTTGTATTAAGTTACTCGAAAGACCATCACTAGTAGGTTTAAAGGTAGAAGATATCTGGCTTCTCTCATTGACAAAATCTATTACCAATTCATCTATAATTCAAAAATATAAAACGAAGAGATTGAAACAAGTGATACAAAACGATCCTTCATATATTTCATATCAATTACAATGGTCTCCGTCACAACGAAGACTTCAAAACACAAGAACTGCAAAGACAGAAGAGATGACGATTTTCATTCAACGAATACTTTTATTTATCTAAATCTAGGTGTTCTTATATCGGGGAATGTCAATAAATAAATTCTTTTGAGATGTGAGTGACACGACGACTTGCATAAATATGTAGCTATGTACAAATGGGCTTCAGCTTGAATCTTTCCTAGGTAAGTCGGTGTTACGCATCCTGACTCAGTAGATTGTCCATCCCCCTCCCCAAGTAGGAGATCGACTTCTTAGTTTGCTCGATCATCAAGTCTGTGGTTCGGGAAAAATCCTGCACCTCTTTGTCCAGCTTGGTTATCGCCCACTCTATGGCCTGCCTCCCTTTTCCTGCGTTGTTGGAGATCTTGTTGGTGAGGAGGTCCTCCATGTAGCTGGAGAGGGGCACCCCTTTTACGGTAACTACAGCTTCTTGTTTCAGCAGGGTTTTGGATGAGTCTTGAGGGTGAGGTACATACTTGAGCGTTTCGTTGACTGCTATGTGGCTGCAGAAGGTGAGGTTTATAGTCCTTAATATCATCGACTTTGAGGTGGGGTTCACTTCGCTCTCTTCACTGGCGTAGCAGACGTTGGCCGAGCCTATGAGCTGAAAAAAAAAGATTTCATTAATGACTGAACAATTGTTGTTCGAGAGATTATATCGGATGGTTTAAAAGTCTGGAATATGCATTTTTTTCGCGTACAGGTGGAAAATCGGAATTCTGATACTATAGTCTATCCAACGAGAAGTGATATCGCGTCAAAACAACAAGGCGTGGACAAATTCATCAGAATCGGTTTTAATGTACCGATGCCGTCACAGGCAACTGAGAATTTCAGATAAATCACTTGATTCTCGTAATGCAGATCAGGAGAAGACGGAAAAAGCACTAAACGGCAGCCAATGAAAATATTCATAACCCTATTACATTCAGTTTTTACTGGCGCTATCACTTCTCGTTAGATTTCTTCTGCAAGAAACCCACACGGCAACAGAAAAAAATCTTCGTGAAAGAGGACAGTTGAAAGTTATGTGTTAATTTATTTTTTACAAGTTTAGCTTGTTATGTTAAAAAATCAGCAGTTCGTAATTTTCAAGAGATTCGGAAAGGGGAAATTGATGGACTTTTTTTTTTCATTTCTTTCAAATGCATTTCTAAAATGCATTCATTCTGAATAATCGGTTTCTTTTCTGCTCTTGTCTTTTTTCATTTCAGATTAAGAATTGCGAGTCGTTTTGGGAAGAATCTGTTTATCCGAGCCCATCGACGGATATCTTGAAGATGATCACACTGATGTCTTTCAAGATTTTCCTGATATTTAATATTTTATGTTATTTTTTTACGGGGAGACAGGTTTTTTTCGGCTGAGGTTTTTTCCCCTGGCTGTATAGTATCGTATGATACTAGTGATGATAGTATCCTATGATTCTATAGTATCATACGAAGAGTGTTATGATACCCCGTTCTTTTTTTACCTCAGCTTAGGTACTTTTTGTTTCAACATTTATTGTATTATTTTAGCTCTCTTTTTCATAAGGATATATATTATTATATACTATAGGGCATTTGGTAATTTCGTCATAGGAATCGAATGGGATCGTCAGATTTTGGGTCCAGTGGGGCCTCATATGATATGATGCCCAACTTTAAAATTTCAAATACACACCCATCTTATTCATTGCAGATTCGGATTGAGCGGGAAATTTTTCATCCGAATTGGTTAAAACCAGACTTTTTTCGTCAATATTCGGGCCCTAGGCAGCTTTTTTTGTTTGAAAATCCTCGGTGTTCATTTAGACCAGGATGCGAAAATTATAAAAGTATACTGAGGTCTTTAGTATTTTTAATGGGAAAACGATTGAACTCATCAGATTTTGAGCCCGATGGGGCCTTAAGCGAGATAATTGATCCATTTTTGATTTTTGAACAAGAAACGGCTCAAATGACTTGCTCCATGAGTTAGAGATATTGACTTAAATTGCAAAAAAAAAATAGTTTAAATGAGATTTTGTGATGTAACACGTTTCGGCGAGAAGAAAGCTACGGAATACTCTTCAAAACGCAGATGTTGTCCAAGTTTCCATCGAAACCATCAGAAGACGTTTGAGAGAGGTGAATCTAGGTTCTAGACGTCCATTAAGAGGAGTTCCATTAACACGTGACCATAAGCGTCAAATACTGGAATGGGCAAGGCAACATATTAATTGGAACGATCAATGGCGTAGTGTCCTTTTCACTGATGAATCCAGATATGGACTCGAAGAATGAGGGTATGGACAATCCCACACATACCCCGTAATCGTCGCTATGTCTAAGAAGTCCATCCATTCCGAGGGGGTAGTGTTATGGTATGGGCCGGGATAAGTTTCAACAGACGCACAGATCTACACATTTGTCCTGGGAATATGACCGCCTCACATTATAGGGAGCATGTCATTGACAATGTTTTGCCAAATTTTCACGCTGCCATTGGTGAAACTTTTCATTTTCTAGACGATAACGCTATACCGCACCGTGCAGCCATAGTTGAGAATGCGCGCGAGGAGCTTGGTATTCCACATTCACCAATACCTCCGCACTCACCAGATTTGAATTGCATAGACCATGCATTGGATATGCTCCAAAAAAGATTAGATAATCATCAACCTACTCCAGAATTCTTAAATGATCTGAGAGAGCTTCTGCCCCGTTCATGGAACCAAATTCCTCAAGAAATGTTCAACAACCACGTGTGTAATATGCAAAGAAGATGTCAAGCTGTTATCGATGCCCGTGGAGGTCTTACATTGTATTGATAGTCTCAAAATGCTTGAATCCTCTGGGAATAAAACCTACAGGCTAAAATTAATTTTATTTCCTTCAATTTGAAATCATATTAATATGAATTTTCATCACAAAATCTCATTTAAAACCATATGTGGAGCAGTTTATTTATTAAGGCAATTGACCTCCAGCCCTCAAATGGAATATTTCCCCCAACCTCTTGTGTCACTTTTTTTTTCAAAGGAAAACATAATGCCACGCGTGATCTCTTCGAAAAGCTCCTGAAAAATGAAACGTTTTCGTGTAATGGACGGTTTGTTTGCTATTTCTTGCGCCCTGTTAGCCAAAATAGAGTAAACGCTTTTTAAAACCCAAAGCGCGCAATTGTATAGTTACGAATTACGAACTTTCCATTGTCGGCATTGACCTCGTGAACGTATGATGAATATCGGCACATGCACCGTCCGAAATTAGGCTTTTGTCACCCGAAATCGTCACCCACACGTTTATGTAATCCGTCCTCAGTTTTATTTTCATTTCGACGATCAAAAACGTTTGCATTCTTTCGTCCGGACGATATGGAAACGGAATATGCGTATCGTTACTGATGTAACTCGAAAATTTCGGCTGCGTGACACCTTACCGTTTACCTAAACGTTGATAAACGGTTATTTATATAACAAGGGAGTTAAATAATCCTTTATTCGCGAGAAGAAAGTTCAGCACACGATCCAGAATCAAAATTATTCGGGTAAATTTGTACGTGTACCTCACTAGTTGTATAATAGTTATTTCTCTATTTCAGTATCGTAATGAGTTCATTACAGTACTAAAAATAGTGCTGTAATGAAACTCATTACAGCATTGTTTTCAGTTATATTTTTCGTTTTGTGGTTGTCAGTACTGACCTCCGATCCACTCAATTTTCGAATCAAATCAATTCAAATTCCGCAATCTGTCAAATTTGGTTAGTGACACCATCTGCCAAGATACAATACAAAAGTCACTAATCTGAATTTTTATTTGAATTTCGAGAGTTTTCCACAAAACTTGACTGAAATAGAGAAAATATCGTCTAATACTCGTTGCAGAAGGCAATTCCAACACTCATGCTATCCAAAACTCGCTCCTTCGTCGCTCGTTTTCGAACTTCGCATTCGTGTTGGAATAGGAGCTCATTCTGCAACTTGTTTTAGAATATACTATTCTCTATTTCAGTATCGTAATGAGTTAATTACAGTACTAAAAGTAGTGCTCTAAAGAATTCATTGTTTTCAGTTATATTTTTCGTTTTTGGTTGTCAGCACTGACCTCCGATCCTATCAATTCTCAAATCAAATTAATTCGCATTTCGTAATCTGTCAAATTTCGTGATAAACTGACTCCATTTCGAAATGAGAACATTCATGAAGCATATATTATGCAAAAAATCAAACTTCAGAAAAAAGGCGACCAGATTGACGAAATGTCTCATACTGACTTTTATTGGATCGATTAAAGTTGTTATTGAGTTTCAAATGATTTTACAGCGATTTTCTCGAAGATTACATACTTTTCAAACGACTGAATACGATATCCTTAACTCTTGTAGAGCAGTATATTTAACCGTTCCATATTCGCAAAACAGAGAGACAACAACTTTCAATTTTACAAATTTAATTCCTTTCCAAATTCATTTCCCATACTCTTCTATATTCCAGATAAAAAGTCCCCAGATTGAAGTCGCGTAAACCATTTTAAACAAAATTTAGCATTTTTTTTCAATCCAAAACAATGTTCCATTGTACGAGGGCTTTAAACTAGCATGGAATGAATGAATATTTAAATGAATGTGGCCCTTATCTGCGGCATGTATTCTTGTTCAAAAATGCAACATAGTAACTGACATTTCGAGAGATATGACTGATTGAAGGAATACTAACTCAGAGGGACACCCTGTGTATTTACTAGTCCAAGACTCATCCCGTATAGTATTCAGGGTCCCTAGTAGAAAAAGCAGCTAATAATTATGATATGTCCGTCAGTCAGTTTGTAAC
The DNA here is from genome assembly GCA_038502775.1 of Hippodamia convergens. Taxonomy (NCBI): domain Eukaryota; kingdom Metazoa; phylum Arthropoda; class Insecta; order Coleoptera; family Coccinellidae; genus Hippodamia; species Hippodamia convergens. Next base: position 33,306,917 of record CM076610.1, read on the forward strand.
TACCACGACAATTGCCAATATTTATGAAATTTGGTAGGGATCACAATGAAAAAAAATTGAGGATGTCTCCTTGACCTCTGCTGCTTTGGGTTCAAGGAAATGTCCTTCGAACCTTAAGAATTGGTTTGTTTCTACGAAAGTTACAAAATCGATTGTGAAAACGATTCCAAGAAAAGTTCCAACAGGTTTTCCGACCTAATCAATAATTCAACGGACGATACAAACATTGGTTTAACAGTCGAACTAAACGAAAACCATTTAACGAAGTTCCTCATAATGTACTCGAAAACATCTGCATTCAATTCGATACAATTCATTCCATCATTATCGTATTTTCCGTATCTTGATGATGCCGATTTCCTCTTTCAAACGATAAGGAATGAAATAAACTATGACTTTGAGGAAATTAACGTGTCGAACAATTATAACTTGGAAATATAAACACAAATTGAAAAAAGAACCAAATATTCTCCATGAAATTCAGAGAATTGAAGAATAATCACCTGTTCAGTGAATATTTAGGGCCAGAAAGGGATGTCAGACCCAACTTCGAAATTTCGGAAGCAAACCCATCTTTCTTATGGCAGATTCGGATTAAGCGAGAAATTTTTCATCCGAATCAGATAAAACCAAAGATTTCTATTGACACCACTGTCAGAATTCAACCATCGAAATTCCCGCCAAAAGAAACTACAGAGATTGGTGGACAGATCCCTAATTTCGAAATTAATCAAATTTAAATAATTCGTTAAATACCGAAACGGTAATTTCGTGAATAAAATCATGCAGCACTTGTGAAATGGGATATAGAATCGGAAAAACCGATCAACAAGTCTCTAGAGCAACAGCCCTAATCTAAAATCAATAATTGATAAGTTTATCCTAACCTAAAATCTGACACTCAATTTGAATAAGGAATTTCTCTGACTGATTTTCCCGGAATTCACTTAACGTCATATCGAAACATTTCGAGTCGCAATTTCAACATCAGATCAGATATTCAATATGTTCTAATGGAAGTGTGATTCATAGTTGAGGATGTAAATCACAAGGTAATTCCTTTCAAAGTTCGAAGGTTAGGCGTGTGTGAAGACTCCAAAAATTAGTACTTACAGCTTGAGCCCACCCAGGGAAATACCATTTTGAGCTGACCAATCTATGGGAATGCAGAACACCATCCACAACTTTCCTGTCGATCACATCCGTACCTATAACTGCTGGATTATGGGGGTTAGGATATTTCCTCCAAGCTGCTATAGCTACTGTTTCCCAAGAATGACTGAAAAATGAACTCATGCAATCTTTGCGACCTTCGAAGATGTTTCTTACTCACTTAAAAGTGTATTCGCTAGTCCAAATTCTCATTTTTACGATTTTTTTTGTCGAAATACGAAATGAGTGACCACACCAAACAACGTCGTCGAGTTCACTGACAGTAAATGACAGATGGCGCAGATGTTAACCACGATGACGTAGAGAACATGCGTGTGTCTAGGAATTGGGGGGATAAAGGACGAAGTCCAAGTTCATTCATCACAAGTTCTAATCTCGATTTCCTCTGGAATTCTTCAGATTCCGAAAACCACGGAAAAACTGAAATATAAACCGGAATTATGAGTGTCTGTAGACGGTTTACTTTCTATGCTCTCAATTCAAGGAATAGAAAGCGAAATCTGTTGTATTTTTCTGTGGAATCATGAAATATCGAGTAGAATTCTTCAGTTGCAGTTTTGTTTGAGAAATTCATCTGAAAACTTTCATTTGTCGTATTGTCATTGTAGAATTCAAGAAACATCCACCATTGAACAATCTTTCTTCAGCAGAGCAAGTAGAGCATCCGCCCAATTTTCAAGGAGAATGTTTCAAAAGAGCCTAAAGCTTGTCAGAAAAATTGAGATGATGACAAATCACCTTGGAACCATTGCAAATCTCCTTACACGAACCGTAATTGTAAATAAAGATAATCAGGAACCTTTGAAATTATTGATGGAAATGAGCCTAATACAGTTTCCTTCTTACGGTGGGTCTCCTAATTCCACACCAGGTGCCGCCACTGCCGGTCGAACGAACCGCAACACGTGATGCACACCGATAATTACTCGATCCACAGGTAAAACATCAACAACTGTGCATAATACGAACGCGACAGAGTTCATCGAAGTTGTTCACGGCCAGTGCTCGGTGTGCGGTCAGTCTTGTGCCAATTTCTGTGAATATGTGCCACTTTCGACCCGCGGTGCTGTGAGAGTGCACAAAAGTGAACCCGGGAGCACAGAACCAGGATAAATCCCCGAAAAAGATACCCGAACGGGACAATTCGAGATGGCACGGAGTCATTGACAGTTATATGCAACAGGTGAGACAATTAATGCGGACACGTAGCTATTGTTACCGTGACAAGTCGACCGGTTCGAGTCGTAACCCTCGAAGTTAGGCCGTTTTTTTCTTTGTCCGGTTGCCGGACAGGGCTGGCTTATCTCAGCTGGCTCGGAATTTCGAAAACGGAACTGCGGGGTTCGAATCTGAGGTCATGTGCCGCATCAACGGTTATACGTACACATATACCGGTTCTGTGTTCTTACGTCTTCGGTTGTCATGACGATGTGCCTACAGGGTGGGTTATTTTTTATTTTCATGAAACATTCTTCGGTAAACACTGTTTGGATGTTTGGAACTTTTGAGACAAGAATTAATAGATTCCAATTTGTCCTATTTCTATTTGATCACTTCTGAAATCTCGTAAACCTATTTGGTCGAATAACTTTCTGAATTCGAACTTCAGCTACAACGAAATCTGGAAATCCGAATGGGATGTATGTTCTTTATCTAATAAAGATCTAATATCTGATCCACCGAATAAAGTTCCTGGTTTTAACCTTCCCAGGAGAATATGGTCCCTCCTTAATCGAATAAGAACAGGCCATGGTCGTACCAATAGCATGCTTTTCAAGTGGAATTCGGTTGATAGTCCTAATTGTGAATGTGGTGAATCAGAGGAAACAGTTGAACACCTAATTAATAATTGTTCGATTTATAAATTCCAAGATGACATTAGAGCCATACACAATATATCAAACTCATTTTTGCAATGGGTTGAAAATTTCAGATCAATTTGATGAAGTATAAATTGAATTCTCTTGCTGTTCTGGCTTTTTTTATTTTCAGGTTGGAGTTTGTGTTTGGAAATCCTTCCTCCGAAGAGCCGTCCGCTGATCGTGATGTCCTTCTATATAGAATATTCAGATACAACAATTTTATTTTATTTTTTTAACGGGAGACAGGTTTTTTCGGCTGAGGTTTTTTCCCCTGGCTCTATAGTATCGTATGATACTATAGTATCATACGAAGAATGTTGTGGTACTCCGTTCCTTTTTTTACCTCAGCTTAGGTTCTTTTTGTTTCAACATTTATTGTATTATTTTAGCTCTCTTATTCAAAAGAATATATATATATACTTCTGTTTTCAATTTTCTTATACAAGGTGACTCACTCTGTATATCGCGTTCCTGAACTGAAAACCCAATGAAATTTTCCCTGGTTATCTCTGTTCTCAAAGTTAAAGGCCGTGTTCTTGTGAAAGATCACAATATCAGTAATAAAACTACTGATATTTTAAAACTGCAAGATAAACAATAGTCATATTCTTCAGATATCGATTGAGAATTGAGTTGTATCTTCCTGCATCTACACTGCGCAAAAAAATAAACTCACATTCTGAAAATCTCAATTTTAATGAAAGTTAATTCTACATTGACTTTATAACTTATTTTTCATGTTCTCTCGGGAAGGTTTTGAACGAAACATGACACATTAAATGAAAGAAAAATTCAGGATCTCACCGAATCTTATGTGAATGGAGAGATATGAACAATTTTCAAAATAATGAAATGCTGATAAGTGATTTAATACTTGGTATTTCCACCCCTTGCCTTAATTACAGCTCGGCAACGACAATTCATACTCAAAATGAGTGATCTAATCCTTCCCAGATTTCTCCGAGTTGGATTCCTCAGTCATTAAGAGTAGCTGGATGATTTTCTGAAATTCTCGGCCTTCTATTGAGGTTGTCCCAAACCTGCTCAATCGGATTGAGATCTGGACTTCTTGCTGGCCATTCCATTCGGGAGACTTCAACCTCTTCAAGGTACTCCTGAAGGATGCGCGCACGATGGGGTCTGGCGTTATCGTCCATAAAAATGAAATTTTCACCAATGTATGGGGAAATGGCACTACATGCTCTTCAAGAATGTTCCTTATATAATTATCAGCATTCATAGCTCCATTATCAACTTCCACTAGGTCTGTGCGAGCAGTCAAAGATATTCCACCCAAACCATAATCGATCCTCCCCCGAAACCAGTGACCAGTAGTATTCAGGAAATTGCACTGAGCATATCTTTCATGTGGACGTCTGTATACAAGGGAACGTCGATCACAATGGTAGAGGCAGAATCTAGACTCATCTGTGAAGAGAACTCTTTCCCAATCGACCTCTTCCCAATGGATATGCTCTCTCGCAAAATCCAAACGCGCCCTTCGATGGGCTGGGGTAAGAGCTGGGCCTCTTGCTGCGACACAAGACCTTAAATCATATTCTTTGAGGCGATTTCTTATTGTCTGAGTGCTAATTTGCACCCCATGAGTTTGCTCAAACTGATTTTGAAGGAGGCGAGCGGTTGCAAACCGTTGTCTCAACGAAGAAACTCTCAAGTAACGTTCTTGAATGGCAGTTGTTACCCGTGGTCTACCCTGTCCTGGTCTTCGGACATTCATACCTGTCTCCCTGAATCGCTGCAACATTCTGGACACACTTGTATGGGAAACTCCAAACCTTTCTGCAATTCTTGTATGTCCACCCTTCTTCTCGCAAAATTACCGCTTGAGCACATTCCTCTCGGGTCAAATTGCGTGTTTCGCATTGCATAGCGATCGAGTGTAGAAAATCAAACGAAAGAAAAACTATTGATCACTAGAACTGATCGAGAACAACTGATTTTAGAATGGAGCCAATACATTCAAAATCTGATAATATCATTTTTTTGTATTCCTGCTGGGAAAAAACATCTGTATTAAAGAAAAGCGTTGAAAGTGGATAACATATGCATGCATAATTCTGATAAAAATAATAATCATTGAGAACACCTTCAGTTGTAGAATAAATTTGAGATTTCCATAATGTGCGTTAATTTTTTTGTGTATACATTGGTGACCCACGTGAAACAGTCATATTTGGTACACTTTGTATAGTTTCTTGCTATCTGAAATAGCAGATACTGAAAATTGACCATTGGAGAAATACCGGTATACTGTTATGGGCAAGTAGAAAGTAGCTTGTGGCTTGTAATGAAAGCATCAATTAAAAACATCTCATGTAGGCAATTCTCTAAGAACAGGCTGAAGATTCACCAAACTCTCATTCGTTCGATGAATTTTTTAGCGAAGATGTGTTGATTGGTGACGTCAGAATGTTTCAAGGTTGCAAACTCAGGTTAATAGATATAATGGGAATAGTAGAAGATCCGAACCTAAATTGACCTTCACCGAACTGATAATAGAATAAAACTTATTTGATAATTAATTTCGTATATAAGATAATATATCGAAAATAGGTTGCCTTGAAAAATCCTGGAGAGAATAATTTTGATGATTTTTCATATATTTTGCAACATTTAAGGTAATAAGAATATTTAGAATGTAGAATGTGCAGGCAGATTTGTCAATTTCGAATTTTGCCATCCTTAGTTCGAGCATATTTGGTAAAAAAAACTAACTATATTCCGTCAGTAATAGCATACAATGTTAATAGATCTTGTGGAAAACTACGAACTTGAAAATTCTTTACATAACTTTTCTGGGGCTATAAGAATGTTTGAATTTGACATCAAATGAACGTATTTAATAACCAGGAAACCAGAGATTATAGAGTTAGAAAGATAGGAAAAGCCCTTATATCTGTGGTACTAAAATCCCACTATGATTTTTGGCTAATTTCTTACTTTTGACACCTAGAGGGCACTGAAAACATTATTCAGTACATAAAACTATTTTAATAGGCGTGAAATTCGAATTATACTTCTCATGAATTTCCATTGAATTGAGTATTCTTTGTCGAGAGAAACATCCTGATCGACAAAACAAAAGCAGGGCTCCGCTTTTTGATCAGGATGAATTTTCCATCTACACATTGTTTTGAATCAAATGAAATATGCTTCTGGATTCTTTATATTTTTATTTGAAATGATTGTGTAAAATCAACTACAATACAATAATTATGAAATTGAGAACATTTCAAAAATTTGTTCACATATTAGAGAATTATTATAACAATTTCAAGAGCTTATTCATACAGTGAACTCTCGATGAAATGGACCCGATTCATACATATCTTACCCAGTGTATTTTCAACTCAATGAGTCTAAAGGGTCTAGTAGATGAGTCGAAATGCTGGAAGGGTCGTCAAGAGAACCTCCACCTCTATAAGTCGTTCTTCTGACCACCATTGCCTCTGTGAATGGAAATTTTTGATCTAATGAATGAGACCGAAGAAGATTCGGTTCGCAAACAAATCACCACACGTGATGAATATCATACGATTTTTCGACCTCTAAGGACATGTTTCCAGTGCTCAGACGCTCGTTTCTCACTGATGATGATTTCGTGTTTACCTGAGTTTTTCTCTCAATGAAGTGAAGTATCGATTGAATAACTCGAATGTTTGGTGATCCGAACAATAGATAAGTCGAACAGTTCTGTTGGTCCCTAGGAGTTCGATTTAACGAGAGTCCACTGAATATTAATTACAGAATGTTTGAACAACAATAAAAGAAAAATATCAGAAATGTACAACAAGACCTGTAGGTCAGCCCAGCAAGAGTTCTTCATGAGTTATCCAGAACAATATATTTTTGCCCTGAAAACTCTATCCATTTGACAGCACTGTAAATAAAAAGCAATGAACAAGACAGTTACATGATACGAGTTTCAAAACTTACATTTCCATTCTCTTTGGTAATGAGAAGAATGCACATTTAAGATTATTCTTTCTATTATTTCTGCAATTAATCACCATGCATTTCAAATATCGGCCAGTTTTAAGACGAAATTTATAACAGAAAAACACACAAACAAAGATTAAAGAGTGAGCTAGGTGCTACTCTTGTAGATTTCGAGTTGTTTCAGTGGAAAATACGCGTATACCAGAAAATACAATCATCATTCAGCAAAAATATGTATTCAAGTATTTCTTTCAAAACTGACAACAGCCTACTATTAATCTCTATATAATTTTTGCCAAATGGACCCTAATCAAATATTTTAACCATAACCCGTTTACTTTTGAAACTACAGATGTCGCTCACATCGCTGTAGTCGCTTCTTTTCCCATCTTTATACTCTATAATGGTTACATGAAGAGACTATGGGAATTTTTAGGTCAGTCGATGTTCTACAAATGTGTCATTCCTCACTTCTTTATTGGGCATGATTCTCTGCAAGAAGCCAGACATCGTACTCTATGCACATTGCTTTATCTTTTTTCAGCTCTTCTAGACGAAGAAATGATAGACCTGTGGATACCTGTCATACAAAGGATAACGAAAATTATATATACCGTGTACATCGATCAAATTCGGCCTTCTCGAAGCTTATAATTAACCAAAAGTGAAAGAATTCTTTCGCGAAAGTACAATGCCACGGTCCAGAGGCCGATTTGCCTCAAAACACGGTACATTATTCAATTATCATTTCATGTACGACGATTACAGTCTTTCCCGTTAGTTGTATCATTGTGAAAACCCCATAAAAACCGGAATTTATTTATAAATGGATAAAATGGGTTGAATTATTCGAATTATCATCGGTTTAGATAAGTGAGGTTTTATCGAAATCGGAGAAATATTGAAATTTTCCTGATTTTCGAATAGACTAACGTAAAAAGCATCAATTATTATCGATTTAATTTCAATTTCATGGTATTCGTATAATTTTGTGGGATTTATGAAGGAAATTGATTGGCTGCCTCGCTCTATAATCGTTCACCAATATACACTGTGTCCCCTCGAAAACTGCCAATATGATAACGATAATAAAATATTTCACCACTTCGTACGTTGTTGATTTTGAACATAAATAGATAATTAGTTTCACTTGAATTATCTTGAAATAATTGTATTTTATGATTTTGTCATAAGCAACGTACAAAAAGAACTGAAATCCAACCAAAAACATTTTCATGTACAGGGTGGGCATATTTCGATGTTTTAGCACTACAACTTTTAAACCAGAGGAGATAGACAAAATCTGATACCCCATTCTCGATCTCTTTCTCGGAGAAACTAACAAGATAAGTATTCATTTTTGGCTACCTTTTTTTGTTTTCGAGTTATAAATGAAAATTGGAAAATTAGTGAAATCGGGAAAAATTTATATCTCCGCCAATACTGATGATAGAGCTCTGAAATTAAAACATTTTAAATGCACTTTTTTACGTAGAATCCAGTGGCATGCTCGCCTTTTTTGCAGCATTTTTAATTACGAAGCTATGACCCAAAGTAATGTTTTTCTGAATAGAAACACTGGATTTCTGTGCCATTTTCTGAAACCTTAATTTTTTTTGTTTTCTAAAATATATAACATCGTATGGTTCGTATCAATAAATCAATATGAGTATAGAAATTGGTCAAGAACCTATATTCATCTGAGTCTCAATACTTTCTATGGTTTCAATTGTGGATAAGCACAGAAAAATTTAGTATCGTATAATTAATACAATTTTTTTCTAGTAGTCTTTTCATTTTTATGCTCTTGTTATAGGAAGTATTGAGACTCACATGAAAATAAGGTTTTGACCAATTTCTATACTCATATTGATACAAACCTTACGATGTTATATATTTTTGAAATCAGAAAAAATTAAGCTTTCAGAAAATGGCACAGAAATATAGTGTATCCATTTAAAAAAATAGAACTTTTTGTCATAGCTTCGTAATTAAAAATGGTACAAAAAAGACGAGCATGCCACTGGATTCTACATAAAAAAGTGCCTGTAGAATGTTTCAATTTCAGAGCTCTATCATCAGTATTAGCGGAGATATCAATTTTTTTCGATATCGCCATTTTTCCAATTTTCGCTTATAACTCGAAAACAAAAAGGGGTAGCCAAAAATGAATACAACTCTTGTTAGTTTCTCCGAAAAAAGAGATCGAGAATGGGGTATCAGATTTTGTCTATCTCCTCTGGTTCAAAGTTGTAGTGCTAAAACATCGAAATATGCCCACCCTGTACAACTTCGTTAAACGAGAAAACATACCTTTAATAATTATAAACGATTTTAAACATCATTCAGATTATGAATCTCCCCAACAATAATCTATTTACTAATTTTATCAACCATAAACATAAAGTGGGTACACCTGTATCTTTAACACCAGCTATTTCGTAAGCACAAAGTCAACAATTGTCTGAACAAACTGATTTGTCATACCTCTCGGAATCGAATAATGGAATTAATCTTTTATTTCAGATCGAGTTGATGAATTGCTGCAACAATGGTCATCGTAACCAGGGTAAGTTGTCTTCCTGTTTCTATGGTTGAGGATCTTACGTCAACAGTTAAAATTGACCCTACATTTGGCATAAAAAGAGAAACATCGGTAAAAAAAAATAATAGTACTCTCTAAAACAACTTGCAGAATGAGCTCCTATTCCAACACGAATGCGAATTTCATAGAAAAAACTATTTCAAATTTAGAGAGAACAATTTTGCGTCAAAACGATAATAACAATCAAGAACCAACAACAAACCGTCAAGAACAACCAATTTTAATAAATTTGATTCCTTATGTTCATGGACTTTCAGAAAAAATTAAAAGAATTTGTTCTTAATTCAACATTAGAACTGTTTTCAAAACAAAAAAAGATTTACGATCTGTATTAACAAAAACTAAACCTTTGAATGAGAACCAAAAATCAAGAAATTGTATTTACAATATTCCTGTATTTGTGGAAAATCTTATACAGGAGAAACATCAAGACCATTAGAAATCAGAAAACGTGAACATAGGAATAACATAAAAAATAGAGATATTGGTAGATCACAGATAGCAGATCATGTGTGTTCCAATACCGGCAATCACATGATGGATTGGAATAGAACAAAAATCCTAATGACGGAACCTGACGGTTATAAAAGAAAAATCAAGGAGTCAGCTTGTATTTTGTTGGATAAGGCTAATAATCTCGCCAATTGTTCAGTAGGAATAGATCGAATTTGGATGGATTTATTGAAAAAAGAACTGGTTTCAGAGAATTTTGAAATAAAATAACGATATCAACATCTAGTAATCAATATTAATTTATGTTCATCATATAATGACGAATGTCAATCCAAAAATCAAAATATTGTCACTATTCTACGAAGTTTAATGAAAACTAGTAATTGTCTGACGAAGGAGTCTGATTTAGACTCCGAAACGTTACGCTTAAGAGTTCTTTTGTTCATAGTTAGGCAACAATTTCTTCTCATAAAGTTTTGGCCCCTGACAAATCAATGCTCAAATTTTTACGCAGGGGCCTTTCTTATATTATTCAAAAATTTTTTCTAATTGTTTCTTGTTTCAAAGACTGGGAGAGAAAACCCAAATTAAGTTTTCAGGAAAATGCAAAGACCTCCCAGACAATATTTCAATAGATATTTGTGAAACACTCTCGAAATTCAAATAAAAATTCATATTAGTGACTTTTGTATTGTATCTTGGCAATTGATGTGACTTACGAAATTTGACAGATAACTGAATTTCAATTGATTTGATTTGACAATTGAGTGGATCGGAGGTCAGTACTGACAACCACAAAACGAAAAATATAACTGAAAACAATGCTGTAATGAGTTTCATTACAGCACTACTTTTAGTACTGTAATGAAGTCATTACGATACTGAAATAGAGAAATATGAATACATTACCAAATTTATGAGAGACTTATGAGAGAAGACATAGTCCGATTTCGCATTTATTCCGTGGTAGAAAGAAGTTTTCATTTTCTAATTACGAAAACGTAAAAAAAATTCCATAGCCAACCGACTGCTTCAAAGAAATGAATAGACTAAACATTATTAATGTTTCATTTTCGTATACAATCTTGTCCTGTCATACTTTATCGATATTGTCGTTTTGAATCTGATATGCATCTTTTAGATAAATCATGATGAGTTCCATTATTCAATACTCATTATCAGATTTGAAGTTTCTTCTAGTTTTTCAACTGGGTGACAGTATGTTTCCTACCAAATCTGATATAATATCCTTCATAGTGTGCCAAAAATGAAAGTTCGCAATGAACGATGATTTTGAAGGTATGAGTCGACTTCAACACTTTATATTTCTACATAATTTCTCCGATTATGCATCAAATCCGGTCATTCTGTCTTACTTTATGAAACCGTGCGAGAATATATCAGTTTCACACATATTTCATCGTGTATATCGAAAAGATATACAGGAGGTCCCATATAAATTGAAAAAGTAGAGTGTATACGAGTATATCATCAACAAAAAATTGTACATATGATGCATTTTTCGCATTGCACTCACCTGCAAAATTTCATAAATATTGTCCTGTTCGTTCAAAAGATATTTACGTGGTTTCATACCTTATCCCAACCTTGTATAGAGTGTTAAAAAAATCATTGCCTGCTCGTCAAACTTGAAGATGACGATTACAATAAAAAATAATGAGCTATCTGAATTGACACGAGGAAAAATAAAGATTATCGGCAAAAATTCAAGGGCAACATGTCGGTTATAGTCCAAAGTAGAAGTATATGCATATTTGCAAGTATGATGGAATTTTAATTGCAGGATCTCAATGGGAATCTCGAAAATGAATCGATGCTAGATTTTAAGTGATTGAAGTTTAGGAGGTGTGTGAAAATTGAAATTTCTTTTTTTTTTGTTTCTCCATAATTGGAGGCAAAATTTCATGTTCATATTATGAACATGACCATGTTTTTTTCTTCAGGCTGAATCGGAAAATATTGTATACGAAAAAGTATTTCTTTTCATATCGAGAATCTATTCTTAAAATATATGTACCAGTCAAAGGCTCTCTCTGTACGAAGTGAGGTATCGTTTTTTCAAATTTAACACTCTGCTTTTTATTTTATATTTAATAGAGATTTTCAATAATATACAGGGTGTACCAAGTTCGACGGCCTATTAAGTCGTAATTGCGAGTTTTTTCTCAACGCCAACCTAAATCCTACAATTCAGAGGTTACAAAAAGGATATTACCGTCATAATATCGCCGTCCGAAATGACAATTATTCTTAAACGACCTATAGGTAAACATTCCAGAGAGTCTGCCTCTCAACAGAAATGGCCATAACGGTATATGCCAGTTACTTAGTTATGTGTTGATTACCCAGCTGAATACCTAGAATAGAAAGAAGCCTGTACGATGGTGTCGCTTATAAATATTAATGGTACACTTTGTAACGATCTGTTCAACAAATAATACATAAAGAGGCTGACACCAGATGATGATCCATGTACAGGGCGATTCACGAAGACCCTTCGTTAGAATATTTCAAAGAAAGACTCAAGATAAACACTTGAAATTTAGATGTTAAACTTTGTTAGTGCAACACAGGAAAACCATACAGGTCTGTAGTATGATAAAATGAGGAAAGGGAAAAAACCCCAGAGAAAAAAAACCCTGACCTCACGTGTTAGAAAAAAAAAACACTAAAAATATCATATCAGATCTTGGGGGACATCTACGTGATCAGAAGAACATCTTCATGTAGTTCTTCTATGGGCAGCAGAGAAAAACAGACTCTTGACCAATCTACCCGAAATTCTAGATCTGAAATAAAAAAAGACAAAAGCAGAAAAAACTAGTTATTTATAATCAAATAAATGGTTTTTGAATGAACCATCCATTTCAGAAATCCTTTCTTCATAAATAAGTTATGACAGAAATGTCACAATGTTAGAAAGAAATGAAAAAACACAATCAATTTACCCTTTTCGAATTTCTTATAACACAACAAGCTCAACCGTAATTTGGACTGAGTGAAAAATCAATGAGTACATAACTTTAAATTCTCCTCCTTCAGGAAGAAGTTCCTCTGTTGCCATGTGGGTTTCTAGAAGATCTCAACACCATGTTCAGTGGCTAATTTCGGAACGTAATCACTCTTCTCCTTCGAATTCCTCCAATATTCAAATATAAATTCTCAGCCTTGCTCTCTGATCGTGAGGGTTTTTTCGAACCAGGTACGACCATCCTAGTGATGAATTTTCGGAACTTCAGATGTTTGAAGACCGCTACGGGACCCTAATGAAAGGAAATCATCTCTCATGGATAAACCCAACATGTTATAACACAAGAAAACAGAATATTTTTCAGGACCAAAAATTACGACATATTCCGAGAATTGTCAATATGGCAAATAGCTAATAAATAAATGATAATCAGATTACACATTGAATTCTACATTATTTTAAAGTGTCACTTGCATATCATTCTTAGAAAATTCCTGTGAATTATGAAAAAGTTTTTGCATGAGAATTCCTAAGTTTCTAGATTCTAGGGGCGCGAACAACCTACGATCATTTAGGCTTGAAATGGGATAGTAAGAGTAGCTGAGTAGAATCGTTCGTTTTTCTTGGAATCTTTCGATAACATTTTAGATACATGCTCATTAATTTATTGCTGTTAATTTTTATTGTTGAATATTAATTGTATTTACTTTTTTATTTCATTTTTCGTAGTGCGGTTCAACTGTATCTGATGCACAGAATCTGCATATTGAGGCACCGAATGGAAAAACGCATAATATAGATTACAGTAGCGTTAAACATTGAACTTATAAAGGGAACCTGGGCGAGGCACCAATAAATTAAAAACCGAATAAACTATTCTTCAATCGGAAGAAGCAGTTGGTTCGTTTAGTCGTGTGGCAGCTCTTGTTGGGACCACCCAACCATGAACTCATTTCCGGTGTTCTCTAGAAATGCAAAACAAACCATGGACTATGTCATGGTTGTGGTCTATTTTGCGGTTGCGCCGGTAATGTTCCATATACTTTTTCTCATCTGCTTCGAGAGATTCAATGCTTTTGTTCTCGTTCTATTCAGCCACCCGCACAGAATTTGTGATTATGAAGAGAAATCTTCACTAGGAAAGTATCAAAGTTCGCCACTTCAATTTCAACTGAACTCCTATTTGAAACTTAGGATCGTTAAATATTTATTCATTTATTCAACATTTACAAGATAGAATATACGGTAAACCTTCATTTCAATAAAACCCAATTATTGTAATTAAAAAATCCAAATTCTAGTATAACAAAAAAAAACAGGAACAAAAAGGTATTGATTTGAAATGTTTCGATCTACTGTACCGATTTTTCAAACCATCGTTTTAAGCGCTATAAGATGTCAGTACTTTGTAATATTTTACTGAGTACGTCAAAACTAATTGCTTCTAAGTTTTTTATGAAGATTTTGTCCCTGAGGTGTATGCGATACTTATGATGCCAAATGAGGCTGAAACCGGTATATGTTTTCTCTCAGTGACAAAATCTTATATCATTTCTTCAACCTCATCATGAAAGACTTGAAAATGGTATTCATTTCGATTATTACTATTTTGAATTCATCTATGTTTTAAAAATGTTTTCGGTTTGACCTTCGTAAAGGCAAAGAATGTTTTTTGATTTATTCTTTTTCAAATGAAGAGTCAAAAAAATTGGGGTGGTCATTTGAAAAAAAAATTACTTAACTCTGTATAAATGAATGACGTCATTTTATTTTTCACGAGAAAATTATTTCATCTTAATGACTAAATTAAAAAGAGTAATGGGAGCTGGAATACACCGACCAAAATTTCAAAGAAAATACTGTTAAATGGTATACAGATGGTTCTAAAACCAACACGGGAGCTGGCGCTGGGGTTCACGGGGCCAAAGCCAAGTGTGCACTATCGTTAGGTTCCTGTGTGAGTGTTCTGCAAGCTGAAATATTAGCAATTGAAAGATGTCTAGACATTAATCTAGAGAGAAACTATCAGAATTGCGACATAGCTATTCACTCAGATAGTCAGGCTGCTATTAAAGCACTGAACTCCTATGTCATCGACTCAAAGTCGACATGGAAATACCGGAGCAAACTCAATGAGGTAGGCAAGAAAAATAAGGTCTCTTTAATCTGGGTTCCTGGTCATTCGGGAATCACAGGTAACGAAGAGGCCAATAAACTTGCCAGAGATGGTGCTCGGAAACCACTCACTGGCCCAGAACCTTTCTATGGTATAGGAAAATGTACATATAATAAGGAGTTTCTGGAGAAAACTGAAAGAGAAACACTCTGGCAGAATCTCCCAGGGTTGGATCACTCCAAAAAGTTCCTTCGGAATTTTGAAACTGCAAGATCCAAAAAATATTAGGATCTCAGTAAGAACCAACTACACCTCCTCACTGGCTTTCTTACAGGGCATTGTCGCCTCAGAAAGCACTTGCTGAGAATGGGCTTATCGCACACTGACGAGTGTAGATTCTGTGGAGAGGAGGAAGAAACTCCTATTCACCTAGTCACAGAATGCTTTGGCATTGTAAGCCAAAGGAAACAATGCTTTAATCAAGAGACCTGTAGGAGTGAGGAATTAGCCTCACTGAAGCCTTCCGAGATATTGGATTTCATAAGATCTCTGGGACTGGAAGGCGAGCTGTAAAGCTTTGTCAGGGGTCGCAATAGACCATCAGGTCGCAGTGGACTGTAACCCCTTTTAAACTATTAACTATTATTAACTAATGACTAATTTACAATTTTTTTGGCACCTTGCCTAGGGTTCCTAAGTACAATAGAAGTATGCTGTATGCGCTTTCTGACAGATAAATGCTAATAATATCTTAAAAACGAGAAACAGCAGACCTACATAATATACAGTGTGTACCAAGTTCGACGGCCTATAAGGCGTTGCTGGAGAACTAGACCTATTTGAAATCTGCAAATTGGGATTATGTTATTGTTTGATATTATCTACCGAGCTAAAATATTCTTGGAGCTGGACCACTTTCTCATTTAAAACGAATTTTTCCGGGAAAATTCAAACTTTTGGAATCGAAAAGACTCAGAATTCAATGGAGAGTCTATGTCTCAAAAAAAGACTGGGTCTTTCCCTTTGAAAAACGAAAGTTGATGTCACTTCCGGAAAAAACCGAAAGACCTAGAACCTTCAAAAAATATACGAGAAGTCGTCTTCTTACTTGAAGCTCACCTTTAGAATTACAATCCTGAATCTTGCGTCTTTCCTAAAAATATTCTATAGAGCCATATTCGTGAATAACTCTGTACAATTTTCAGAACATATCGGAGTATTCGTATATTTCTTGGAGTTTGTAATTCTTTCGAATCCAATTAGTCGAAGAAACTCTTATCGATCTATTGACCCACATCCGTTAGTACTCACCTACAAATTAACGATTCCGATCATACAAGAGACGGAAATGCAATATCATATTTAGCCCATGTTCTTTGTTTTCTCCTCCAAATGAAACAATGAGGACTTGCCGGCGATTATCATCGAAAGTATTTGCAGTCGATGCCTAGATATCGGCGGTATTAGCTAAATAAATCTCTGCGGTAGTTCAATTTTAATCAGCTTTATTCGTTGTTTTTTATTTCGTCAGTTTTCTATGGTTTTTGATGTGTGTGGGCGTTGAGTTGGCACCATTGGTGGTAAATATGCATGTGGCAGCACTGATACTAACCACAGAAATGATTACTTTGAAAATTTAAATCTTCCAGTCGTTGCCAATATTTCCATCAATAGTTTTTCGTGATTTCCTATACTCCATTCACTCATATAAAATCACATAGTATCGTTTTCAGGAGTTGGTACACCTGATGAAAAGTCAGTGCGCACACAGAAAATATCGTTAATGACAAAATGACGTTGCCAGTTTGTTTCTTTGTTTACATATCGTTCGAAATCGAAATATTGCAAATGACTAGAAAAGGAATCCTTTCTATCAATTCATATGAACGTTAATTATTTTCGTCCATCACATCTTTTCCAATTCATTCATTTTCCGAATAAATTCACATTCTGAGAAATACGTAATTGCTAAGAATGTAGAAAGGGCAACATAGTGTTGACTTGGAACATAAAAATATTTTGACAAGCGTCATAACCTCCATTTTCGTTCGATATAGAGTGGAATGTGTCAAATTTCCAAGGCCAGAGCTGTGATTTTATATTTGTGAATATACACTGCGCAAAAAAATTAACACACATTATGGAAATCTTTAATTTATTCTACTACTGAAGGTGTTCTCAATGATAATTATTTTTATCATAATTATGCATGCATCTGTTATAAACTTTCAACCTTATTCTTCAATATAGATGTTTGTTCCCAGCAGGAATAAAAAAGATGATATTATCAGATTTTGAATGTATTGGCTCCATTCTAAAATCAGTTGTTCTCGATCAATTCTAGTGATCAATAGTTTTTCTTTCGTTTGATTTTCTACACTCGATCGCTATGCAACGCGAAACACGCAATTTGACCCAAGAGGAATGTGCCCAAGCGGTAGTTTTGCGAGAAGAAGGGTGAACATACACAAGAATTGCAGAAAGGTTTGGAGTTTCCCATACAAGTGTGTCCAGAATGTTGCAGCGATTCAGGGAGACAGGTATGAATCTCTAAAGACCAGGACAGGGTAGACCACGGGTAACAACTGCCATTCAAGAACGTTACTTGAGAGTTTCTCAGACAATAAGAAATCGCCTCAGAGAATATGATTTAAAGACTCGTGCCTCGGCAACAGGCCCAGCTCTTACCCCAGCCAATCGAAGGGTGCGTTTGGATTTTGCGAGAGAGCATATCCATTGGGAAGAGGCCGATTGGGAAAGAGTTCTCTTCACAGATGAGTCTAGATTCTGCGTCTACCATTGTGATCGACGTTCCCTTGTATACAGACGTCCACATGAAAGATATGCTCAGTGCAACTTCCTGAAATACTACTGGTTTCGGGGAAGGATCGATTATGGTATGGGGTGGAATATCTTTGACTGCTCGCACAGACCTAGTGGTCGTTGATAATGGAGCTATGAATGCTGATAAGTATATAAGGAACATTCTTGAAGAGCATGTAGTGCCATTTGTTTCATACATTCGTGAAAATTTCATTTTTATGGACGATGATGCCAGGCCCCATCGTGCGCGCATCGTTCAGGAGTATCTTGAAGAGGTTGAAGACTCTCGAATGGAATTGCCAGCAAGAAGTCCAGATCTCAATCCGATTGAGCAGGTTTGGGACAACCTCAATAGAAGGCTGGGAAGTTTAGAAAATCATACAGCTACTCTTGATGACTTAGATCAGAACATTTTAAGATCACTCATTTTGAGTATGAACCGTCATTGCCGAGCTGTAATTAACGCAAGGGGTGGAAATAGCAAGTATTAAATCACTTATCAGCGTTTCAGTATTTTGAAAATTGTTCATTTCCCTTCTTTCACATAAGATTCGGTGAAATCCTGAACTTTTCTTCCATTTAATGTGTCTTGTTTCGTTCAAAACCTTCCCGAGTGAACATAAAAAATAAGTTATAAAGTCAATGTAGAGTTAACTTTCATTAAAATTGAGATTGCGTTAATTTTTTTGCGCAGTGTATTTGTGAACATGATCCGCTCCATAGAGATTCTTTCGTCCCTTAACTAACCTATAAATCCAAAATCATAGACAAAGCTTCATTATTGTATTGCATGACCTGACATAGAATCCGATTTTTCTTTTCGGAGTGTCGGATGCAACGTTGCCGTTTCTTCATTTTTCTCCCTATCCAAGATCTGACATGGAATCCGATTTTCCCTTTCGGAGTGTCGGATGCGACGTTGCCGTCTCCTCAGATTTGTCCCTTTTTTCAGGGCGATTACATATGGATCGAGCCGATATCAGGGGACGAGTTCGATGTGGCCATCGGGGCGAGGGTGATATCGACGGAGGGCCGGAGGATCCTGGTGCGAGATGACGACGGCGTGGAGCAGTGGCTGTCCCCGGACAGGAGGATCAAGGCCATGCACTCCACGTCCATCCACGGGGTGGAGGACATGATAGGGTTAGGTGAGTTTCGGGGGTGAAATTGCACTTTTGGATTTTCGAAAAAGGTTTTGCTGTGCTTTGTGATTCTTAAAAAAACTGGAAAATTAGGCAATTCCAGCATTTTTCGAAAAATCAGATTCTGAAGACTGAAAAAAATGATGCTACATATGTACTGAGTTGTGCCTTCCGAATCAGATAGCTCAGAACTTTCGATTTTTTTCTCCGAAGGAATGGAAAATTTTGTGCTACATTTGTGTTATGTACTGTCTTTTGCCATTAATATTTTCACAAAAAGTTAGCCCAGCACTTTTCTCTTTTTCGACGAAAATTGTTTTATATGATTGTGCCGGTCAGATCTTCAGAAAAAATCAACAGTTTTTCCCCTACGAAGAAAATAAGAAAAATCAGTAGATTGTTTGATATGATTGTGCTAACTTGTGCCGGTCAGATTTTCCGAAAAGAATCAACAAGTTTTTCCTCATACGAAGAAAATAAGAAAAATCAGTAGATTGTAGGAAAATCTGCATAGTTGGCAACATTGTGTGTGAATTTGGCCCCTCACTTCTGGATTTTCGAAAAAGCTTTTGTTGTGATTAATTGTTTTATGTGATTTAAAAAAAAAACGGAAAAATTGGCCAGCCCAGCACTTTTCGAAAAACTGGATTCCAATGACTGAAAAAAATGTGCTACTCTTGTACTGAGTTGTGCCTTCCGAATTTTTCCGAAAATCTGTCTATTTTCCCGAAAAAACGAAATTAAAAAAAAGATAGCCCAGCACTTTCAATTTTTTGTTTCTGAGTCAATGGAAAATTTTCTGCTACATTTGTGTTGTGTACTGTCTTGTGCCGTGAATATTTTTACGAAAATTCGTCAGATTTTCTGGCAAATTACGAAAATGAAAAAAAAGTTGGCACACCAATTTTCTTTTTTTTTTCGACGAAAATTGTTTTATATGATTGTGCCAACTTGTGCATGTCAGATTTTCAGAAAAAATCAACAGGTTCTTCCTCATGTGAAGAAAATAAGAAAAATCAGTAGATTGTATACTTGGTAACATTGTGTGTGAATTTCGCCCAGCACTTCTGGATTTTCGAAAAAGGTTTTGTCGTGTTTAATTGTTTTTTGTGATTTTGAAAAACTCGGAATAATTGGCCAGCCCAGCACTTTTCGAAAAACTGGATTCCAATGACTGAAGAAAAATGTGCTACACTTGTACTGAGTTGTGCCTTCCGAATTTTTCCGAAAGTCTGTCTTGTTTCCCAAAAAACAAAATTAAAAAAAAATAGCCAAGCACTTTCGATTTTTTTCTCCGAATGAATGGTAAATTTTCTGCTACATTTGTGTTGTGTACTGTCTTGTTCCGTAAATATTTTCACGAAAATTTGTAGGATTTTCTGGCAAATTACGAAAATGAAAAAAAAAAGTTAGCCCAGCACTTTTTTTTTTTCGATGAAAATTAATTTATATGCTTGTGCTTACTTCTGCCGGTCAGATTTTCAGAAAAAATCAAAAAGTTTTTCTTCCTACGAAAAAAATAAGAAAAATCAGTATAGATTGTAGGAAAATCAGCATACTTGGCAACATTGTGTATGAATTTGACCCAGCACTTTTGGATTCTTGAAAAATTTTTGTTGTTATTAATTGTTCTTTGTGATTTAAAGAAAAAATGGAAAAATTGCCCAGCCCAACACTTTTCAAAAAATTGGATTTCAACGACTGAAAAAAATGTGCCAGACTTGTACTGAGTTGTGCCTTCCGAATTTTTCAGAAAGTCTGTCAAGTTTCCCGAAAAAACGAAATTTAAAAAAAGATAGCCCAGCACTTTTGATTTTTTTTCTTCGAAGGAATGGAAAATTTTCTGCTACATTTGTGTTGTGTACTGTCTTGTGCCGGGAATATTTTCACGAAAATTCGTCAGATTTTCTGGCAAATTACGAAAATGAAAAAAGTTAACCCAACACTTTTTTTTTCGACGAAAATTGCTTCATATGATTTTATCAGCTTGTGCCGGTCAGATTTTCAGAAAAAAATCAACAGGTTCTTCGTCATAAGAAGAAAATAAGAAAAATCAGTAGATTGTAGGAAAATCAGCATAGTTGGCAACATTGTGTGTGAATTTGGCCCAGCACTTTTGGATTTTCGAGAAAGTTTTTGTTGTGATTAATTGTTCTTTGTGATTTTAAAAAAACCGGAAAAGTTGGCCAGCCCAGCACTTTTCGAAAATTTCATTCCAATGACTAAAAAAAAATGTGCTTCACTTGTACTGAGTTGTGCCTTCCGAATTTTCCGAAAGTCTGTCTAGTTTCCTGAAAAAATAAAATAAAAAAAAGATAGCCAAGCACTTTCGATTTTATTTCTCTGAATGAATGGATAATTTTCCGCTACATTTGTGTTGTGTACTGCCTTGTGCCGTAAATATTTTCACGAAAATACGACAGATTCTCTGGAAAATTACGAAAATGAAAAAAAGTCAGCCCAGCACTTTTCTTTTTTTTTTCGACGAAAATTGTTTTATATGATTGTGTCAACTTGTGCCGGTCAGATCTTCAGAAAAAATCAACAGGTTTTTCCTCATACGAAGAAAATAAGAAAAATCAGTAGAATTTAGGAAAATCACCATAGTTGGCAACATTTTGTGTAAATTTGACCCAGACTGTTGCCAAATATGCTAATTTTCCTACAATCTACTGACTTTTCTTATTTCTCTTTATATGAGGAAACCTTTTGATTTTTTCTAAAACTCTGACCGGCACAAATTGGCAAAATTGCTGCACAATCATATGAAACGATTTTCATCGAGAAAAAAAGTGTTGTCTTTTTTGTTAAATTTCGTAATGTGCCAGAAAATCTGAAGTTTTTTCGTGAAAATATTTATGACACAAGACAGCACAAATTTCTTCACTTATTTGTGAAAAAACGAAAGTGCTGGGCTTTAATTTCATTTCAATTTAGATTGTTTGGGAAACTATACAGGACATTCAGAAATTCGATTGGCACAACACAGTACACACACAGTGTTGCACAAATTTTTCCAATTATTGGATTCTAATTATTCGAAATGTTCTGGGCTGGCCAATTTGTCGGTTTTTGAAATATCTCGAGATCCACATGGAATTAAAAAAAAATTCAACGGCACAAATCAGAACAAACGTAGCACGATTCAGCACTACAAAAACCTTTTCGAAAATGCAAAAGTGTTGTAAACTATAAAAGTAAACGAACAGGTTAGGTACTTCCAAGACCAGGCCATAAAAGGTATCTCCATATCTACAATTTCTCTGCATGTCGTTGCAACAATGTCAATAAAATGATAATTAATCCGTAGGTGATCTCAGAGGAGAGGCTGGAATACTCAGGAATCTCTTGATCAGATACGCCGAGAATTTAATATATGTGAGTATTATTTTTTAACGAGCTGCCTTAAAAACAGTTTATGAATTTCAACAGTAAAAAAAAGCTTTCTTTATTTCCACCCCGTATAGTTCAAGAGCTCTTATCAATAGTATATCCTCAAGAAGAACACGAAGATACCAAAGCTCAAACTTATCAGGCAATATAATACAGGGTGTGCCAAGTTCGACGGCCTATTAGGCGTTTCTGGAGAACTGGACCTATTTGAAATCTGAAAATTGGGATTATGATATTGTTTGACATTATCTACCGAGCTAAAGTATTTTTGGAGCCTGATCACTTTCAGTTGTACAGGGAGTGAAAAAAATTTTTGGATTCATTTTCAATTGTGAATACGTTCGTATTCAAATCGTTGCATTCGTCATAATACTTTCCAAAATATCGAGAAAAACTGAAGACAAAAAAGGGAGATGAGAGTATTCGGTATTATGTTTTTTATTACCAATCTATCAATCTAGATATCTTAAGCAGAAACCGTTTTCACATTTTTGAAGTCGAAGACTGTGGAAATATTGTACATTTTTAGAATTTTGAAAAACTCGTCACAGGGTGTTTCAAATGTTGGGTCAAAAATCAGGATCAAGATTGGCCCATAATTTTCGTTTTTCAAATTAGAACCTTTTTTTATGATTACGTTGGATTGTGCGAAGAAAAATAATGATAATGTTTCAAACTGTTAATACTCCTAAAATTAATAATTCTTGAGTTATTCAGGATTTCCTGATTTCATGTCGTACGTAGCGTCAAATTCATAGAATCTGTTTCATATCAACAATGACCCTGATCATAGATGATAAATTATTTGAATAACTCACTAGTGACACCTCTTTTCTGAAATCAATTATCATTGTTGATATGGAACAGATTTCATGAATTTGAATCTACGTACGACATGAAATCAGAAAATCCTGAATAACTCAAGAATTATTAATTTTAGGGGCTTCAACATGTTGGAACATCATCATCATTTTTCTTCGCAGAATCCAACGCAACCATAAAAAAATAGTGTTCTAAATTGAAAAACGAAAGTTATGAGCCAATCTTAATCCCAATTTTTGACCCAACATTTGGAACACCCTGTAACGAATTTTTCAAAATTCTAGAAATCTACAATATTTCCACAATCTTCGACTTCAAAAATGTGAAAACGGTTCGTTTTTAAGATATTTAGTATAGGAACAACAAACATGATACTGAATACTCTTATCTCCCTTATTTCTTCAGTTCCTCTCGATATTTTGGAAGGTATTTTGACGAATCCAATGATTCGAGTACGAATGTATTCAGAATTGCAAATTCGATAACAAAAAAACAGAAACAAAATTTTGTTTTCACTCCCTGTATAACTGAAAGTGGTCAGGTTCCAAGAATATTTTAGATCGGTAGATAATGTCAAAAAATAACATAATCCCAATTTTCAGATTTCAAATAAGTTCAGTTCTCCAGAAACGCCCAATAGGCCGTCGAACTTGGTACACCCCTGTATACCTACAGTCGAAAATAAAGGTTCATGATGACTTGATGTTACTAAGGTCCCTTTCAACTTTTTCCCCTTTAGATAATTCAAGTTCAAAAACTCATATACAGGGTTGAACATAAGTCTGAAATGAAATTGATATTTCTCCAACCAATAATTCAAAAAAAAAAAAAAAAAAACAGTGAAACAGAAGTAATGTTTTAACAAGAAACACGAATTCTGATGGCAACATGAATCCGAGTCTTTTAACTTTTAGCGTTTTCATTTCAATCTTATATGCATTTTTTGTATTTGGTTGAATGAGTATTAATTTTATTTCATATACTAATGCCCAACGAGGTATCATCCCTTAATGCTCTCTTCTGAAAATGTTGAATTATTTTGGGTATACTTTTGTTTCATGAATTTTTTCTTGGTAAAATTATTTTATACTTACTTGAGATTATGCGAACTGAATCTCACCCTTGTTGCAAATTTTTGTAACAAGATATTTTCGAATCATTGAATAAAGACCTTCATTATTATTATTATTATTAATCTAGACCTACACCGGATCCATCCTGATAGCAGTCAACCCCTACCAGATCCTCCCGATATACACGGCGGACCAGATAAAGCTATACAGGGAGCGCAAGATAGGCGAGCTACCCCCCCACATCTTCGCCATAGGAGACAACTGCTACGGCAACATGCGTCGCTACAGGCAAGACCAATGCATCGTCATCTCCGGGGAATCTGGAGCAGGAAAAACCGAGAGCACCAAGCTCATTCTCCAGTACTTGGCTGCCATCAGCGGCAAACACAGCTGGATAGAGCAGCAGATTTTGGAGGCCAACCCCATCTTGGAAGCCTTTGGCAACGCTAAGACTGTCAGGAATGACAACAGCTCGAGGTTTGGGAAGTACATCGATATACACTTCAACACTAGTGGGGTTATAGAGGGCGCTAAGATCGAGCAGTACCTGCTTGAGAAGAGCAGGATTGTGTCGCAGAATCCGGAGGAGAGAAACTATCACATCTTTTATTGCGTGCTGGCTGGATTGGGGAGAGAGGAGAAAATGAAATTGGAGCTTGGGGATGCTCAACAGTATCGGTATCTTACTGGGGTAAGTCTCCTCATAACGTCTTACTTCACATGATAACTGTATGTTCTTATTTCCCTGTTATAAAAATTTGATGCCCCACGTTGGGCGCCAATGTTCTCAGACTAGTTGATAGTTGATAGTTTAAAAGGGGTTACAGTCCACTGTGACTTGATGGTCTATTGTGCCCCCTGACAAAGCTTTACAGCTCGCCTTCCAGTCCCAGAGATCTTATGAAATCCAATATTTCGGAAGGTTTCAGTGAGGCTAATTCCTCACTCCTACAGGTCTCTTGACCAAAGCATTATTTCCTTGGGCTTACAATGCCGAAGCATTCTGAGACTAGGTGAATAGGAGTTTCTTCCTCCTCCCTACAGAATCTACACTCGTCAAGTGCTTTCTGAGCAAGTGCTTTCTGAGGCGACAATGCCCTGTAA
The DNA here is from genome assembly GCA_038502775.1 of Hippodamia convergens. Classification (NCBI taxonomy): domain Eukaryota; kingdom Metazoa; phylum Arthropoda; class Insecta; order Coleoptera; family Coccinellidae; genus Hippodamia; species Hippodamia convergens. The sequence continues at coordinate 33,332,435 of CM076610.1, forward strand.
GAAAGCCAGAGAGGAGGTGTAGTTGGTTCTTACTGAGATCCAAATATCTTTTGGATCTTGCAGTTTCAAAATTTCGAAGGAACTTTCTGGAGTGATCCAACCCTGGGAGATTCTGCCAGAGTGTTTTATTTCAGTTTTCTCCTTCTCCAGAAACTCTTTCTTATAGGTACATGTTCCTATACCACAGAAAGGTTCTGGGCCAGTGAGTGGTTTCCGAGCACCATCTTTGGCAAGTTTGTTGGCCTCTTCGTTACCCGGCCCCCTACTAAAATAAGACATTCTATTGTCAGTTTTGGTTGTCGTGTGACTGTTGCAGCCTGAATGATGGGATAGGTAAATGATAACAAAAGGTTTTTATTCAAATCAATTATATATCCAATATAAAAAAATTGTTGCCCCACGTTGGGCGCCAATATCTTTCGACTAAAATAGTACAGGTTGGACAGATTTCGAAGTTTTAGTACTACATCTCCTAAATTAAGCGAGATAGAAGAAAGTAACATACATGTCATGTTCTCTTTTCCGAGAAATATAAATTGCTGAAAACCGCAAGTCTCTGAGGTGTCTAGTTTCCGTGCTACAGGATGATTTGGAAATTTGGCCAATTATAATTGGTTACAACTTTCGCAGTATTGCCGCTACGCTCTCGAAATAAAAACATCTGTAGTGTGCTATGATGATTTTCAATAGACAATTTCAAAAATATATTATACTAGCTGACCCGACAGACTTCGTACTGTTTCAATCGATAAATGAAAAAGCAACTTCAATATTATAATGAACTATTATGGTATAATACCTTGAAAGTGGACATAATATTGTCCTGTACAATTAGTACAGTCAATGAGGGCGAAAGTTAGGCATTAACTTCGAATTCTATCAAGATACTTCGATTTTGATAAAATTTTGTATATAAGCTATACTTGTTTCCTCCTACCCTATGCCGATTTATTCTTATTATTTTTAAGGGGTGAAAACAACCCCTTTATCCAAAATTAAAAGAAACTTGTTCTAACGTGAATCAAAGTAATTTTTGGGCCTCAGTAGCGTTTTATGAAGTTTAATGAAGGTCTTCATATACTTCAAGACCGTTTAAACCACCCCCTTTCAGCATAAAATGTTTAAAAATGGGTATTTATTAATATAATTGATTCATTTCAATCTATTTTATAACAGTATTTTGGATCAATGTTAGTTTTAGTTATTTTTATTTTTCAACCCCCAAAGTCAACCCCTATCTGTTCAAAGTAACAAAATGAAAATATCATTTTAACAATTCATTTATTCATCACTTCATTCTCGTGAAATCAATACTATTCGTGTCATAAAATTAATCTGATTCTGAATGGCTGTCGCCACTGTCACTTATTTCCTCATCTTTGCCAAAGATTGGACAACTGTTTTGGCAGTTAACACATGCAGATTCCTCACATATAGCGTTACAAAAAAGACTCAGTTTTCTGCAGGTGTATCCTCATTTGCAGTTACAAAAAATCATTTTCAACAATTTTTGTGGTTCAGGTGTTTTTTTGCAATTTTGTGGGCTGCAAATATCTATTGGTACTATTCCAACAACAATCAACTGAATTGAGAGCTTTATTAGCTAGCCAAATTTGAAGTTGATGATTTTAGGCAAGCATTTATTTCATCGGCATCCGTCGGTTTTGGAATTACTGGTAATGGTTGTCTGAAGTCACCAGGCAAAAGAATCAATGCGCCCCCAAAACATCCGTTTATGCAACTCAAAATACAAAGTAATTGTTTGGATATGTAACACCAGAATGGAGATATTTCGTTATAAAATTTTCCGTAGTGTTCGGAAGAAAGATAGGTGTAATAACACATGGACTCAGATGCGTTAATATTATTAGAAAATATAGTTCACCGAGTTAATATCAAATATAATACTTTCACGAAAACGCTATCAACCGTAGCGACACCTACTGGCGTAATTCGCAAGAAGAAGAATGATTTCTTATTTTTTTTTTCTCCATTTCATCAAATTTTTCAGAGTTTTAATGTATTTTATTTTAACCCCGTCGTGAAAGAATCCAAAAAAATTTTATATATATCTAATATAAAAATAATCGTTGCCCCACGTTAGGCGCCAATATCTCCCGAATTAAGAGAGTACAAAATATTGTAAGTCTTGGTTATCGTGTGCTTGTTGCACCTTGATTAATAGGAAAAGTAAATGATAACAAGGGGGCTTCTATTCAAATACTCTGTCTGTAAGATGAACGTCCTCCAGAAATTTTCTTATTTGTGGCCCAATAAAAATGCCTCTGAATTCATGGTCATTTTCTCATCTATACACAAAAATCTTTTCATTTTATTGTTTTAATTTCTTACCTTATTTTCTTACCTATTTTAAGATATTAAACTTCTTTGTGTCCCCTTTTCCTCCCACATGCTGTTAAAATTTTTCATGTGTTCATTTTATTCTTTGTGTTCCTTAAATTCAAATTTTATTGCTTTATTCCTTCCAGGGTGGATGCATAACGTGCGAAGGTAGAGAAGACGCAGCAGAGTTCGCCGACATCAGAAGCGCCATGAAGGTCCTCCTCTTCTCCGACCAAGAGATCTGGGAGATCCTCAAACTCCTAGCCGCCATTCTCCACATCGGCAACATCAAATACCGAGCCACAGTCGTCGATAACCTCGACGCCACTGAAATCCCAGATCCCACCAACGTCCACCGGGTAGCTCACCTCCTAGAAGTCCCGCCTCAACCCTTAATCGACGCCCTAACCCAAAGAACCCTCTTCGCCTACGGAGAAACAGTCGTATCCACCCTATCCAGAGACCAAAGCGTCGACGTTAGGGACGCTTTCGTCAAAGGAATCTACGGTAGACTCTTCATTCTCATCGTCAAGAAGATAAACAGTGCCATCTACAAGTCAAAGGAGAGACAACGCACCTCTATAGGCGTCCTGGATATATTTGGATTCGAGAACTTCACCCACAACAGCTTCGAGCAGTTCTGCATCAACTACGCCAATGAAAACTTGCAACAGTTCTTCGTCCAACACATCTTCAAACTGGAGCAAGAAGAGTACAACTTGGAGGCTATAAACTGGCAACATATCGAGTTCGTCGATAATCAAGACGCCTTGGATCTCATCGCGATTAAACAGTTGAACATCATGGCTTTGATAGATGAGGAAAGCAAGTTCCCAAGAGGGACGGATCAAACTATGCTGGCTAAACTTCATAAGACTCATGGGAACCACAGGAACTACCTGAAGCCCAAATCAGACATAAACACTTCTTTTGGTCTCAACCATTTCGCTGGTGTGGTCTTCTACGATACCAGAGGATTCTTGGAGAAGAATAGAGACACCTTCAGCGCTGATTTGCTCCAATTGATCACCATATCCAGGAATAAATTCCTTCAGCAGATATTCGCTGATGACATCGGCATGGGATCAGAGACTAGGAAACGTGCTCCTACCTTATCCACACAATTCAAGAAGAGCTTGGATTCCTTGATGAGGACCTTATCCAATTGCCAACCTTTCTTCATTCGTTGCATTAAACCCAACGAGAACAAGAAACCCATGCAATTCGACAGGAATCTCTGTTGTAGACAGCTGAGGTACTCTGGAATGATGGAAACCATAAGGATTCGAAGGGCTGGTTATCCAATAAGACACGCCTTCAGGGATTTTGTTGAACGTTACCGTTTCTTGATCTCAGGAGTACCACCAGCTCATCGCACAGATTGCAGGGCAGCCACTTCTAAAATATGCGCAGTGGTGTTAGGGAAATCTGATTACCAATTGGGACACACCAAAGTGTTTCTTAAGGACGCTCATGACTTGTTCCTGGAGCAGGAAAGAGATAGGGTGTTAACGAAGAAGATTTTGATTCTGCAGAGATCCATCAGAGGCTGGGTATACCGACGAAGGTTCCTGAGACTGAAGGCAGCAACCATCATAATCCAAACCTACTGGAAAGGGTACATCCAAAGGCAGCGCTACAAGAAGATGCGTGTTGGTTACATGAGATTCCAAGCTTTGATCAGAGCTAGAGTCTTGTCCCATCGTTTCAGGCATCTTAGAGGCCACATCCTTGGCCTCCAAGCTCACTGCCGAGGCTACCTGGTGAGGAGGGAGTACGGCCACAAGATGTGGGCCATCATCAAGATCCAATCCCACGTGAGGAGGATGATAGCTCAAAGGAGGTTCAGGAAGATCAAGCATGAAGAGAGGCACCACATAGAGGCGCTGAGGCTGAAGAAACAGGAGGAGAAAGAGTTGAAGAGCGCTGGTAACAAGAGAGCTAAGGAGATTGCGGAGCAGAATTACAGGGAGAGGATGTACGAGTTGGAGAGGAAGGAGATGGAGTTGGAGATGGAAGATAGGAGAAGGGTGGAGATAAAGAAGAATCTCATAAATGATGCTGCTAGAAAGGCTGATGAGCCTGTGGATGACTCTAAGTTGGTGGAGGCGATGTTTGATTTCTTGCCGGATAGCAGTAGTGAAACAGCGACACCTGGTGAGTACAAAAGAAAAGGTACTAGTATCCTACAGGATGAACCACGAATTTTTTTATTAAATTCCATATGTAAGTGTGGGATCCGAGGTTTTATTTCATATTAGGTTAGTTAATATTGTCGTTTTCAATTTCGACGTACGGCACTGAACTCAAGTCACGGCCTCCTAAATCTGACAGGCCGGAAAGTTAGACGTTGCCGTTGTTACGAGCAACGTGTCTAGTGGCACGCGTAGATATAGAAAGTATACGGTTTTCCCGTGCAATTCGCACTGTTTTCTATATAATTTCGAATTTATTTCAATTCACAATGAAATGAAGAACTGTAGGGAGGAAAAAAAAACAGCATTTCGTTTATCTGTGAATAGTTTCTAAATATTTTATCGCAAATAATCCAGAACTCACCTCGAGGAGGTAGCTGTTGTATTGAGTTCCACAAGATTACAATCAGAAAAAAAGGATTATTTCGCTGTGGAAAACGATTGCTGATCTTTAAACTTGATATAAATCCTATAAAACAGAAATTCAACAAGAATAAACTCTGAATGAATAAAAACTTTGAATTCGAACCTGAAATAGGTTATATAAAACTGAAAATAAACTCTGAATAAATAAAAACAATTCTGATAACTAACGGCTAAAAGTTGATGATTTCCTATCGGAAAGAGCAGTTCTTGGGATTCTATCACTAACCATTTCAGAATGATTATTAGGAAGATATTACTCAAAATTTATGAAAATTGGTTCAATATGATTTCGGAAGGCTGCTGACATAGTGAACATTAATTTGTCGTGATAAACATCCCAAGTACGGTGGGAATCTGTCATAAATAAACATTTCAAAACGTCTCTTCGATTATCCACTTCACTTCATATTCGGCACTAAGAATAGTGTTGAAAATTTTGTAACAATCTATTGCACATTCAAATGAATGAATGAATCGCGTGTTAAGTGAAGAAGAAAATCACTTACAGAGACGTCTTGATCTGGTAATTCAACTTGGGAATCTTCGATTTGAGTACTATGCCTCGTACTTGTGCAGTGCATATAAATCTACTAAAAAGAAGGTGTCGGTATTTAGATTTCCGAAAGATCCCGCGAGAAGAAGAAAATGGCTTAACGCAAGTCATAGAGAAAGTTGTTTTGAAGTCAACGATGGAAGTGTAGTTTGTATAAGACATTTTGTAGATTCCTATATTTTGAGAAATAACTTTTATCCCACCGCCGAAGGTTCAGTTATTAATATACCCCAAAAAATTTCTAAATTAACTGATGATGCATTTCCTTCGATTTTTCCAAATCAATCGAGTTACATGACGTCTTCAGTTAGGTACTCCGAGAAGAACTGATCCTGAGGAACGGAGACAAAAATTAGTTGTCCATTATAACAATGTTTCCACCGATTGGGATAAACAAGATCAGATCAATTTCAATAAATATTAAAATGAAAAAACTTCCTGTTCATAATCCCGGTCGAATTTCTGAAGCGAACTATATCACACATCACACGTTACTCTTTAAAACAGAACTGCAAGTGCAAAGTCGTAACACTCTGAATCTGGTACAACCCCTTATGAGGGTGCCGGCAACGTCGCATTTTAAAGCAACATTCTGGCCTGTTAATATCGTATCGGTGTGAATATTTCAGGCTGTTTAAAGCACTTGACGCTTAACTCAAAATTTCTTGAGTGTTGGCAGGTGTCGATTAAAAAAGCCGAGATTCATGGAAAAAAATAATTTGATCGTTCCTAGGTCTAGTGGAGAAAAGAGATTAACGGATACCTAGAGAAAAATAGGAGATAGTCGATCAGAAAACGAGACGGTAGAAGGTCACAACGTTGACAATAATTAGACGTGGTTCAGAAGAACCGATTAGACCTAATTTTCGTGCGTTCAGTGCTGTGAAGCAGAGTTCTCTGTTGTCACTGTTTTTTACTTCTATTCATTAAACATTCAAAGCAAAATCCTACATGAGTTGTGACTTGATCAGATGTCTTCTTGTTATTTCTTTATGTTTGTGACACTTCCGGTTTTCCTCCTTGATTTTTTTTAATAAAATGCCAAAACGTTATTCAAAATCTTGATCTAATGTATCCTTTCAGGTCGTGAAACCTCTGTCTTCAACGATTTACCATCTCAACCTTCTGAAAACGAGATAATAAGTCCAATGCACACTGGTTCCGACGATGAAGAAGATTTATCGGAGTTCAAGTTCCAGAAATTCGCAGCCACCTACTTCCAAGGCAACGTGGGGCATCAATACTCAAGGAAACCTCTCAAGCATCCTCTGCTACCCCTTCACACTCAGGGAGACCAGTTGGTAAGTTGTTCACATCTCCAGACTGTCTTCTTGGTGAGCGATATTGATGCAGTCCCTTTCAATCAGTTAACAGATTCCTCAGCATACCTTCCTTACAAACTAAGTGTTCACCATTTCCAATTGTAATTCAGAAATCGTCAATTGACATTCATTCAGATCGTCATTTGTATTTCAGAAAACATCAAATGTAATTCAGATAACACACTCAATTGAATTCGAGATATGGTCAATTATATTTAAGAAATTCCTATTTGAAATTCATTGATACCAGATAGAATTTCAGAAAATATCAATTGTAGGTGATTCAGAAATAAAACAATGATAATAAATGAACTTTAATTTTCACGTGGAACATTTAATCTTTAACACAAAACTGAAAAAATTCATACAGGCATATCTGCCATCGAAATTGCATCTTAGCTCGGTCAATAATATTTTCCAGGTATGTAAGTCTTTTTTCAATAACCCCCGGTGGCACACTGTTTGGAATTCTGAGGTTTGTTTTTACGTAAGTTCTTATTTTCGACCGTAAAATTTCAATTGGATTGAGCATGGGAGAATAAGGGCTTATCCGCAGCAGTACTGCTACTGTTTGGGTGATTACGGTCTCCAATCTCGAATGGCATGAAGCATTATCACAGACGATCACTCAATCTGATAACTGGTTCCTCATATCTTGCCACTGTTGCAACAAACCCTCAGCCCATTCATTTGTTGAAAGCGTTGTGAATGAACCTCGTAGTCTCTCCATGGCTAATACACCCAGCTGCAGACACTGTTGTCAATTGCGTCTCCAATTAAATATGTACTCAATTTGACTAATTTTCATTAGGTGATATGTGCTTCCTGAAGCTACAGTGTTTGGTGAGGATTGAGAAGGTTTATCATTTTTTTACTAAAATCCTGTGTTGAAGAAAAGACAGAGCCAGCACCAAGAGATTTCACCAGATTATATTGGTTTTATTCATACATGGAAACATATCTGATTGAATATGATATATTAATCGATTTCGAGCGAATAACCGGTAAATACCGCAGTTATTGTTGGTTTTGCCCTTGGTTATAGCCCTTACTCAAATGAATGACCTGTTTGAATGACCAAAAGCGCTTGAATGCATTTGGTAATTGCCAATGATAACCGGTTATTCGCTTGAAATCGATTATGATTGACGATATGATAACCATTATGAAAACGAGTAATATATGACTCAAAATCCGACTTAAATTCAAATAATATTCGAACTATCTGAATTACAAATTAAGATTTCTGACATACACTTGAGCAATCAATTGACGCTTTTTGAAATTGAAGTGACTAATCTGAAATTCAATTGACGGTTTCTGAATTACATTTGGAATTATGTCAAAGTTTCCTCCTAATTCTCTGCGAACTCTTTCCCTTCGATATTTTCGAAATGAAGAAGAGATTTTTGTCAAATTCAATACCCTGTATCTTTTTTCGTTGTTCTCCGATTTTGTTGAAATTTTTACCAGGTATAGTATTGGGTCTTATTATATTAACCTGGAATTTTCTTTGCGAAAATACCTGTAGTTCATCCGTTATACAGGGTGAAACAAAACCTTGTCTTATACCCTTCATTTCTGAACACACTGTGGTGAATTTGAGGCGGAAAATTTGATATCATTTTGTTTTAATTTGAAGTGTGACCCTTTCTTAACAAAATGTTTTTTGATTCACGTCAGTATCTGCTATAAAAAAAGATACACATTTTCAAAGAAAGTGTTGCATTTTTTCAATTTTTATAACAATTTAAAACATAACAATACCTCATCGTCTAGTAAACATAAACAAACATCTGAAAATTAATTGCGTGTATTTCCACCTCGCTTTCTCATCACTTCCACCATACGACGTGGCATACTTTCAATGCATTTACGAATTGCTTCTGGGGGAAGCAACAATTTCTGTTAATGCAGAACAATTCTATGCCTCACGTTGCACGGATTGTAACAGAATACTTTGAAGAGGCGAATATTCAACGATTCGTGTGGCCAGCCAGAAGGCCGGATTTAAATCCAATTGAACATGTAAGGGATATGCTAGGAAGATATGTTCGAAATCGGCAGCCCAACACCTTGCTCGATTTACGAACAACCCTTCTTAAAGAACGGAAAAATATTCCTCCAGAAGCAATTCAGAAATGCATTGAAAGTATGCCACGTCGTATGGTAGAAGTGATGAGAAAGCGTGTTGAAAATACACGTTATTAATTTTCAGATGTTTGTTTATGTTCACTAGTCGATAAGGTATTGTAATGTTTTGAATTGTTATAAAAATTTAAAAATGCAACACTTTCTTTGAAAATGTGTATATTTTTTTTAAAGCAGATACTGACGTAAATCAAAAAACATTTTATCAAGGAATGGTCACACTTCAAATTAAAGCTGAATGATATCGAATTTTCCGCCACAAATTCACCACAGGGAGTTTAGAAATGAAGGGTATAAAACAAGGTTTTGTTTCACCCTGTATAACGGACGAACCACAGGTATTTTCGCAAAGTAAATTTCAGGTTAATATAACAAGACCCAATACTATACCTGGTAAAAATTTCAACAAAATCGGAGAACCACGAAAAAAGATACAGGGTGTTGAATTTGACAAAAATTCTGCCTGTCCGGAATTTATTGACGGGAGTGTATGTAACACTAATAAGTACCCTTTGTGCAGGCTGCCCAGGCCCTCTGGATAACCATCCTTCGCTTCACCGGAGACCTTCCAGAACCACGCTACCACACCATGGAACGTGACAACACCTCCGTTATGTCCAAGGTGACAGCCACCCTTGGTCGAAACTTCATCAGAAGCAAGGAGTTTCAAGAAGCCCAAATGATGGGACTGGAGCCTGAGTCCTTCCTCAAGCAGAAACCTAGGTCTATTAGGAACAAGCTGGTGTCCTTGACCTTGAAAAGGAAGAATAAGCTCGGCGAAGACGTCAGAAGGAAGCTGCAAGATGAAGAGTACACCGCTGACAGTTACCAAAGCTGGTTGGAATCTAGACCAACTTCCAACTTGGAAAAACTGCATTTCGTGATAGGTCACGGTATTTTAAGGGCTGAATTGAGGGATGAGATATACTGCCAGATTTGTAAGCAGTTAACGAATAACCCTTCAAAGTCCTCACACGCTAGAGGTTGGATTTTGCTGTCTTTATGCGTTGGATGCTTTGCACCTTCTGAAAAATTCGTGAACTACCTCAGAGCCTTCATAAGGGAAGGACCACCAGGTTATGCCCCTTACTGCGAAGATAGATTGAAGAGAACCTTCAATAACGGCACCAGAAACCAACCTCCAAGTTGGCTGGAACTTCAGGCTACCAAATCCAAAAAACCCATAATGCTTCCAATAACTTTCATGGATGGTAACACCAAAACTCTCTTAGCCGATTCTGCAACAACAGCAAGGGAACTCTGCAACCAGCTATCGGATAAGATAGGACTGAAGGACCAGTTTGGATTCTCCTTATACATAGCGTTGTTCGACAAGGTTTCATCTCTAGGAAGTGGGGGTGATCACGTGATGGATGCTATATCCCAATGTGAGCAGTATGCCAAAGAGCAAGGAGCACAAGAACGCAACGCTCCATGGAGGCTGTTCTTCCGAAAAGAAATATTCGCTCCTTGGCATGAGCCTGGAGAAGATCAAGTAGCCACCAACTTGATTTATCAGCAAGTGGTGCGTGGTGTTAAATTTGGGGAGTATAGATGCGATAAAGAGGAGGATTTGGCGATGATTGCTGCCCAACAGTATTACGTGGAGTATGGACCAGATATGAATGCTGAGAGACTCTTGACTCTTCTTCCAAGTTACATACCAGACTATTGTTTGACTGGAGTTGAGAAGGCTATAGATCGCTGGGCTACCTTAGTTGGGCAAGCATACCGAAAGAGTTATTACGTGAAGGAGACTGCAGAATCTTTGAGAGTTAAAGAAGACGTCGTTAGTTACGCCAAATTCAAATGGCCACTCTTATTCTCTCGCTTTTACGAAGCCTACAGAAACTCTGGTCCCAATCTACCCAAAAACGACGTCATCATTGCTGTGAATTGGACAGGAGTATACGTGGTCGATGACCAAGAGCAAGTTCTCCTAGAACTTTCCTTCCCAGAGATCACCTCCGTAGCTAGTCATAAAACCAACAAGGTCTTCACACAAACCTTCAGCTTGAACACTGTAAGGGGCGATGAGTTCACTTTTCAAAGTCCAAACGCTGAAGATATAAGGGATTTGGTGGTGTACTTCCTTGAAGGTTTGAAGAAGAGGTCGAAGTTTGTTATAGCCTTGCAAGATTATAGAGCTCCTGGAGAAGGATCAAGTTTCCTTACGTTCCTCAAAGGAGATTTGATAGTTTTGGAGGAAGATAGTACGGGAGAGACGGTGTTGAATTCTGGGTGGTGTGTTGGAAGGTGCGAAAGGACTCAGGAGAAAGGAGATTTTCCGGCTGAGACGGTTTATGTGTTGCCTTGTATGTCTAAACCGCCGAAGGAGATCTTGATGCTTTTTTCTGCTGATGGTGAGTAGACTTCGTATTCTTCTTGATTTGTTTAGGTGGTTCTTTCTCACCCTACCTCAATCTTTTAATCTTTTATTCTTAAGCTATTGCATAGCTTTTACCTCAGGCTTTGAGCGCGGCGACCGAATGTAGAAATTCCGTAACGAAAAAACCTAACACAGCCGTGTATCGTCGGTTCAGTACGGCAGACTTCGGCACGGTGTTTGGGTGCTTGCGACTAGACGGATGGAAGCAGCCACTCTAGCAGTGCAAAATGGAGTCGGAAATGTCGCTGTTCCCATTGAATTACGAACGGCAAATATTTCATTAACATCGGATAGAAAATGTATAGTCGAACGCAAACATTTTCCATTAACTTCAGCTCTTGCTCTAACTATACATAAGTCGCAAGGTGGAACTTTTGACGAAATAATATATGAGTATGGTGAATCCCATTCTCAGGAACTCGTCTATGTTGCACTCTCTCGGGTGATTAAATTTGAAAAATTGTATATTACGACAAAATTTGATAATTCTGCATTTAAGTTTTATCATAATCGAAGGCAAGCTGCATCGACTTCATCTTTGTTGCAAGAATTCAAAAGACTGTCATTGAATAGTGTTCAGACGATAGCTGTAAGTGTCTTAGATTTCATTAGTTATAGAAATGGCATTTCAATGATGACTTTCAATTGCCAAAATCTACATAGTCACAAATACGATTTACAAGATTCAGTTACGAGACAAACCAATGTGTTACTCCTTACCAAAACATTCATGACGCGTGATAATCCGATTGAAATACCTAATTTCAATTGTATTGTTCAATTCAAACTTGATACTGTTCCAAAAGGGGGGATAGCTATTTATCAAAATAGTAATAATGTTACTAATATTATGACTCCGAATATTGAAATAAATATTGAAGACTTTAGCGATGTTAATGTTAGAAGCTCATTTGTTCGAGATATTTGTGCATGCTTATGCAAACTTAGAAATGGCCTACACATAGTCGTGGTAGCAATTTACATTTCTCCGAATCCAAAATTGAACGAGGTAAAGATAAATAAATATTTTAAATCAACAACTTTTGAATAGACGCTACGCAATAGCTTTTATTTGTTTCTTATTTGTAAACGTCAGTTTCTAAAAACACAATATTAATCAAGAAAGTTTATTTTATCAAGTCACCAACTTGTAAAACTGACAGTTAACTTGCAAAATTTTTACAAGTTAGAAGTATTAATTATTTACATTAGAAAATTTTGTTTTATCGTCATATATGTTGAAAATCATGGTACAATTGTCATTTCTAGTAACACAGATTTTTGATGATGAAAGAATTGATACTGATGATGATGAACCATCTGTTGACTCAGAAACTGCAGAACATTTGTACTCTCCTTACTACCAAATAATTTGCTAGACATTTCGATTTTTTTGTTGACCGAATCATCGACATAACTCATCGCAACTTCGGTGCTCTTCCACCCTCCTGCACGCTTTAGTGCTAAAATGTCTCCACCCGAATCTGCAACCATTGTGGCTCCAGTTCTGCGAAAAGAGTGGCCGGTGTATAACTCTGGGTCTTTTAAACCTAAATATTTCGCTATTTGCTTCGGGACACCACCAATAGTGTGCTGGCCAGCATTAAAGGAAATGCACTTTCCATGTCGGTATGTCAATAAAAATCTTAGGCTTTCTGTTCCAGGAGGCCGAAGATTTACATATTTTCTGTATAACATGCAGGGCTTGAAGCTGCAGCCATCATCGATTATGGTGAATCTTGTTGTTAAATTTTTTGTTTGCCGCAATGTCACAATAACGTATTTTTCCATATCTTCTACATCATTCATGTTTAAGGAGAGAATTTCGTCACATCGACAACATCCAAAAATCCCAAATATTGTTACAATTTTTGCCAGCAACCACTGGTCATCAGGAGCATGTAAAAAAAATTGTTCAGCCTCTTCTTTACTTAATACCTTGGCCTTTTTTGGCGTATAACGCTCATTTTTTCGTTTCAGAAACACTATTACCTTTTGAAATCTGCAAATGACAACTAAACGTCATGTTTTTCAATAAATTTTTTAAGCAAACCTGCGAACAGGGGAATTTTCTTTAATTTCCAAGCAGCTTTTCAGCATAGACCATTTTGCTCATAAAGTATTAGGGCTGAATCTAGCTGATAGTTGATTCAAGTAGACCAACAAAACATCTCCAGTTACCCCAATCACACTATTTTTGTTTTGCCACCTTTTGAAGTCGTCGTATTCTCGCTCGTACCTTGAAGTTGATTTTGCAGATAATAAACTTGATGCTACACTGCTGGCTGCCTCGATAATTTCTTTTGGTACATTCATTTTCGCTTTCGCCAAAGCAAATGTAAAGAAAAATAAACAGACAAGTTCATGGCAACGCTTCCATAGCTTACGACATTTGCGACAAATTATTGAGATTTTCTTGGAATTGATCTAACCTTTTTACAAATGAGAAACAAATAAAATATAAAACAATACACGCAAGGTAACGGGTTTTACTGGCTCAAGGAGGTAACTGACGAGCCGCAGGCGAGTCAGTTATATCCTCCATTCGCCAGTAAAAAACCTCTTACCTTGCTAGTAATGTTATATACTATACCGCGGCAGTCCTCGAGTGCCACACGTGCTCTTTTCATTATTTTTTTTTTGCTTTTATAGGCGCTGAACATGGCAGATACCTGAGCAGGCAATACTCAATGAATGGTCTGGACAACAGAGAAAACAGACCTCACACCCTTGCAGAATACTCCATAGACCATTTCAGGCCTCCAATGAAGAGGACGATGTCCAAAGCCTTGACCTTGACATCTGGTAGGAGGGGGGGAGGTGCAGATGACCTGTGGAGGCATAGCAGGGAGCCCATCAAGCAACCCTTACTGAAGAAGTTACTGAGTAAGGAGGAATTGGCTGAAGAAGCGTGTTTCGCGTTCACCGCCATCTTGAAGTACATGGGGGATTTACCTTCGAAAAGACCAAGATTGGGCAACGAATACACAGATCATATATTCGATGGTCCGTTGAAGCATGAGATACTGAGAGATGAAATATACTGTCAGATCATGAAGCAACTCACCGAGAACAGGAATAGGTTGGTTTTATACCATTTTGGGAAAATTTATAATAATCTGGGGGGGAAATTGATTTTTTTAATTTCTCTAAAATTTGAGGAGGCACTAAAATTTTTGAGAGCACTGGTAAAAATACTGAAAGATGTTTTTATTTCGAGAGCGTGATTTCAAAATCACGCTGTAGCATTTAAACTAGTTCTCTCCTGTTATGAAAAATTTTGCCCCACGTTGGGCGCCAATATCTTTTGACTGAAATAGTACAATGTGGTCAGATTTCGATGTACTACATCTCCTAAATTAAACGAGATGGAAAAAAAGTAATATACATGTCATGTTCTCTTTTTTTGAGAAACATAAATTGCTGAAAACCGCAAGTCGCTGAGGTGTTTAGTTTCCATGCTACAGGGTGATTTTGAAATTTGGCCAATTATTATAATTGGTTATAACTTCCGCAGTGTTGCCGCTACGCTCTCGGAATAAAAACTTCTTTAGGGCAGTTTTTCCTATACTTTGTATCAGTGCTATCGAAATTTCAGTGCCTCTTCAAATGTTAGAGAAATTGAAAAAATTAATTTTTTTCAAATGGAATCCGTAGTGTGCTTTGATGATTTTCTATATACTTTTCTCAGACAATTTCAAAAATATATATCATGATATACTTCCGAGCTTGAATATGAAAATTCTGAAAAAACACTTTTCGGTCAACATAAGCAAGCTCAAGTTGTATGACTTCCTCAGGTGAAAAGAAATGAATCAAAACAAATGATTTTGTTGATCGAAAACTGTTTTCTCGGAATTTTCGATATTTGAGCTCGGAAGTATTTCATGATATATACAGTGTGGAACAGCCAAATGGAATAAAATCGATAACGAATAAATAATTATATAGGATGTGTCATGTGACAGAGTCCGATACCAACTTTCTCATTTTGAATACAACCCCCTGTATATTATTTGTTTTTTAGATTCTTCAGAAAATTCTAGTCATGATTCATGTACAATGTCCCTTAGCTATCTTCAACTGTTTCGGAAATATTGAGTGTTTTCAGATGTATTACAAAAATTAACATTGAAAAAAGAAAAATATTTTATTTCACAAATTTGAACATTACACACATTTTAAACATTTCTTACAATGAAATTAATGTTTCTTTGTTTTTTTCACATTATTTGTGAAATGAAATTATTTTCTTTTTTTAATGTTAATTTTTGGAATACATCTGAAAACACTTAATTTTTCCGAAACAGTTGAAGATAGGTGTAGGACATTTTACATGTCTAGAATTTTCTGAAGAATCCATAAAACTTATAATATACAGGAAGTTACATTCAAAATAAGAAAGTTGGTAACGGCCACTGTCACATGACACACCCTATATAATTTTTTTTTAATGCGCATCTTAAAATACAAAACGACGTATCCAAGCGTTTTTCCCAAAACGCTCTCATTTATTCGTTATCGAATTTATTCCATTTGGCTGTTCCACACTGTATATTTGAAATTGTCTAAAAAAAGTCTATTGAAAATTATCATAGCACACTATGGTTTCCATTAGAAAAAAATTAATTTTTTTAATTTCTCTAAAATTTGAAGAGTCACTAAAATTTTGATAGCACCGATAAAAGGTACTGAAAAAACTCCACTAAAAATGTTTTTATTTCGAGAGCGTAGCAGAACAGTGGGAAAGTTATAGCCAATTATAATAATTGGCCAAATTTCAAAATACCCTGTAGCATGGAAACTAGACACCTTAGCGAATTGCGGTTTTCAGCAATTTGAGTTTCTCGAAAAAAGTGACATGACATGTATAATACCTTTTTTTCTATCTCGCTTAATTTGCTCGCTGTATTGGTTCTCAAACCATCTGTATACCATTTTAAGGTCTTTTCTTCAAAATTGTGGTAGGTGTATTCCCCCTTGAATTTCTCCCTTTTGTATAACATTGTCCTAAAGTTTTTCTCAGTGCTTACTTCCTTCGCAGATGAGAAGTAGTTATTCTGGGACTCTCTGACACTTAATTCTTCCATTACCAGAACCTTTTTGTGGTATAGGAAAATGTACCTATAAGAAGGAGTTTCTGGAGAAGGAGAAAACTGAAAGAGAAACATTCTGGCTGAATCTCCTTTTGGATCACTCCAAAAAGTTCCTTCGGAATTTTGAAACTGCGAGATCCAAAAGATATTTGGATGTCAGTAAGAACCAACTACATCTCCTCACTGGCTTTATTACAGGGCATTGTCGCCTCAGAAAGCACTTGCTGAGAATGGGCGTATCGGACACTGACGAGTGTAGATTCTGTGGGGAGAAGGAAGAAACTCCTATTCACCTAGTCACAGAATGCTTTGGCGTTGTAAGCCAAAGGAAACAATGCTTTGGTAAAGAGACCTGTAGGAGTGAGGAATTAGCCTCACTGAAGCTTTCCGAGATATTGGATTTCATAAGATCTCTGGGACTGGAAGGCGAGTTGTAAATCATTGTCAGGGGGTACAACAGACCATCAGGTCGCAGTGGACTGTAACCCCTTTTAAACTATCAACTACTCAACACTATCCATTACCTTTGCTTCCCTCAGATATTCCCATATTATGCCTTAATTATCGCTAAACTTCTTCTAGGTTATCAGAAGAACGCGGTTGGGAGCTCATGTGGCTAGCAGCAGGCCTCTTCACCTGCTCCCAGAATCTCCTAAAAGAACTCACGGCCTTCCTGCGAAGCAGACGCCATCCAATAGCTCAAGACTCCCTCCAAAGGCTCCAAAAGACCCTCCGCAACGGCCAAAGAAAATACCCTCCCCATCAAGTCGAAGTGGAGGCCATCCAACACAAAACCACGCAGATATTCCACAAGGTCTACTTCCCAGACGACACAGACGAAGCCTTCGAGGTAGATTCCAGCACCAGAGCCAAGGATTTCTGCCAGAACATCAGCCAGAGGCTGAGCCTGAGGTCCAGCGAAGGCTTCAGCCTCTTCGTCAAGATAGCTGACAAGGTAATCTCAGTCCCAGAGGGAGACTTCTTCTTCGATTTCGTGAGGCACTTGACCGATTGGATCAGGAAGGCTAGGCCTACCAGAGACGGCATCACGCCTCAGTTCTCCTATCAGGTGTTCTTCATGAAGAAGCTGTGGACCAATACGGTGCCTGGGAAGGATAGGAACGCCGATCTGATCTTCCACTTTCACCAGGAACTGCCGAAGTTGGTGAGGGGCTACCACAAGTGTTCCAAGGAGGAGGCTGTCAAATTGGCGGCTTTGGTCTACAGGGTTAGGTTCGGGGAAAGCAAACAGGAGCTGCAGGCTATACCGTGAGTGTTAAGGTCATATTTTTAAATGATGCCGGAACTTGCAGATCTGTTCAGAACCGTTCAAACATTCAGTTAGTTAGATACTCTTATTGTTGAGGCCAGTTTCATAATCAATTTTAAAGTGCCTTCAATTGTAAAGCTCCTTGAGATTCAACATTTCGGTTTCATAACACATTTCAGGTTCTTAAAGCCATTTTATATTCAAAGACCCAATCTCGGGACTTTAGCAGCTAACCTCTTGCCTCCAAATTGTCAACTCAGTTGAGTTTAGTTACATTTTATTTATGTTGTGTTTTATTTCGCAATCAACTTTCACAACAAGAGATAATGCACAAGAATATAGTATAATATTTGAATAATAAAAATGGAAAATTTTGAGATAACTAGTTCGAATCATCAAATGAAGAAGATCCATGACATGAACCAATCATAAGAACCAGAAACATTTTGGAATGAGAATACGAAGTATGGAAACGTAGATTTCCAATTTCGAAATTTGGAATGAGACTACAATTAAACACTATACGACTCATTATAGTTGCAACTGCATTGTTGCAATTGATATCAATGACAAGTTTTCTATGAATAATTTTTAAAAAGAATTAGGTGATAATCAACAAATTATTGCTAATGTAATTAATGAGAAACATGTTAGAAATTCAACCATAACATGTCATTTTGCTATATTGAGCTGATGTAATTGGTGAAGATAAATGCTAATTCAAAGATTATGTTTATTCAATTTTTTTTTCTTAGTTCAATTTCTAAATCTAATGATATTAATCTAAGGCAATGCGCCCTTATTGCCCTTTTGTCAGCCGCAATCATCAATTCCATTTTTTTTAATATTCAGTTTGGGATTGGTCTTTTCCCCTAAATTTCTAGGAGTGTATTTTAAATTTGAACCTGAACGTTATATCCACAGGACATAAAAATAGCATAACCTTCTTCAATTTTAAGATGGTTGTGGTTAAATACGACTGGGTACTAAGTTCGATGTCCTATTTGGCGTTTCTGGAGAACTGGACCTATTTGAAATCTAAAAATTGGGATTTTGTTTTTGTCTGACATTATTTACCGAGCTATACAGGGAGTGAAAAAAATATTCAAGAATTTTTTTTCTGTTTTTTGTTTTCGAAGTATGCAATTCTGAATATATTCGTACTCAAATCGTTGAATTCGTCAAAATACCTGCCAAAATATCGAGAAAAAACTGAAGAAAAAAGGGAGATAAGAGTATTCGGTATTATGTTTGTTATTCCTAATCTAGATATCTTAAGCGCAAACCGTTTTAATATTTTTGAAGTCTGAGATTGTGGAAATATCGTACATTTCTTGAATTTTGAAAAATTCGTCACTTGGATTTTTCGAAGAAAAACGATGATAATGTTCTAACGTGTTGATCCTTCTAAAATTTATAATTCTGGAGTTATTTAGGATTTTCTGATTTCATGTCGTACGTAGCGTCAAATCCATGAAATCTGTTCCATATCAACAATGATAAATGAATTCAGAAAAGAGGTGTGTCACTAGTGAGTTATTGGAATAATTTATCTTCTCTGACCAAGGTCGTGGTTGATATGAAACAGATTCTATGAATTTGGCGCTACGTACGACATGAAATCAGAAAATCCTAAATAACTCAAGAATTATTAATTTTAGGAGCATTAACATTTTGAAATATTATCATCATTTTTCTTCGCAGAATCCAACGCAATCATAAAAAATAGGGTTCTAATTTGAAAAACGAAAGTTATAGGCCAATCTTGATCCCAATTTTTGACCCAACATTTGGAACACCCTGTGCTGAATTTTTCAAAGTTCTAGAAATATACAATATTTCCACAGTCTTCGACTTAAAAAATGTGAAAACGTTTTGTGCTTACGATATCTAGATTAGGAATAACAATCATAATACCGAATACTCTCATCTCCCTTTTTTCTTCAGTTTTTTCTCGATATTTTGGAAGGAATTATGACGAATGCAATAATTTGAGTACGAATGTACTCGAAATTGCCTACTCTATCAAATTCGAAAACAAAAAAACAGAAAAAAAAAATTTTCGAATCAGGCTCCAAGAATATTTTAGCTCGGTAGATAATGTCATAACAATTTTCAGATTTCAAATAGTTTCGTTGTACAAATTTAGACTTTGCCGCAGTCGCAAGGTATCCTGTAAGAACTACTTGTGAAAGTGGGTGGACTTCGTCTTTGGTAGTTCCTATCATTTAGCCAAGTGTGGTGAAGTACCATCAGTATTATAATGGCCTAAAGTATTCTCTAAGTTGAACTTAAGACAGATTTACATTTTATGATGCAAGTGATCATTAGATTCTCATGTTATGCTCCTATATTTCTCAATGTCCTCGCTCCGGTTGCATTTTCATGCACAGAACAAAGCTAAAGTCAATATGGTCCCTATTTTGTCCTGAGCATCTAAAATAGCCTTAGACATTGTGAAAACTCCCTGAGTTTCGTTCATTTCTATTCCAGCCAAATGCTGAGAGAGCTGATACCCAACGACCTGGTGAAGGTCCAGAGCAGCAACGACTGGAAGCGGTCCATAGTCCAGGCGTACAACCAGGACGCCGGGATGACGCCCGAAGACGCCAAAATCACCTTCCTCAAGATCGTGTACAGGTGGCCGACCTTCGGCTCGGCCTTCTTCGAGGTGAAGCAAACCACGGACCCGAACTATCCCGAGATGCTGCTGATTGCCATCAACAAACATGGCGTCAGCTTGATCCATCCGCACACGAAGGTCAGTCCGCCATTTTGAATATAGTTGATATTGCAGGAAGAATACAGAGGTTTAAAAAAACGTGATCCCGTCTCTAGGATAGATAGAAAACTGAAGAAGAATTGGGGTTTGTTGAGTGAAAAATTTTCGTAACGCCATCTGTATTCATTTTCTACGATTCTGCCGAAACTTCTGGCAATATTGTAATGAAATTTTGTACGAATACGTTTTGGAAGCTGATACATCTGATAAATTTGTTTTCATGTCTGCGTCCCATAGAGGGCGCTAGTTAGGCGGTCCGTATCAAGTAGGATTTAACATAAATTTTCAATATTATTATTTATTAAACAAAATTTCAAGTGAACTTCAACATCATTCAATTTTACTTAAAAAGGTACTTTTGATAAAACTCGATACTGTGTACCGTTTTCGGAATATTTTAATTTGAAAAATTAGGCATGAAGATGCTTCAATTTTGATAAAATTTTGGATATAAGCTATACTTGTCCCCTACTCCTACCCTATGCCAATTTATGCTTATTATTTTTAAGAGGTGAAAACAACCCTTTATCCAAAATTAAAAGAAACTTGTTCTAACGTAAATCAAAGTAACTTTTGGGCCTCAGTAGCGTTTTATGAAGTTTAATGAAGGTGTGAAAACCGTCCCCTTTCAGCATAAAATGTGTAGAAATGGGTCTTTATATAATCATTAATTAATTTCAATCAATTTTATAACAGTATTTTGGATCAATGTTAGTTTTAGTTATTTTTATGTGTTCAAAATAACAAAATGAAAATATCATTTGAAAATTACATTCATTCATCACTTTATTCACGTGAAATTAATACTTTATGTGTCAAAAAATTTATCTGATTCTGAGTGGCTGTCGCCACTGTCAATTATATATCTTCATCTTTGCTGGAGATTGGACAACTGTTTAGGCAGTTAACACCTGCACATTCCCCACATGTATCGTTACAAAAAAGACTCAGTTTTCTGCAGGTGCATGACGCATTGCATCCTTTTTTGACTTACAAAAAATTATTTTCAACAATTTTTGTGGTGCAGGTGTTTTTTGCATTTTTGTGAGCTGCAAATATCGATTGGTACTATTCCAATCGCAATCAACTGAATTGAGAGTTTTATTACCTAGCCAAATTTGAAGTTGATGATTTTAGGCAAGCATTTATTTCATCGGAGCCGTCGATTTTTAATGACCGGTAATGTTTGTCGGAAGTCACCAGACAATAGAATCAATGCGCCCCCAAAACATCCGTTTAGGCAACTCAAAATACACAGTAATTGTTTACATATATAATAGTAGAATGGAGATTTGTTCAAAACATTTCGTCATAAAATTTTCCGTAGTGTTCGGAAGAAAGATAGGTGTAATAACACTTGGACTCAGGTGCGTTAATATTATTAGAAAATGTAGTTCACCGAATTAATATCAAATATAATACTTTCACGAAAACGCTATTAACCGTAGCTACACCTAGTGGCGTTATTCGCAAGACGAAAAATTATTTCCGATTTTTTTTTTCCATTTCATCAAATTTTTCAGAGTTTCAATGTATTTTATGTTAAACCCATCGTAGAAGAATCAAAAAAAAATCTTTCATATCAAACAGTTCATCCAATCTTGAGTTATATAAATGGTGTAACCAACAAAATGGCCGACTTAGTTTTATATATTAAGATTAACCGATGCTGGTATAAAGTAATAATGAACTTCGTTATTTCAAATGAATCAAACTCTATTCCTATGTATCATTTTCTGTAGATGCACATTTAGTCGCTGTTCTTTATCGTCATTTCCGATATGGATCTTTGTAATTCGATTTAAAAAAAGTCCGTTTATTATGTGATTTTTTTTCTGTCTTAGTACATTTTACATTTATTTTTTCTCGGTTTTGTGAACGTCTATTGCGTGGGCCTTCCTTGGATACCTAACGACCTCTACAGATATTAAGTGAAACAATCGGAATTTAAAAATTGAAATCGGTTTTTTCTTCAGTGCATAAGACGACCCTGAAAAAACTTCGGTGGGAAAAACTGAAATCTGGTAGCAAGTTTTTCTCACAGAGCAATAATAATAGGCGGTTCTCACGATGAATGCATGTAAAATGGAAGTACTTCCTGCGATTAAAATGAGCGTGTTCATTCATTAGACTCCTGGCTACTCTCTGGGTAATTATTTGTGAATAGCAAATATTAATAATTTAATGAACAGATAATGAGTGTGGTTTCGATTGTTCCGTCATTGAAGAAGAATTGTTGTTATACAATAAGTACGTATTCGAGAAGACTCTGTTAGCGTATTAGGCCGTGGTGCAACACAGGAAAACCATACAGGTCTGCAGTATGATTAAATGAGGAAAGGGAAAAAACCTCAGCTGAAAAAACCCTTACTTAAAATATTAAATATCAGGAAAATCTTGAAAGACATCAGTGTGATCTGAGAGAACAGCTTCATGTTATCCGTCGATGGGCCCAGATAAACAGATTCTTCACAAAAACGACTCGCAATTCTTAATCTAAAATGAAAAAAAAAAACAAAAGCAGGAAAGAAACCAACTATTTAGAATAAATTGAATTATTTTGAAATTAACCACCCATTTCAGATATGCATTTGTTACTTTGTGTGTAGCCTCGAAATCATCTTGAAATTTATAAATGGGACAGCTATTTATAAGATGTTCTATAGTCTCCTCATTTTCCCCACACTCACAACTAGGGCTCTCAACTGAATTCCATCGGAAGAGCATGCTGTTGCATCGTCCATGGCCTGTTCTAATACGATTTAGAACAGACCATATTCTCCTGGGAAGGTCAAAACCAGGAACTCTGATGGAAGGATCAGAAATGAGATCTTTATTGAAAAAATTGGATACATTCCATTGAGATTGCCAAATGTCTTTGTCGCTTCTATTCATATCAATCAGAAAATTCGACCAAAAAGGTTTACGCGACTTCAATCTGGGGACCTTATTACCTGGAATATAGGTGAGTATGGGAAATGAATTTGGAAACGAATTGAATTTGTTCCAAGAATTCAAAGCTGTTGTTTCTCTGCGAATATGGGGAGGGACAATATTTGAGAGGACTGGTAACCAAGTAATAATCCTCATAGAAAAATTTAGTTGAGCATCAATTTTTTTTACATGAACACTGTTCAACCAAACAGGGCAACAATATTCAGCAGCATAAAAAACCAAAGCTAGCGCTGCCGTACGAAGTATTGTTGCATCAGCGCCCAATGAGGAACCAGCTAGTTTCTGAAGAATATTGTTTCGAGTTTCAAGCTTCAAACGCAGATCATCTAAATGGGCGTTGAAATTTAGAGAGGAATCAAGTTTGATACCCAGGTATCTAGGATTGAAATTATGTTTTAAGGGACAAGAACCTAAAGTTAAATCAACATTCTATATTTCTGATGATCATTCAAATGAAAACACGAAACGTCGGTTTTATTTTCATTCAGGCACAAACGCCACTTTAAAAAATAATTTTTCATTATATCCAAATCTGCGGAAAGGGTACTTTCTATTGTTTGAAAATTAGAATGATGAAAAGCCAGAGCTATCATCAGCATAAATAAATTTTTCCGAAGAAGTAGTCTGAATGTCACACCAATATAAATTGAATAGAAGAGGTGCTAAAACTGAACCTTGTGGAAGACCATAATTCAAAGTTTCGAAATAACTACTATTATTGTCGACGAAAACTCGGAATCTTCTGTCGGATAACATATTTTCTAATAGTCTAACCATTTTTTCACATTTTAAATGATATAGAGTTTATAAATTAATCCATCTTTCCATACTGTATCATATGCAGCTGATAAATCCACAAATGCTGTCCCTGTTTTTAAGTTTTTATTGAACCCTGATTTCAATAAATGTGGTGAGGCTAAGAACTTTATCACAACAATTCCTATTTTTCCTGAAACCCCTCTGGCAATTTTGTAATATATATATTCTTATGAATTAGAGAGCTAAAATAATACAATAAATATTGAAACAAAAAGTACCTAAGCTGAGGTAAAAAAAAAGAACGGGGTAGGTACCATAACATTCTTCGTATGATACTATAGAGCCAGGGGAAAAAAAACCTCATCCGAAAAAACCTGTCTCCCCGTAAAAAAAATAAAATAAAATTGTTGTATCTGAATATTCTATATACATCACGATCAGCGGGACGGCTCTTCGGAGTAAGGATTTCCAAACACAAACTCCAACCTGAAAATAAAAAAAGACAGAACAGCAAGAGAATGCAATTTATACTTCATCAAATTGATCTAAAATTTTCAACCTATTACAAAAATGAATTTGATACATTGTGTATGGCTCTAATGCCTTCTTGAAATTTATAAACCGAACAATTATTAATTAGGTGTTCAACTGTTTCCTCTGATTCACCACATTCACAATTAGGACTATCAACTGAATTCCACTTGAAAGCATGCTATTGGTACGACCATGACCTGTTCTTATTCGATTAAGAAGGGACCATATTCTCCTGAGAAGGTTGAAACCAGGAACTTAATTCGATGGATCAGATATTAGATCTTTATTAGATAAAGAACATGCATCCCATTCGGATTTCCAGATTTCCTTGTAGCTGAAGTTCGAATTCAGACCAAATAGGTTCACGGGATTTTAGTCTTGGAATTCTATTTTCTGGAACGTAGGAAAGTATCGGAAAAGTATCCGGAAATGAATTGAATTTGTTCCAAGTACTCCAAGTTGCAGACTGTCTTCGAATATGATTCTCCTATTAATTCTAAATAGAATAAAAAAATCTTAATATTTCAACCAGTATTATTTATTTCTCTTTTTTTTCAGGAGATTTTGGTGACACATCCTTTCACCCGGATTTCAAATTGGTCTTCAGGCAACACCTATTTTCATATGACCATAGGCAACCTAGTGAGAGGGTCGAAGCTGCTCTGCGAGACTTCTCTAGGATACAAAATGGACGATCTGCTAACTTCCTACATCTCCCTGATGCTGACCAACATGAACAAACAGCGCAGCATCAGGGTGAAATGAGTACCTAACCTCCAATTTGGTCCTCCCCACTCTACGCTGCTTTATCACTATGAAGATAGGTTTTTCGAGACGATCAGGGGTTTGTATACAGTCCGTCCGTTGTTATAGTCAATTATTAAGGTTAGTTCTATGGTTAGGAATAAAATACTCACGAGTTTCTGTCTGTATATGAAGATTGATATGAGAAGCATATTTATTGAAGATGTATATTTGAAATAAATTTATTAATGACCTTGGTTTTTCACTCATCAACAACAAATACCGACAGGATCAATAGTAAACACAGTGACATTGAAGGCGTAACATTCAGAAAGAATGAGACCTATCTTATTCCACTACAAATCATTGATCATCGATTTAACGAATTCTTCGCTGAATACAAAATTATGCTATTATGCCTCCCACTGTCGTCTACCTCTTCACCAGTTCAAACGTGGACGACATTGCTCCGCAGTTAAGACAGCTCTAATCGTGGACGATACGTATAAAGTAACTACAGTAACTACCACTTCCTACAATTAATCACTGATTTGAAGCGTAGTGGCAAATCAGCAAGTGCTGATGTTGTTGGAGCCCCTTCTGTGAACGCGTTTAAGGCGAGATACGATTCATAGTGTTGATAGTTTGAAAGTTTAAAAGGGGTTACAGTCCACTGCGACCTTATGGTCTATTGTGCCCCCTGACAAAGCTTTACAGCTCGCCTTCCAGTCCCAGAGATCTTATGAAATCCAATATCTCGGAAGGCTTCAGTGAGGCTAATTCCTCACTCCTACAGGTCTCTTGACCAAAGCATTGTTTCCTTTGGCTTACAATGCCAAAGCATTCCGTGACTGGGTGAATAGGAGTTTCTTCCTCCTCCCCACAGAATCTTTATTCGTCAGTGTCCGATACGCCCATTCTCAGCAAGTGCTTTCTGAGGCGACAATGCCCTTTAAAAAGGCCAGTGAGGAGGTGTAGTTGGTTCTTACTGAGATCCAAATATCTTTTGGATCTTGATGTTTCAAAATTCCGAAGGAACTTTTTGGAATGATCCAACCCTGGGAGATTCTGCCAGAGTGTTTCTCTTTCAGTTTTCTCCTTCTCCAGAAACTCCTTCTTATATGTACATTTTGCTATACCACAGAAAGGTTCTGGGCCAGTGAGTGGTTTCCGAACAACCTCTCTGGCAAGTTTGTTGGCCTCTTCGTTACCTGTGATTCCCGAATGACCAGGAACCCAGATCAAAGAGACCTTATTTTTCTTGCCTACCTCATTGAGTTTGATCCGGCATTCCCATGTCGACTTTGAGTCGATGACATAGGAGTTCAGTGCTTCAATAGCAGCTTGACTATCTGAGTGAATAGCTATTTCGCAATTCTGATAGTTTCTCTCTAGATTAATGTCTAGACATCTTTCGATTGCCAATATTTCTGCTTGCAGAACACTCACACAGGAGCGTAACGATAGTGCACACTTGGCTTTGGCCATGGTGTACTCGGCAGTAACTTTTTTTTGTGTTTTTTTTTATTTAGGAGCCTTCTTAAGTTTTGAATATACTATGACTAAGTTTATTTTTCAAATTAATGTACTTCTTTTGTAACTATTGTCTGCGCTTTAATAGGTTCGTACCTCAGCTCTTATTCATTGTTATAATAATAATAATAAAACGATCTTGTAGAGCCTGCAGATCCTATCTTTACGTTCTTTTGTAAGCTTCGGTCTTCCTCTTGTTCCTTGATGTATATAAGTTTTTTTGGCTCTGAAATTTGTAAGCAAGGCGAGTTTTTAACTTGCACATATATTTTAACAGAAGATCCCTGACTTCAAGATGAAACCATGTTTACCATTGCCATTTTTCCTAGTTGGATCTTCGGATTTAAAAAAAAAATTTGTTGCACTGAATTTTGCCTGGTTTATGCTGCTTCGTGCCATTTAATTTTTTTCTTTTTTCCGTGTGGTTTTATATAGATTCCGAAAACCAGAATAAACTCCTTCACATGAGTTAGGGATATTGACTTAAATTTCAAAAAAATTTAGTTTATATGAGATTTTGTGATGAAAATTAAAATTGATATGATTTCAAGTTGCAGGCAATAAAATTAATTTAGCCTGTAGGTCTGCAGCGTATACAGGGTGGTTAAGAAAAATCGAGTGAAATAATGAAATTTTATTCCCAGAGAATTCAAGCATTTTGAGACTATCAATACAATGTAAGGCCTCCACGGGCATCAATAACAGCTTGACGTCTTCTTTGTATACTACACACGAGGTTGTTGAACATTTCTTGAGGATTTTGGTTTCATAAACGGGGCAGAAGCTCTCTCAGATCATTTAAGGATTCTGGGGTAGATTGATGATTATCTAATCTTCTTTGGAGCATATCCCATGCTTGTTCTATGCAATTCAAATCTGGTGAGTGCGGAGGTATTGGTAAATGTGGAATACCAAGCTCCTCGCACGCATTTTCAACTATGGCTGCACGGTGCGGTCTAGCGTTATCGTCTAGAAATTCACCAATAGCATTGTGAAAATTTGGCAAAACATTGTCGATGACGTGCTCTCTATAGTGTAAGGCGGTTTTATTCCCAGGACAAATGTGTAGATCTGTGCGCCCGTTGAAACATATCCCGGCCGATACCATAACACTACCCCCTCGGAATGGATGGACTTCTTGGACATAGCGACGATTACTGTGTATGCGTGGGATTATCCATACCCCTATTCTTCGAGAATCTAGAAATCATCCATATCTGGATTCATCAGTGAAAAGGACACTACGTCATTGATCGTTCCAATTGATATGTTGCCTTGCCCATTCCAGTCTTTGACGCTCATGGTCACGTGTTAATGGAAATCCTCTTAATGGACGTCTAGAACCTAGATTCACCTCTCTCAAATGTCATCTGATGATTTCGATGGAAACTTAGACCCCATCTGCATTTTGAAGAGTACTCCATAGCATTCTATTCGTAGATGTAGGCTTTCTTTTCGCTGAAACGGTGATGAAACGATCCTGAGCAGGTGTTGTTTTTTGTCGCCCGCCAAGCCTTGGTCTTTCCAACACGGTACCTGTCTCCCTGAACCTATTCTTAAGTCTAGATTTCACACTTTGGCTGACTTGGAGCCTTTCCGCTACAACAACCTGAGTTAGGCCAACCTGTAGCATTCAGATAGCCTCTGCGTTAGTTAATTTACGTCTTGGAATTTTCAGAAAACTCGTTTCAAATCGAAGCAGTTGATAAACTGACTCCATTTCAAAATAAGAAAATTCATAAAGCATATGCAAAGAACCAAACTTCAGAAAAAGGCGACCAGATTGACGAAATCTCTCATACTGATTTTTATTGGATCGATTCAAGTTGTTATTGAGTTTTAAATTATTTTACAGCGATTTTCTCGAAGATTACATGCTTTTCAAAACGATTGAATACGATATCCCTAACTCTTGTGGAGCAGTACATTTGGAAAAATGGGCCAGCCTAGCACTTGTAGGAACTGTTGTATCCCTTACAATTTAAAGTTGTAGTTCAGGAATCACGAATTTTGCCCGTCTCTACACCTATCAATATTTTCATTGCTCTATTTGCAATGTCTAAGAAAAAAAAGTGCCTCCAATTCTTTTACGACAAAGAACAGAACAAAGTCATTCATAATTTCTAGAAATTAGCATCAATCATCACCTGCTTGTACCAACGAACTTCATGAATCAACAATAAACCAAGAAGACAAATTTCTAATTTAAAAAATTACACACTGCATTAGCGAAGAATAGATGGGAATGAGAGCAAACAGTAGATACATTCAAAATAACTCCTCATTGTTTCCTTCATTCCCACATTCAAATTTAATAGTTTTGTTTTCATATCAAGATATCACTTTTCTCACAATTCATCTTGTGGGAACTTCCTTGAGAACGTGGTTAAGTGTGTGGGAAAATGCAGAACTTCCTCATTTTTATTCATAATTCAGAACAGGAACAAGGAAAATACAACTAAGGTAAATTACCCATTCACCTGTAGAAATAAAATAACTACTTCCAACATTATAAATGGGACCAGATAAAAAGTTCTATCAGTAAATATTTTATTCTGTATTTCTATAAAATATGCAGCATACTGTACAGATATTCATTTATTTATATTACGAATTATATTCTCTTCGAACCTTTGTACAAAATTTATTCCTAACTCGATGTGTCCAATGAAAACATGTACAAATAAAGACAGTCTAAAATTTCTTAAAATGACAATTCGGAACTGTTTCAAGTTTCGACTGGATTAGAAAATAAATGAGCAATTAGTTGTTAGCCATATTATTTACCCTACATAAATGCTTTGGTCTATATTACTATACTAAAAAGTCTTTGGGATCTGTCACCCAAAATGAAAAATACCAACAAAAAAGAGAGCCAATAAAATCAAAATTATATTATGTATATTTTGTTCCGTTGTTCAAAACTGGAGTATTTAAAATTAGACATAGACGTCTAAGAATAAATTATTTGCATTTGCACAAAATCAAATAAATATCACATCAAATAAAAACAGATTAAAAACAATCTGAAAATCACTATAAAACTAACCGAACTTTCAAAAGAAGAATTCAATTTCCAAATTTTCCTTCACTGCCTCAAAAACCATCTAGATAAAACTTATATTATAATAATTTCGAGCAAATACTTCTTTCATATAATAATTCTCAAATTTTTCAAGATAATTGTGAAAAATCGAATGAAAAAATATTTCAAGTACGATTATGATTGCTGATCAAGAATATAATGACCGTTTCGAACAATGCAAAACGAAACAATTAACCGTAATGATAGTTAATAAGAATAATAACTGCATTCAAATTCTAATAATATCAAAAAGATGGCATGTTGGAAATAATTACTGGATACATTACAAATCTTCCAGCAATTTCAGAGTGTATAACGTCCAGAAAATGTGGAAATTCATTTTGAAAGTTCTAAATACGTTGTTGTTCGTCTGCAATGGATAATTGTATTTTTATGCACCTTTTTTCTCAATTTCAAGTTCTGCCTTGGTGGTTTTGGATCTTACGGTTTAAATTAGAGAACATATTGAATTTCCAAACAATAAAACTCTCTTACAGACACGAATAATGAAGTAGAATGAGATTAATTCCTCAACAAATTTAAGATTCCAAATTCGACACAATTTTAATTTTCAATTCTTCACCTTTTACTCAAAATTAATACTCCGCAAATCATTCCTCAATAGATGGCGTAAGCAATGTATGTCAAATATGACATAAATGACAGTTTAGTAAACGTCAAATGACAGTTAGGTTAGGCCTCTTTATACTGCCATGAATTTTTCGAAGAAACAAGAGTCAGATTCGGGAAAATCTGGAACTGAATGGTGAAAATGATTGTTGAAACTTACAGCGAGGATAGATTTGGGAGTGGAATCTGCATATTAGCAAGCATCTCCTGCTATCTATCTCATGACTGGTTCACTTTGATTAATTCCTCAACAAATTTAAGATTACAAATTCGACACAATTTTAATTTTCAATTCTTCACCTCTTACTCAAAATGAATGCTCCGCAAATCATTCGTCAAAAGATGGCGTAAGCAATGTATGTCAAATATGACATAAATGACAGTTCAGTAAACGTCAAATGACAGTTAGGTTATGCCTGTTTCTACTGGCATGAATTTTTTTTAAGAAACAAGAGTCAGATTCGGGAAAATCTGAAGCTTAATGGTGAAAATGATTGTTGAAACTTACAGTGGGGAGAGATTTGGGAGTGGAATCTCCATATTAGCAAGCATCTCCTGCTATCTATTTCATGACTGGTTCACTTTGATTAATTCTTCAACAAATTTAAGATTCCAAATTCGACACAATTTTAATTTTCAATTCTTCACCTCTCACTCAAAATGAATACTCCGCAAATCATTCCTCAATAGATGGCGTAAGCAATGTATGTCAAATATGACATAAATGACAGTTCAGTAAACGTCAAATGACAGTTAGGTTATGCCTCTTTGTACTGCCATGAATTTTTCGAAGAAACAAGAGTCAGATTCGGGAAAATCTGAAGCTGAATGGTGAAAATGGTTGTTGAAACTTACAGTGGGGAGAGATTTGGGAGTGGAATCTGCATATTAGCAAGCATCCCCTGCTATCTATTTCATGACTGGTTCACTTTGATTAATTCCTCAAAAAATTTAAGATTCCAAATTCGACACAATTTTAATTTTCAATTCTTCACCTCTTACTCGAAATGAATACTCCGCAAATCATTCGTCAATAGATGGTGTAAGCAATGTATGTCAAATATGACATAAATGACATTTTAGTAAACATCAAATGACAGTTAGGTTAGGCCTCTTTGTACTGCCATGAATTTTTTGGAGAAACAAGAGTCAGATTCAGAAAAATCTGAAGCTGAATGGTAAAAATGATTGTTGAAATTTACAGTGGGGAGAGATTTGGAAGTGGAATCTGCATATTAGCAAGCATCTCCTGCTATCTATTTCATGACTGGTTCACTTTGGTTAATTCCTCAACAAATTAAAGATTGCAAATTCGACACAATTTTAATTTTCAATTCTTCACCTCTTACTCAAAATGAATGCTCCGCAAATCATTCGTCAATAGATGGCGTAAGCAATGTATGTCAAAAATGACATAAATGACAGTTCACTAAACGTCAAATGACAGTTAGGTTATGCCTCTTTGTACTGCCACGAATTTTTTTAAGAAACCAGAGTCAGATTCAGAAAAATCTGAAGCTGAATGGTGAAAATGATTGTTGAAACTCAAAGTGGGTAGAGATTTGGGAGTGGAATCTGCATATTAGCTAGCATCTCCTGCTATCTATTTCATGACTGGTTCACTTTGATTAATTCCTCCATAAATTTAAGATTCCAAATTCGACACAATTTTAATTTTCAATTCTTCACATCTTACTCAAAATGAATACTCTGCAAATCATTCCTCAATAGATGGCGTAAGCAATGTATGTCAATTATGACATAATTGACAGTTTAGTAAACGTCAAATGACAGTTAGGTTATGCCTGTTTCTACTGGCATGAATTTCTTTAAGAAACAAGAGTCAGATTCGGGAAAAACTTAAGCTGAATGTTGAAAATGATTTTTAGGAGAGATTTGGGAGATCTTCGACTGGTTCACTTCGATCTATGCCTCTCGGAGAGGCAAAACCACCAAGACGAAAGCTATTAGAAACACCTTTACCTCGCTATTGATACTTCGAAAAGGGCTCTAGTGCATATTTCCGGTATGTTGTTGGCCCCAATTATGTTCGGGATTCTGCTGCTGAATCGTACCAGTCCTCATAACTTCGTCTGCAGGCCCGTAATGGGGCCTCGGGCCAGGTTCAGGGGTGTACGTAAAGGTTAGCCCGGTAGCGTAGATAATGCCGTCAGATCTAACCAGAGATACGGGAACTTGGGTGGGCTGTCTCACCCAGAGCCACTCTCCCCTAAATTGGGATATGTCGGGCACAACGCACAGCATGGACTCCTGCAAAAAAAAAAAAAAAATTAAGAAATTAAAAAAAAAAAATAAAAAAAAAGAAAAAAGAAAAAAAAAGAAAATAAAAAAAAAAATCTGGTGGCAGTAGTTCAATTGCATTTATCGAACCCCGAACATAATTCTTTACATACCTGACACCTGTACATTGTTTCGGCTTCTACGTCACCAAACCAAACTTGCAAGGAGGGTGAAAAATTGTCCCCTGTCAACTCCAACATAGCTACGTCCCCTCCCCCATTCAAATGGAGGCTGTGAACGATGGGAACTGGAGTCACGGGTGACCTGACGGGCCCCATGCCTTCGTAGAACTGATATTCGGCTTTATCTGTCGAGATAATGGTCCAGCAAGCTCCATCATTTATCATCTCCTTGTTTGCCTCTTTCGGACAAGGAGTGGCTTGGAATTGTATTATCCTCTCTTGGGAGAGACAGAGGTACATCCTCTCGGTGTCTTTCATGTAAAATGCGCATTTGTGGAGTTGGGATACAGGATCGTCTGCTTCTAGAAGAGCCTGCTGCTTGTCTACCTACGAAGAAGTACTTTGATAAGTTTCACCTCGAAATGAATAAAATGAGGAAGATGAACGAATGATAGTTATTTATGATACGAGTGTTGAAAGTGACGTTTTATTTTGTGAGTGAAATGAGCGGAGCGAATTGAACAATTTCACGAACAAAATAAAATCATTTAACACAAATACCATACAATGTTTTTTGCACGACTGCCCTATTTCGATGATTGAATGGGCGAATTTGCAATGACGGTAAAATTCAAAATGCATTTTAATATTCAAATAATCAAGAGATTGTTGTGGCAAACGTTGCCAACGTTATGATTACTGACGAATGAGAAAAGACGCTGTCATTTGAATTTCATTCCTGTCCAATTTTCGTCTTGGGTTTTCAACTGCTTGATATGTTTGTCGAGAGTCCATTTATTAATAAAATTGATGATTTGGTCTTTCCTCTGGATATTGAAGAGCAAATCTGGAACTACTACATAAAAAATCTATTCAGCAGTACAATATTGCATACAACAATTTCCCGGCCTGGTGTAGATTGAAAAATGTAGAAGGGAACTTCAGTGAATTTTTCCTGGCATACTTGGAAGAAAAATAAAAAATATGGAGTTTATCAACTTTGTGGAGCAAATTTCCAATGATAAAGTCAAGCGCCCTTGTTAAAAATGGTTTGGATGTTTCTAAATATATTAAGGTAATAGCATATTTAAAACGGAAAAGTGAAGGATATCGTCCCGAAAAATCGAAAATTCCAACTTGTGAACAAGTTTAAAAGTTTATAAAGGAGGCACCAGATGAGAAATACTTATGGTTAAGGTTGCAACTATTTTCGGATTATTTGGAGCCTGTCGGCGTGAAGAATTGTTTAATTTATAAGTAGAAGACATCGAAATAACAAATAAATCTGCCAAATACAAAAACGAAAGGCAGTCATTCTTTCAGTATTATTGAAATTTGATCAATGACATCATTCCTGCTAATTTATGATTTTTCTTCAAACTAAATTTTTAAGATATTTATGAAAGATTTGTCGAAAAAGAGTATGGTTAACGAATTAAAATAAATCAACAATAGAACAGCGCCAATAATAGAATCTTGGGCTACAGCACAGTATATGAATAAAAGGATTCAATCAAACAAATCTTTACATTCGATTAGAAAATTTGCAAAGTACTGAAAAATCTGGGATATAAAAAAAATTATTGGTATCTTCAACTAATTGGAAAATTCTTTCAAAATTATTAATTCAGTTAATGCATGGTATTGCCATCTCTACACTTAAAGTAGCTTTCTGAATTGTCCAAAATTATCGATGTTACCAAACTAACTCATCAACTAACATTACAGCTTTTTTCTTGCATTTAAAATCTCTCTCAAACTGTTTTTGTCACATCCTAGGGTATTTTAAGTTCAATAAATGACTTTATACATCTTGTAAAGCACCAATTTGCTTATCTGAATAAATTTGTCGCATGCTAGCTTGAAGCAGACCTACCAAAGTAGTTATTGCCAAGTGAAATTCATAAAATTAATTGAACCATATAAAATTTTTCAGTTTTCTCACTTTTGACAGCCAGAAATATTTGTGGTTCAATTAATGAATAATTCTATCAGTATCGATTCAATTTCTGAACCTTTTCCTCAAGCTTTTTTGATAAAAAAACAATATTAAAAAATGAATAATTAACTAATGGGACAAACAATAATAAACACTAGTTACAGATAATCATCTGCTGTTAATCTACCAGAAAAAAAATGTTATGATAAGTCTGTATCATAAATTGTGAATTCAATTCGAATAAAAGAGATGCTCTTTTTCCAGGAAAAAGATCAATGATGAAATCAACAAGATAAAAAGATTACAACAAAATGAAAAACAGAATTAGTGCAAAAATTTAACTTCTGGTTTGTTCATTAGAATCTATGCGAAACTAACTTTAAACGAATAATTTGTGTCGACAATCAGTCATGTTTCGTACACAATTATCAAGGGGTATTTTAATGTTATATACTGTGGGAGATTTCCCGAATAGCATACCTTTCTTATTATCAACCTCGGTAGAGCCATACCCGTCACAGAACACACCAACTTGACAGTGGACCCGTAATGTATGTACCCATCACGAACTTGAAACTCTTCGCTTTCAGACTCATTGTCATCGAGCAGATGTATCGTAAAGGCCCCCCATTGCGTGGAACTAGCATGAAAATGTCCGTTCTCCACATGCAAATACCTGGTGCTCACAGTTTGGGACCTCAACCGATTAAAAAGGGCCACTTTAGTACCACTAGCTATACACAAATCAGCGTTCTTAAGTGACTGTTTTTTTTTAGACGGTTTGGATATAACTTTGATACGTTTGCTGTGAAACACACCTATATCGTGGCCTGTCCCGTAGAACATCTTCACGGATAGCATGAAGTGTTTTCGTTTGTCGGAGTCTGATATGTACAAGGTTTTAGCAGCACAGTATTGTTTACCGTTGTTTAAGTCTAATTGTTGCATGTCTTGGTCGGAATTTCCGATTCCTATAAACGCACACAGTTGAGTTTGCTCGTTTTCGCCTTCTCTAGCCATCTGTTCTTGCCTCAGTCTCCAACCGTCACCAAAGAGGTAGATGCAAGGGGGTGGACAAAAGAAACGTTTTTCGTTACCGTAGGACTTTTGGGCTACTTTAGCGTGAAGAATCACGATTACCATGTCTGATCTGTCTCTTAGGTACCTTTCCATGGCCTCTCTGGTCAGTCTTCGGTCTTCACGGTAACCCCCTGGTACAACTGCTCCGGAGAATCTTCCTCCGTACATGGCCCCTTGCTGGGGTGGAGGAGTTGGCGGCGATTGCCCATGGGCTATCCCAGGCAACCCATATTGATGGGGCATCTTGTTACCACTCAGTTGTTTACACTATACACATTTCAAAAAGAACACATGTTAAACTCGCTTCTGATGCAGGAAGAGGAACAACCGAATCAGCTGTCTTGATTACGACTAGACCGATCTCTGAAATCGGAAAGACTACCATAGTACGTGAGAACCCCCAAGCCGGTCGCCTGCAACAACAGACACCTCATTCCAGTTTATCTCCAAACACCTGTTTTCGAACTCGATTTTCCGACAGTGCAGCCAACCCCACCACTTCTCGAACTCGCGTAATTTCATTCTGGAAACGTTCTTATTTGATGTGGATCACATATCGGGCGGATTTTATGGGTACAAGGCACGGATTTCGAGACGTTTGAAACGTGTGGTTCGTGAATGTTTACGAGCGCTTGGGTCTGTAATTAACCGATCTCGTAGGGTTATTCAATTTGACAACATTGGTAGCGTTATGCGCGGTTCAGACGGCATCCTCGAGGGAGCTAAAGGGGGCCGTACCCTACAGGATAAGCGCGATGAGCTCGTCTTTATTATTTCGGCAAAAATATAAATGTTGTTTCTGTGTCCAAGCGAGAGTCAGGGCTGGCAATAGTAATAGTACAATATTCTAAAACAAGTTGCAGAATGAGCTCCTATTACAACACGAATGCGAAATTCGAAAACGAGCGACGAAGGAGCGAGTTTTCGGAAGCATGAGTGTTTTAATTGCCTTCTGCAACGAGTATTAGACGATATTTTCTCTATTTCAGTCAAGTTTTGAGAAATGCTCTCGAAATTCAAATGAAAATTCAGATTAGTGACTTTTGTATTGTATCTTGTCAGTTGGACTTACGAAATTTGACAGATAACGGAATTTGAATTGATTTGATTTGAAAATTGAGAGGAACGGAGGTCAGTACTGACAACCACGAAAAGAAAAATATAACTGAAAACAATGCCGCATTACAGCACTACTTTTAGCACTGTAATATACTGAAATATACTTACATTCCTTGAAGTATAAAAGATTTTCTCTCTCTCCGCAGAATTTATTCTCGGATTTTTATTAATTTGAGTCGATAATATTCAATTGAAATTATAGCAAGCATTGATCGATTTCTATATCCTCATATCAAAAGCATTTTTATCTCATAAATAACTTCAAGTTGACAGTTTATTATCCAACATTGAGAAAAATTAAAATTATATTGTAAACCCTTGTAAACTTGCCCAATGAAGTTTTTTCATGCATTCGATGAATCATTCTTGGAAATAATGTAGCAATAATCAATTTCTCTGATTCTTAAGCAAATACGTTCATTCTGCCATACCTTTTAGAATAAAATCATGCTATAATATGAATATCTCAGTTTCAAGTTATCAAGGCTAAAAGCTCTAAGGTGATATTTCATTATCATATGTTGGTAATCATCGGAATTCTCCTGTCAAGGATTTATCCATTAGCTGTCAAATTTGTGATACAGAATACAGTTCTGCCAACCAAAATTTCGTAATGCGATATTTATAGAAATAGTATTCCATTAATTTCAATGAAGATTTAAAGAATTAGAAAAAAAATACTCGTATTGAAGGCTCATTATTCTAATCTCGTTCACTAAAAAATTAATTATGAAAAAAATTTTTTTTTTTAAATAACTTAGCCAAGTGAAAGACAACATTTCGTGGTTTGTAGAAGATTCAGCACATCAATGGAAATATTTATTTCTCTATTTCTGCATCGTAATGAGTTAATTACAGTACTAAAAGTAGTGCTGTAATGAAACCAAAGACCTTTTATCCTATCCTTATAATAAGTCTATGAATGAAACTCATAACAGCATTGTTTTCAGTTATATTTTTCGTTTTGTGGTTGTCAGTCAATTCAAATTCCGTAATCTGTCAAGTTTCGTCAGTCACACCAACTGCCAAGATACAATACAAAAGTCACTAATTTGAATTTTTATTTGAATTTCGAGAATATTTCACAAAACTTGACTGAAATTGAAAAAATATCGTCTAATACTCGTTGCAGAAGGCAATTCCAACACTCATGCTTTCGAAAACTCGCTCCTTCATCGCTCGTTTTCGAATTTCGCATTCATGTTGGAATAGGAGCTCATTCTGCAACTTGTTTTAGAATATACTATTATGATACAAGTGTAGAAGGCATTGATATTTTTACACGAGTTCAAAAACTAGCCACGAAGTGGTGATTTTTTTAATGAACGAGTGTAAAAAGGAGTCTTCTGTACGAGTATCACACATTATTTTCTCTAATTAATTAATGAAATACTTGATTAATAATTAATTAATGAAATACTATCGTTTAGTAATTTTTGCGTTTGAAAATATTGATTGGCAGAACTGTTTTATTTCTCATAAATTTGACAGATAATAAAAAATCCGTGGCAAAAGGCCAAGATGTCATCAATAAATATTACCATAAAAGCTGTGGATTTCACACAGAATCAAAGAAACCTATTCCATTCATAATTTCATGCGAACGAGAAAGTTATTCAAATTTTGAGTTCCAATCTCATGTCAAAAAGTTGGGTTGCTAATTGTGAGGTTTCCAGATAAAATTTAAGGCGAACCAGCATTTTCTCAACATGACTTAAGTCTTTATGGTTCGGTTTGACACTTCCTTTCTCACGGTCTCAAGTGATTAGAGAGTAGCGCTAGAACATAGATTTCCACAGACAATGAAAATCGACAAATGTCAATTATTCAAAGAAGTTCATCAAGACTTAATTTTACAGGCAGTCAATTCTCCGAGTTTCGGCCTAATTAACCTCACTCCCTTTCAAAAACCCCGATTCATCATCTTCAATCTGCGTACGTAAGAAGAGATCAGATCATTCTTGATAACTCGACGCTATAAAACCAATTTAAATATAATAGAGCGAACGGGTCCATGTGAATAGGGCTTTAGTCCAGTGATTATCGCCGTTTCCCCCTTCCCTCCGGGCGGGGTAGGTCAGGCCGTGGGAAAATACCGTGTGGGAAAGAGTGGGTGGCTTGGCAACGATCGTTTGTTTTGCCTCCGTCTCTCTCTGGCGCGAGCACGCGAAGATGGCTGTGACGTCGTCGTTTGACGTTTCTCGATCGAATTGGAGGTTCCCCTGTGAAACAATTGAAAATTGACGTGTGTGAGGACTGAGGAGCACCCCTGTTGAAATGGCGCTGATGCTGGACGCCGTAGGGGGTCAGTGGCGGCACTTGGAAAGGGGAAGGAATTTGTTACGAATAATTTTTACTGATGATAAACACACATGGTCGAAAGTCTTGGCGTGTGGAATCTTCACTATCTTATGACTTCAATGAAAAAGATAAAACAGCAAAAAACGTTTGTTGCTCGGGAGAATATTCGAAGTTGACGAGAAAGGGTTTAGATAGGTCTTTTGTCCTTTTGTTTTTTTTTGTGTTAGATTTATTTTAAAATATTTTTAGAATGTAATGAATAAGTAGTTATCAAATACCTTCATGTTGATAATTATCCCGCACTGTTGATAGTGTAAAAGCTGTTACCTCAGAGAATGTTTTTCATTGTTTGTTGTTGGTTTTTGA
This sequence comes from Hippodamia convergens, assembly GCA_038502775.1. Classification (NCBI taxonomy): domain Eukaryota; kingdom Metazoa; phylum Arthropoda; class Insecta; order Coleoptera; family Coccinellidae; genus Hippodamia; species Hippodamia convergens. Next base: position 33,372,430 of record CM076610.1, read on the forward strand.
AGTAATAAACTTTATTATTATGATACTGGTGATGATAGTATCGTATGATTCTATAGTATCATACGAAGAATGTTGTGATACCCCGTTCCTTTTTTTTACCTCAGCTTAGGTTCTTTTTGTTTCAACATTTATTGTATTATTTTAGCTCTCTTATTCAAAAGAATATATATATATATTATTATTATAGGTCCATTCAGACTAGAGCGACTCAATGTAGCCAGGAAGGTGCCCTTTCGAAGCTCATCGATAATTTGCTGAGTGGGTTTAATGTTCAGTCGCCGTATCCCTCTTATTATCGTTGAACGAATAATGACTGCTGCCTTTGGTCAACTTTAAAAATTCTTGAAAACTTAATTTGGGATTTCTCTACCAGTCTCTGAAACAAGGAACAATTAGAAACATGTTTTAAATAATAGAAGAAAGGCCCCTGCTTAAAAATTTGAGCACTAATTTGTCAGGGGCCAAAACTTTACAAGAAGAAATTGTTGCCTAACAATGAACAAAAAGAAAACACTGTGAACTCTTAAGCGTAACGTTTCGGAGTCAATTTTTCTTACAACTTCGTAGAATCGTGACAATATTTTGATTATTCGGTTGACATTTGTCAATATATGATGAACTTAGATTAATATTGATTACTAGATGTTTATATCGTTATTTTATTTCAAAATTCCCTGAAACCAGTTCTTTTTTCAATAAATCCATCCAAATTCGATCTATTCCTACTGAACAATTGGCGAGATTATTAGCCTCATCCAACAAAATACAAGCTGACTCCTTGATTTTTTTTTTTATAATTATCAGGTTTCGTCATTAGAATTTTTGTGCCATTCGAATCCATCATGTGATTGCCGGTATGGGAACGCACATGATCTGCTATCTGCGATCTACCAATATCTCTATTTTTTATGTTATTCTTATGTTCACGTTTCCTAATTTCTAATGGTCTTGATGTTTCTCCTGTGTAAGATTTTCCACAAATACAGGGAATATTGTAAATACAATTTCTTGATTTTTGGTTCTCATTCAAAGGTTTAGTATTTGTTAATAAAGATCGTAAATCATTTTTTGTTTTGAAAACGGTTCTTATGTTGAATTTAGAATCAATTCTTTTATGTTTTTCTGAAATTCCAAGAACATAAGGAATCGAATTTATTAAAATTGGTTGTTCTTGACGGTTTGTTGTTGGTTCCTGATTGTTATTATCGTTATTACGCAAAATTGTTCTCTCTAAATTTGAAATAGTTTTTTTTATGAAATTCGTTGGATATTGATTATCTTCAAGAATATCATTAATGAAATTCATTTCCTCATTTCGTATTTCAGTTGTCGATGAAATTAATTGCGCTCTATCATGAAGTGTTTTTATAATACCCCTCTCAACACTTATTTGATGATTAGAATAAAAATTCAGATATCGATTTGTGTGTGTCTTTTTTCTGAACACACTTGTTTCAGATTGATTTGAAAATTTTCATATAGAAACATCTAAGAAAGAAAGTACATTATTTTTATTTTGTTCCAACTCCATTGTAAATTTTATTGTAGATTATTTATTATTGATATGATTTAAAAAGTTCAGATTTTATGACCTTTGCCGCAAAGTTCCAAAATTTCGCATTTTCCATGCATCGACTATAACTCGAAAACTAAATTTAAAAAAATATATCTGATTCTATATTCGTAATCTACGACTTTAAATTAATAAGTGATATGAATTTGGTCCTGATCCGAGAAAAAAATTTTTTTTTGAAAAATCGAAAATTTTCCATGCATATGTATGCAAATTTTGTCTAAGAATGAAACTTGTCTGATCGCTACCAAAGTTTACTTATTTACTAATTCGAGGGAGGAGATTAATAATATCCAAACAGTTATTCTCTGAATAGTTTAGTTTTCAAATTATAGTCGATGGAAAATCCAAAAAATTGGACTTTCACGGAAAAATTCATAAAATCTAAACTAGTCGCAATAGGACCATGAAATTTGTACCATTTTATTTGCAAAGGGCCATTCTATATGTAGAAAAATCAGCATCTTCACACTCCAATTTTTCTTGCTACCACAACACCTCAAAATTGACGAAATTACGAAAATTATTTATTTGCCAAAATACAAATCTCAGGAAAAACCTAATTGCAGATTCGTGATCAACGTATATAACTTCTTCAATTCACTAAATATATGGCCAGGTTCTATATCTCAAAAAACACACGAAGGGTTCATAACATTCTTCAAGAGAACAATATCCTGAGAATGAAGATTATAGAGTCTATACTCTCTTAACTCTATAATATTTGGAGTAGACAATTATAATTTTAATTTCGAAAAATGTTTGATATTTTTCATATAAAATAGGCGAATCCTATGAACAAATACATCAACTGAAAAAATCGACATGATCTAGTTATAAATCTTCAGAACAATCGATCTCGCAGGTTGCAAGAATGTAATGTATTATTATAATAAATTTTCTACGGTTCCCACAGTACTTCTTCACATTTTGAATCTTTCATGTGGCGGAAACATCATACCATGGGAACTTTTATAGATCAATTTAAAGGGGTCCACGCACCGACGAGATTAATCTCACATCCCATCATTCTTTCTTACACCCTCACCCCGTAAGCATGTAAACTAGCGAAGAACCTATTAACGAATTTCTCAGTTTGTTCCAAATTGATAATTCAGACAAAACCACTTCGTTCCTGAAGTTTTGGAAGTAGTTGAAAAAAAAATTATTCTAAAGGTGTATTAATTGGATTGTAGTGTGTGGTACCCTTTACCCAAGGTCGGAACCGTCAAATTTACTCCCCACTTCCTCCGAACATAAACCAAAGACAAGGCTCATTTTCAGAGCGTCGTGTGTAGATCGTGGGAATTTTCTGCTTTGATTTAAGATATTTCGCGCCTCCACTTTAATTATCATTACTTGTCTGTCCTCTCGTAAGGACTATGGGAGTTCACGGTTTGTGGAGACTCATCGAGCCATCCGGCAAACCTGTACCTGTGGAATCCCTTGAAAACAAAATACTGGCTGTCGGTATCCTTTTACATTTTCATTTGAGTTCATTCCTCCCTAATGAGCACCTAAATAATAAATATATATCAATGATTTCTCAGGTTATGAAGTAATAACCTCAATCTTTCAGAGAAATAACGAAATATGATGTAATACTTTATGATCTTGAAATATTTTTCTATGAGAAGAGATTTTTATTATGATATGATATTTGAATTTTTCTTATGATGAAACAGACGTTTCTATATGGTTGCACCAAGCAATAAAAGGATTTCAAGATGCCAAAGGGGCACCTGCACTCAATGCCCATTTATTGGGAATCTTTCATCGAGTCTGCAAACTCTTATATTTCAAAATCAAACCTGTATTCGTTTTCGATGGTGGCGTTCCAGTCCTCAAAAGAGAAACTATTGTAAGTCTTCAGCATAAAATCAAACGACTTCACTGTATACTCAATTTCAGGCTAAAAGAAACAAACTCAAGCATAAAAACATCTCAGAAGCTGATAAAATACAAAAACAACTCCTAGATACCTTAATCAAACATTCAGCAGTCAACAAAGTGCTAGGAGAAAAGGCTAAAACCGAATTAGCCTCAGTTTCATCGTCCAAGCAAGAAGGAGATGACTTGTTCAAACTCCCAAAAACAGAAGTTAAATCAGAACACAATGAAGAAGATTCTAGTGATTCAGAGTTTGGTAGTCCGACCAAAAACTGGAACTTACATAATATTGACACCAAATCTGAACATTTCAAATCCTTACCTGCCGATGTTCGACATGAAATCCTTACGGAATTGAAAGAAACTAGGAAGCAATCTTCTTGGGGAAGGTTGCATGAATTGCCCACCCAAAGTGATGATTTTTCAGGTGAAAAATAGTTTATTTCAGTTAATCAATTTATATTTTTATTGATACTTCTAGGTTTTCAAATGCAGAGGCTTCTGAAAAGACAACAAGTACAATTGGCGTTAGAAGAAGCTGAGAAAGAAATGGGGGGTCACTCCTTATCATTGGCGGAATTAGAAGAACTTCTTAAAGATCAAGGGGTCATATCAAAAAATTCTATTGGGAATAGAATTGCATCAGATGAAAATACAAGGTAGTAAGAATCAATACGATGAAAATGTAGTTTTATCAAGATTTTTCTAGGTACCTTTATATAAAAGACGTAAAACAGGCTCTAGAAAAAGCCAGACGAGAAGAAGAAAGAAAGAAATTAAATCCAATAAAAGAAGAAGATAAAGAAGACGTTAAAACAACCGAGAATGATAATGTTGAAGCTAAAACTAACAAAGCCGACTTGGAACTTGAAAAAGACATACAGAAAGCAATCTCTTTATCTCTACAGGAGCAACCGTCAGGATCTGGCGAAGTTCAGAAAAAAAAGCTATCTGATTTTTCGTTTCTTGAAAATTTCGATGATATGGACTTTGCTTCTGATTCCGAAGAAGAAGATCTGGAGAAGGTAACGAAAAATACAAAATTGACTTCAGCCCAGCATTACATGATGGAATATAGCGGCTTGACTCCCAATGAAATAGCTAAAATTATCGCCGATAATGAAAAAAATAAACCGAATAAAAGAAAAGTTGTAACAATAGAAGAACCTGGAGTTAGTAAGACTGAAACGAAAGAAAAGTCTAAAAGGAAAATTGAAGATGAAGAATGCAACGAAGAACCAAGTACTAAAAGAATTAAACTTAGGGAAGATGAAAAAACTGTAGAAATAAGTGAGGATTCGTCAGATGATTTTGAGGAAGTCAAAAGCTTTGAAGAAGAGAAACAGGATGAAGATTCTGGGACAAAAAATGAAGTATTTGAAAATATTACAGGAAATAATAAAGAAGAAAACATCCTTGAAGAGAAGAAAGAAGAAAAGCAATCTCTGCAAGATGCTTCAGTAGGATTAATATCTGGAAGCGATGATTCTGAGGGTGATTTCGAAGAAGTCGAAGAAATTACACAAAAAAATGTCGAAACGAAGAAAGATGGGATGATGGAAATAAAGATTGAAACAAAAGAGTTCAATGAAGAGGAGGACTTATTCGCAGATATATTTTCAGCTACAGAACGTGAAAGTTTAGAACGAAACAAAGATATAATAACTGTTGACAAAATTCAAGAGAGTAAAGATCAGAAAGAAGAACCAAAATTGGCAGAAAAAGAGAAAGATGAGAAAAGGGAACTTTTGCAGGATCTCATGGAAAAAGCTGAAGAACTTAAAGAAAAAGAAAATTATAAGAAATCTGCAGAAGATGATTCGAAAGAAGAAAAGGATAAAGCTGTAAAATTAACTGAGAAGGACTTGGAGACACTACGAGACGACTTGAATAAGGAGGAACAAGAATTGAGAAATGAGCAAGGGTTGAGGGAGCGATTGGGGACGAACATCACTGACCAAATGTACCAGGAAGCACAGGTAAAAAAAATTTTATTCACTCAAGATTTGGAAAAACTAAAAATTAATCACTGAGATCAGTGTTTTAAATTAAAATTGTATTTAAATATTTATCAGTGAGGGCCACATCAAATATAAAAAGTTTTCCTGCATGCTAGGAATTAATCCACTTCATAAAAGTATTAGGATTGAGGCTTTGACTTATACACTGTGTCTCATTTTGGTTGAGACTCCACTGTTTCTCAGCTTTATTAAAGATAGAAACATGCGGTTTTCTCCACCCTGTATCACTTTTTTTGTAAAACTTTCAAAGCCACAAACAGAAATATTCCAACTACTTTTGTTCTTGAAGTACAGGGTGAAAACGAAAATGTTCACTTTTGGAGATGTTGTTATTTCTCAGGCCCTGTATATGATAGAAAAAAAATTAAAACTGCTTATAATAGATCTTTTCATATAAAAGTCACTGGCGTAGTTGAAAAAATTTGCTTATAACAGATATTTCTTAACATATGCAGGGTTAATCACAAATATGGCTCTATAGAATATTTGTAGGAAAGACGCAAGATTCAGGATTGAAATTCTAAAGGTGAGCTTCTCATATATTTTTTGAAAGTTCTAGGAGTTTTTCAAATAGGATGTCCCATTTTTTTATTCCATAAATAGATTCTTCATTGAATTCTGAGTCTCTTTGATTCCAAAAGTATGAATTTTCCCAAAAAAATTCTCTTTAAATGAGGAAATACGAAAAACAATCTCCAAATTGAATTCTGTTGAAATACAGACAACTTCGAGTTTTTTTCATTAAAAATTCTCATTTTTGAGAATCTCCGAGAAGAAAGGCTGATGCTTCTTTTCCGATAGCGTGATTTTCAGAAAATGATACAGGTCACAAATACTTTGTCAAAGTAAGAAGTGACGGAACATCAAAAAATCTTTTTTTTCAAATTGGAACCCCATTTTTTGGAAGCATTTTCGAAATCTTCGTCAAAAAATAATAGGAGCATAGGAGGACTTTTATCCCAAAATGAATATTTTTCGAGATATTCAGGAAAAACGATTTTGTCTTCAATTTTCAATCCCATTCCGAATGTGTTTTTTCACTGGAAAATAATTAGCGGTCAAGTGAAATTTTTGGAAATCTCTGTTATCGAGAAAATATTTTCTTATAGTTCAGTTTTTCTTTATTTTTTTAAGCTTAGGATAATTTCCGGAAATTTCTTAATTCTGGACAATTTCTTTTTTGTCATGGTAGGGAAATTTGAATTTTCAGTAATGAAATTGTTACATGCTCTGTTAATTATTCTTTCAAAAGCATTAAAAATTATTACAAATAATTTTTTTTCTGCATTCTTGAGAATTTCTTACGTTGACTTCACTAATACTCACATTGAGAATTTTAAACCAATTGTTGCTCTCTCATTACAGATGATAATTCAAGAACTTAACTCGTCTGAACTATAGAAAATATTTTCTCGATAACAGAGATTTCCAAAAATTTCACTTTGCCACTAATTATTTTCCAGTAAAAAAACACTTTCGGAATGAGATTTAAAGAAAATTGAAGACAAAATCGTTTTTCCTGAATATCCTGAATAATTGCAAAAATTTGACCTTAAAATATACCAAGTTTGTGTCAAATCTTAAAAACGGTGCTCTTAAAAAATATTTCAACTACCATCTATTATAAGCAGTTTTAATTTTTTTTCTATCTCATACAGGGCCTGTGAAATGATAACATCTCCAAAAGTGAACATTTTCGTTTTCGCCCTGTATATCAGGAACAAAAGTAAATGGAATTTTTATGTTTGTGGCTTTGAAAGATTTACAAAAAGTGATACAGGATCGCGAAAACCGCATGTCTCTATCTTCAATAATAGCTGAGATACACTGCAGTCTCAATCAAAAAGAGACACAATGTACAATATATTTTCCCAGGATTTATTAGAGCTGTTTGGTTTGCCTTATGTCGTTGCCCCCATGGAAGCTGAAGCTCAATGCGCCTTTTTGGAATCAGCTTCGTTAACGGATGGAACCATAACCGATGATAGTGATATTTGGCTGTTTGGAGGCAAAACGGTCTACAAAAATTTCTTCAATCAGAGCAAACACGTCCTTGAGTATAGAGCAGAGGATATCAAACACCACTTCAGTAAGTAAAAAAAAAAGAAATTATATTATAAGATCCACTCATCTTAAATTCATAAAAATCATTAGAATCAAGGATTTGACGGTGCCGTCAAATATTCTTTTGGGGCTCCATTTTTATTCTAAAGAATACAGATATGAAATATAAGTATAAATTATTCAACTACAGTTGAACTTCAACACGAAAACAATTAATGATTAACCTAATTCTCAATTCCTTCCTCCTTCTGCGTTCATCGTTGATCGCGTGATTAACTTGAATAGATGTACCGCTAGATTCTTAGGAACGTTGCCAGAATGTATTCCTCCGTTAACTGATCGTACCGTTAAATTGAAAAATCAAGTTTTGTGAAACCAGAACGTTGTTAATCGGTTTGTCAAATTTGATGGAACAATCTGTTGATCGAGCTATCAAAGAATCTTCGTGAAACCCGCCCCAATTCAATAAAATAAGAACCACAGATTGTTGATATTGATTTATTGAAACTTTTTTGTTATTATCTATCGATGCTAACCTAAAAATTGAAGAGGTTATGATAAATTCTTTCTTTTCAGAACTAACCAGGGAACAGATGATTTTGCTTGCTCTCCTAGTTGGGAGTGACTACACAACGGGTTTGCAAGGTGTTGGACCAGTCACAGCCATGGAGATTTTGGCAAATTTCCCTCCAAGCTGTACCTCAACCTTCACCCTTTCGCATAACCAACTTCTCATGGGGTTGAAGGAATTCAAATCCTGGTTCGTTGGAGGCAAATCGATAGCTAGAGGAAAAAATTCCCTGAGGAACAAACTGAAGAACGTGACCTTCACAGAAGGATTCCCCAGCTCGCAGGTTGTCCAAGCGTACTTGAACCCAACGGTAGATCAGAGCGAAGAGCAATTTACATGGTCTAAACCAGATATCGTCGCATTGATAGATTTCGGTAGATCCAAATTCGGATGGAGCAAACTAAAAACGGAAGATATACTAAAACCCGTCATAAAAAGAATGAAGGAAAGCAAGTACCAAAGCACCCTTCTCAATTACTTCAAAATAAAACACGACTTGACTGCTGAACAGGCACAAAAACTCATGAGCGAAAGAGTTAGATCTGCCGTGAAGAGAATTGGTCAAGATCCTAAAGAAATCGAAGACAGCGATGATTCCGAAGAAAAGGATTCGAAGAAAATTAAGAAAAAAAAGAAATCAGAAAATGAAGATGAAACAAATGTACCAACTAAAAAGAAAAAGGGAAAAAAGAAGGTTGCAAATGTGGAAGAACTGTTATCTGAAGAGTTTGTTGAAATAGATCAAATAGAAGCTCTGTTGGAAACTGTTGAAACAGAAACAAAAAAAGATAAAGGTAAAAAAGGGAGAAAGAAAAAAGTAGTTAAACCCTCGAAACTCCTTGAACAAACCAAATCCGAGGTTTCATTGCAAACTAAAGTTGATGGGGAGTCTTCTCAAAGTGAAGAAAATAAATCTGTAATTTCAGAGGACTCGAAAGAATGTGTTGAAACGAAAAAGGATGAACAAACTTCTCTTTTAAAAAATAAAGAGTTGAACCTCCTCATACAAGTATTGAGTAATCAGGAACCAAGTACTTCTGGAAATGCTTCTAAAATAGCTAAAGTTAAGAAAGTAGCGGAAAAAATTGAGAAGTTGGTGAATCCCGAATCAAAAGAAGAAGGAGAACCATCAATTAAAACAAAAAGAACAACTAAAAAATCAAAGAAAGAAGGTGAAAGTCCAAAAGAAGATACAGAAGCTCCAAAGAGAGAAAGCAACGTGGAGAAATTAAAAAGAATCGCTAAAAAACTAGAAGGTAAAAGCGAAGTACCAAGCGAAAAGAAAACTATTAAAAGGGGTAGGAGAGTCAAGCCATCAACATCGAAAAATGTTGATATTGATGAAGAATTGAAACTCTTGCAAGCAACTGAGGCGTTTTCAGAAAAACGTGTAGAAGATATAAGAAACGAAGCCGAAAAAATGGTTCAATACGAGTTGGACAAGAAAAAGATGATTGAGAGAAAAATACACAGGAAAGAAATAATTCCTCAAAGAGAGCGACAACAGAAGAACCTCATGAGAACCCGCATGAAAGCTATTGAAGTGTTTAGGAAATCGAAAATAGATCCATCGCCCAAAAAGGGGGCCCACACAAAGCAAGACAACCGAAGGAAGATGCAGAGTTGTCTGAAAGTAGTAGTGATAGTGATTTATAATTTTTTTAACAATGTTTTGAAACTTGTCTGTGATAGTTTATTTATTGTCTTTGATAATGATTTTTTTAATAAACTTTTATACAAAATTTGGAATTCTTAATTTAAAAGTAGATAGATTGAAGCATTTATTTCATCAATGCAGCTAAAGCAGGATGAACTTAGAGTAAATTTATAACATTTTTTATTTTCATAAAACTTTTTTCAATTTCTACATTTTATTTCTTTGGTGTTTCATATTTAATTTTTGCGATGTTTATTTTGCGTATATGGTGTTCTTAGTTTCGAATTTCGCGCTTTATAGAATATAGTAATCTGTATCAAAAAACTTAGTGAACACAATTCTAGCGCCATCTAGCCTTTCAGATGACTAACACAACCCAAAAACGTGGTGGGTTTCTGATATTAGAGATATAAGAAATTCACCTCTTTCTTCACTATAATCTTTGAAGGTATTTAAAGAAAGCTGCTGAATTCTCTGTGATAGCTCATTTATTGTCTTCAACCCTTAACATATTTACAAATTCTTAATCTACAAGCCCGCTGTAAAAACTAGAAGCATTACCGTACCTCGAAGACGGTAAATGATTCTTCATTTCCTTCTTCGAATTGTGTTTTTTATGTTTCCGGTCGACGTTATCGAAATCTTTGAAGTACTCGATGTTCCAGAATCGAATATTATTTTCAGAATCGTACGAAGCAATAAACGTTCCGTCGTTGCAAATGTCCACTTTTTCGACGGAGCTGTTTTCATGTTGGCCGACTATGCCAAGGTGCCTGTGAGGAAAGAGGTGGGTAGCTCTGAGAACCCCGTCGTCGCAAGCTGTCACAACAATGTTCTCCGTTATGGGTATTAAGGAGTTGATTGGGGTTTTGGGGCCGGGGAATATGTCGCTGTGGAGCCCGAATTGGTTCCAGTTGAAAAGGAGGAGTTTTCCTTTGTTTGTGCCTACGAGTACTTTTGTTTCGTCTCGGAAGAGTCCAATACAGGTCAAGTCTTCTTGGTATTCCTCGGATTGCACTAAGAAAGACCTGAAATTAAAGTATTAGTATAATGGAACACAAGTATCCTCAAATACAATGTGAAAACGAAAATGTTCATTTTTGAAGATGTTATTATTTCTCATAGGAAAAAAAATTTAAACTGCTTAAAATAGATATTTTCACATAAAAGTCAGTGGAGTAGTTGAAAATTTTCTCAAGAGCACCGTTTTTAAGATTTCACACAAACTATATATTTTAACGTCAAATTTTTGCAATTATTTTTTTGAATACATTGGAGTATCACAATCTAATCTTTAATGAATTTTAGCTTCTAAAATCAGAAAAATCCTAATATATGTTTGTTTTTTTACAGTAGGCCTAGGCCATGAATTTTTTCACCAATGTTTTGTGCCAAATCCTCAAAACGGTACTCTAAAAAAATTTTTCACTACGCCACTGACTTTTATGTAGGAATATCTAGAAAGAAAGAAATTAAAACCAAAGTCTTCCCGCCAATAACATATATAAATTGTTAATATAAATGAAAAGTTTTCTATACAGGGTGATTCACGAATATGGCTCTATCGAATATTTTTAGGAAAGACACAAGATTCAGGATTGAAATTCTAAAGGTGAGCTTCAAATAAGAAGACGACTTCTCGTATATTTTTTTAAGGTTCTAGGACTTCCGGTTTTTGCGGAACTGACATAACTTTCGTTTTTCAAATGGGAAGACCCATTTGTTATTGCATAAATAGATTCTCCATTGATTTCAGAGTCCTCTTCATTCCAAAATTTTGAATTTTCCCGAGAAAATTCTCTTTAAATGAGGAAATACGAAAAAAAATCTCTAAATTAAACTCTGTTGAAATACAGACAACTTCGAGGTTTTTCATTAAAAATTCTCATTTTTGAGAATCTCCAAGAAGAAAGGCTGATGCTTCTTTTCCGATAGCGTGATTTTCAGAATATGATACAGGAGGTCACAAATTCTTTGTCAAAGTTAGAAGTGTTGAAACATCAAAAAATCGTTTTTTTCAAATTGGAACCCCATTTTTTCGAAGCATTCTCGAAATCTTCGTCAAAAAATAATAGGAGCATACGTCCAAGATTTTTATCCCAAAATGAATATTTTTCGAGATATTCAGGAAAAACGATTTTGTCTTCAATTTTCAATCTCATTCCGAATGTATTTTTCAACTGGAAAATAATAAGCGGTGAAGTGAAATTTTTGGAAATCTCTGTTATCGAAAAAATATTTTCTATAGTTCAGACGAGTTAAGTTCTTGAATTATCATCTGTTATGCGAGAGCAACAATTGATTTAAAGTTCTTGATGCGAGTATTAGTGAAATCAACGTTAAAAATTCTCAGGAATGCAAAAAAAAAATAATTTGTAATGCTTTTGAAAAAATAATTAACAGAACATGTAACAATTCCATTACTGAAAATTCAAATTTACCTACCATGACAAAAAAGAAATTCTCCAAAATTAAGAATTTGCAGAAGTTATCCTGAACTCATCTGATGTATAAGAAAATATTTTCTCGATAACAGAGATTTCTAAAAATTTCACTTAACCGCTAACTATTTTCCAGTAAAAAAACACATTCGGAATGAGGTTGAAAATTGAAGACAAAATCGTTTTTCCTGAATATCTCGAAAATATTCATTTTGGGATAAAAGTCTTTGACAAATGCTCTTATTATTTTTTGACGAAGATTTCGAAAATGCTTCGAAAAAATGGGCGTCCAATTTGAAAAAAATGATTTTTTGATGTTTCATCACTTCTAACTTTGACAAAGAATTTGTGACCTCATGTATCATATTCTGAAAATCACGCTATCGGAAAAAAAATATCAGCCTTTCTTTTCGAAGATTCTCAAAAATGAGAATTTTTAATGAAAAAACCTCGAAGTTGTCTGTATTTCAACAGAGTTCAATTTTGAGATTGTTTTTCCTCTTTTAAACCGAATTTCCTCGGGAAAATTCAAACTTTTTGAATCGGAACGACTCAGAATTCAATGGAGAATCTATTTATGCAACAAAAAATGGGTCTTACCATTGAAAAATGAAAGTTGATGTCAGTTCCAGAAAAACTGGAAGTCCTAGAACCTTGAAAAATATACGAGAAGTCGTCTTCTTACTTGGAGCTCACCTTTAGAATTTCAATCCTGAATCTTGCATCTTTCCTAAATATTCTATAGAGCCATATTCGTGAATAACCTTGTATAACTATAAAACACATAATAAAAAGTGACACTTTCAATATCTTTCCACAAGACAAATCTAATAGCAGAACTAAAAAAGTGTTATCCTCACTTCTAATCAAGCTTTAGAAAAAAGAGCAATAATTATTGTCTTATAAATACATTGAAATTTGGCGATCTAGCACAAGAACTAAGATCATACCTGTTTCTCAAATCGAAGGTTGTTAAAGAACCATCACCACTAGTACACAACAAGTATTTTTCTTCCTCATTAGTAATCATTTGGCTTATATAGTCCTCATTCTTCCTAGCTTTATAAATTTGTTGTGCAGCTCTTGGATCCCACAATCTTACATTACCCTCATCATCACCTGTAGCAAAAAGGTGCTCACCAATTACCGATATACAATTTATCGGATTTTCATGAGCTTCGTCGTAGAATTTAATCAATTTTTGCGTAGTCATATCGCTCAACATGATACATTTATCTGAACCAACAGTGTATAGTACTTTTCCATCATGACTGAAGTCTATGTCTCTGCAAGAGGTTGCGTGAAGTTCCATAGTTCCCACACTGGTGTTCTCTTCGAGTGAATATTTGTACAAATGAACATCCCCTGTGACATCTGATACGGCCAAAATATCTTCATGTGGATGGAACGAGAGGTTTGTAATGTCCTCATCTTCCATTTTAAGCGGTGGGGGATGATTACTTTTTTTCTTCGATGCAAGTCTAATAGCTTTAATAACTTCATCTTCCTCCTCCTCTGCAGGAGTCTCATCGTCGCTTTTGGTTTCCTCGTTTTCATCACTGTCGATCATATCAATATCATCATCACCTGGGTTTTCTTCATCGGAATCAGTCATGCTGATGCTGCTGTCATCACTATCTGAATCTTGCGATTCTTCCACAACGATTTGTTCCATTTTTTTGTCTGTAGGGCACATTTTTGAAGGATAATTGAAAATATGTTTTACTGTTTTGAGTTCCTATTTTTTTCTAGGTTAGAAAGAAAGAAGGAATACATTAGAACTACAATGAATGGATACTACATAGATCTAGGTATCTATATCTATGGTTTCTCCGCTTTCGTCTCGGATTTTTTAAAGATAAATTCTTCTTGGGGGGTTTGTATTGAGTATACGATATATTATTTTCTATATAAACTCACAGATGGCCAATCAATAGAATGCTAACTCAAAAATGAACCAAAAAAATTTTTGAAAATTAAAAACAAATTGGTAGAATTAGTAGTTCAAATTCAAGGCAACTAGTGCCTACTGTCATGTCATACATGTATGTTTTTCTGTCAAATCTGATGTCACATAATGAAAAAAATTGATGTATTTGAAAGAAAGGAATTTTAATCCATTCTGATACCTTATCAACAACAACTGCAGTAAATTGAATTCAAACAAGAGCAGAGGATTTTTGTCAGTTAAAATTGTTCCTTCAGGAAATATGACAATGGGCGATGAAACTCCTGTAACATCGCTGATATTTCCTGTTTTAATACGCCCTATTCTTTCCCAGGTATTCATTTCACAAATTGCAAATGTTGAATTCACCTCAAAGATTTTTCCAGTTAGAAAAACAGGACATATCGGCCTCTCAAACCTTACGTTCAGCTCTTACCAAAGCCGAAGCTTCATATCCTGGTATTACTTATGATCTAGTTGTTGGTATTATGAAAAAAGGAGATGTCGCAGTTAATATGAATGAAAGTATCCTGAGACTTCAAGGAGGAGTTTCAGAGTCTGATGGTAAATACTTTATATTCATGAATGGAAGGAAACAAATTAGAGTCATCATTTTCAGTTGTAGAATACAGGTTGAGCAGATCAGAGGATGCTTTTCAAGAACTGAACAAGAAGTCTGCGTCGCTCAAAAGAATACTGAGCAGGATACCAGATGAAATTACAGATCGAAAGACATTCCTGGAGACTATCAAGTGAGTGCTTTCAATCATTTGGATTTTGCTGCTTCTATGCGTGTTTTTGTAGAGAAATTGCGAGTGCCATTAAGAAACTATTGGATGCTGTCAATGAAATAAGCGGCTTTATTCCTGGTAGTACCGGTAAACAAGCTTTAGAGCAGAGGAAGAGAGAATTTGTCAAGTTTTCCAAGAGGTTCAGTAACACATTGAAGGAGTATTTCAAAGAAGGACAGTGAGTAGACTTACTATAGTTTTTAAATTCTGAAAAGGATTCCAGAGGCATATATTAAAATGAATTCATGATTTTTTCTAGTGCCAACGCAGTATTTGTTAGCGCCCTCTATTTAATTCACCAAACTAATATGATAATAGCGACAGTCAAGAGCAAATGCGAATAAACTGGTGCCAATTGGTTGGATATTCTTCT
Organism: Hippodamia convergens; assembly: GCA_038502775.1. Classification (NCBI taxonomy): domain Eukaryota; kingdom Metazoa; phylum Arthropoda; class Insecta; order Coleoptera; family Coccinellidae; genus Hippodamia; species Hippodamia convergens. The sequence goes on from CM076610.1 coordinate 33,387,759, forward strand.
GATTTAGTATTGTACGTTACGTCTGACTTGTTGAAGTATATGAAGTTTGGTTAAGGTTAGGTCATACACAAAGTCTAGGAGGATTATACAAAATGACAATGTTATGATAGTATTTAATTAGGTTATAAAGATATTTGTATATTATTTAAAATGGAGATATATTGTTGTACACAACATGTAATAATCGAAAATACATATTTTGAAGTTATTCGATATTTTGTCTGTTTCTTGGGGAATTCTAGGTGGATGATACACAAGCAATTTTTTTTTAACATAGTTCCGATTCGTCTGTGTTCAGAAGTAATTTTTAAATACAGGGTGATCCACAGTCGATGGTAGGTTGGACGTTTACGGAGGACCAAAAGCAAGAATTCAATTTTCTTTCATGCATTTGAAAAATTGCACTTTCAACTGTTTCTAAATGTCTCGATCCTTTCACACAAATTTTACATTTGTATAGGACAGGTCAAAATAAAAAAAAGAATACAATTAACACAAATAGATATTTAAAACCAAATTTAAGTAGAACTCAAATATTTTCAATAATTTAAAAAATTAACAATCACAAAATCAATAGATGTTCCTGAATCAAATTAAATTATAACTCAATAATTTAAAAATTTACCAATCAAAAAATGTCCTAAATCATATTAAAATATAACTCCAATATTCCTTTATATTTTGGAAATGACAATTAAAGATATGCAAAATCAAGTCAGTCTGGAACTCAAATATTCATTAACACTATAGTAACAGTTTTCTTCTAATAATAATTTTATTATTCTCCTATGAATTCATAATAATTTAACAATTTCAATCTATCAGGCAAGTGATTGTACAATTTGATACCAGTAAATAGGGGTGAATTCTGGAATTTGCTAGTTCTGTGCATAGGAATAGAAATGATTTCAGTATGTCTGGTGTTATATTCATGGTATTGGGAGCACTTCATCAGACTATGCACGTTCTTTTTCATAAAAAGCAGTATGTTCAATATATAAATGCATGGAAAAGATTACATAGCAACGATAACGGGGTATGCGTGGGATTGTCCATACCCTTATTCTTCGAGAATCTGAAAATCGTCCATATCTGAATTCATCAGTGAAAAGGACACTACGCCATTGATCGTTTCAATTGATATGTTGCCTTGCCCATTCCAGTCTTTGACGCTTATGGTCAAGTGTTAATGGAACTCCTCTTAATGAACGTCTAGAACCTAGATTCATTTCTCTCAGACGTCGTCTGATGGTTTCGATGGAAACTTAGACCCCATCTGCATTTCGGAGAGTTTCCGTAGCATTCTACAAGTAAATTTAGGCTCTCTTCTCGCCGAAACGGTGATGAAACGAGCCTGAGCAGGTGTTGTTTTATCGCCCACCAAGCCTTGGTCTTTCCAACACGGAACCTGTCTCCCTGAACCTATTCCAAAGTCGAGATATCACACTTTGGCTAACTTGGAGCCTTTCTACTATAACAACCTGAGTTAGGCCAGCCTGTAGCATTCCGATAGCCCTATTAGCCTCAGCGTTTGTTAATTTACGTCTTGGCATTTTCAGAAAACTTGTTTCAAATCGAAGCCGTTGATGAACTGACTCCATTTCAAAATAAGAACATTCATGAAACATATGCAAAGAAGCAAACTTCAGAAAAAAGGCGACCAGATTGACGAAATGTCCCATACTGATTTTTATTGGATCGATTCAAGTTTTAAATGATTTTACAGCGATTTTCTCGAAGACTACATACTTTTCAAGTATATTTTCTGCTTTGAAAAGGACGGTGTTCATATGGAACATCTTCTGTAGAACACTAGAATGAGAAAATGAATCGAATATCCTCTGTAATTTATCGTATTTGGTTGCGCTTGTAGTTAATATTTTGAAAACCGAAAATAATGATACTTTGTGTTCCGACCCTTGTTATAAAGATTAAGGATTTCGCAGATACATCATTGGGGCTGTGGGGTTGACCCAACTCTCCGATTCTCTTGTCGAGAGGTCCAAGACAAAAGTTCTCTGACGTAGCAGGTCACGTTTTCCGAACACGTGAACCTCTAGAATGTTCCGATTTTCCGATATTCGTCGCAGTAACTGAATCCAATTAACGTCCGACTCAGATAGGCGAGCGTTTGTCTTCTGCGGACATTTTTTCGTCTCTCCGAGCTAATTTGCTAAATTCAAATGTGCAAACCGCGGTTGATAAATAAATATTATTTCCGTTTCATCTCGTAATTGCTGCCCGTTGCAGAGACTGGTGAGTTTTGGGCAATTTTTGCTCGTTAGGTGTTTGTATGTTTGGTTTGTCGACGGATTCCTTTGATGATCGTGTGAATAAGTGAAGAAAAAATTGCTCATATCCTAGGATTAGTTCTGAATAATTTTATTCGATATGATCGTTCGCGAGACATAACTGTAAAAAGAAACTTCTGTTTTAACAAAGATTGCTGAACATCAGCAGTTCACTTCTCAAGGACGGATTTACGGGGGGGTAATGGGGGTAATTACTCCCCCCATGAGTATCGAAAACCTGAAAAAAGGTACCTACGCAACGTGATGCACATAAAAAATTTCATACAATAATTTTAAATTCGTTATTTCTCAAATATTGTCGATATATACTTCGAGCAACAATTGAAAGGTTCTTTGTTGATTTTCAACAGGCTGTATCTCTGTGAAAAATGTTCTTATAGAAAATAAAAAAACTAACTTTTGAAGCTTGAGGACTTGTTTCTGAATTTATAGGTTCACAATTTTTCGGGGTACCGGTAATCATGCAATCATCGGATGAAGCACGAAGAAAAAATTTTCAAAATTTTTAAATTTTTTGTTCTCTACGCGCATGGAGGAATTTTCTCGAGCTTGACCGATGCAAATGTTTAATAACCTATTTATTCAGCTCTAATTTGCTCTTCATGACTTTCACATATAACCATTTGTCTTCTAGATATCCTGTTTTGAATGCAAAATGATGCTTTTTCACTCAACTGCCGATATCTCCGAAACTACTGATCGCCTAGCGAGCTGAAAGGCGATTTCTTTTTTCACAGATAATTTCCTAAAAAAATCTGGTTTGTTCAATTTTAAAGAAATTTTTTTTTCATCTGTCACATAAACGTGGAAAAACAGCAAAAAAAATGCCATTTTATCATTTTTTTGTTCAAAGGACTGTATCTTCGTCAATATTGGCGAAAAAGCTTGGGTTATGAAAAAATTTTACTGCCGAAGTCTCTCTTAAATCGGTAGATCGATCTGTTCAGCAGTTTTCTTGATCCGATTGATTGAAATTTTGAAAAAATTAAGGGAACAAGGTTTTTGTTTTTTAAACTTGACCTAATTTTCTTAATCAATCAATAATTACATTTTTACTTTTGACTGAATTTTTTTTTAATAAATCATAAAGAATTTTTTTTTTAATTTTTAAAAATTTCCGAAATTTGGAAAAAAAAAATAAGCATTGTTCTGAAAGTGAAATAAGAATAAAAAAATTTTGAGTTTAAACAAAAAACAAAAGACCATTTCTGCCTCACCTCCACAGGAGCTATGGACACTGGATACATTCAAACCTTCATTTTTCTCAGAAAAACATGATGGAATGAATTTAAAGTTGATACCCTCTTGCCCCCGGTGCTCGTTAAGCGAAATTTTGAGCGACAGAATTTTTTCGTTTTCTGATACCACGTTTTAAAAAACAGTTTTTTTGAAAACCTTTCGACTCATTCTGTTAAAAAAAACTATTTAAAAAGATTAGGTCAAGTTTAAGGAAAAAAACCTTTTTCTCTTCATTTTTTCAAACGTTCAATCAATCGGTCCAAGAAAACCGATAGATCTACCGATTTGGGGAGAACTCTGGGGAACATCAGGCTGTCAAATTTTTTTATAAACTAAGATTTCCCCCCAATATTGAAAATGATATTCCCTTATTCAAAAAATGGTAAAATGACATTTTTGTGCTATTTTTCCACGTTCATGTGACAGATGAAAAAAATTTCTTTCAATTTGAACAAAACAGACTCTTGTAGAAAATTTTTTCAACCTGTTGAAAAAAAATTTTTTGAAAATTTTTCGGTTCCTTCAATTGCGAAGTGTATTAGCAATCAGAACTTCCTAAATATGTGGTAAGCTAATAACTTTCAAGCTCAAAAAACTCTAGTTGTTCGTTCTCAATGGTTATTTCAATTAATCTACTTAGTTTAAAATGAATAATGAAAAGAACCCCCGATATTCGTCTTATTTTTAGCGGAATCTTCCTATTGTTCAGTGCAACATTCTATTGCGTCATCAGATCTGTCGGTACAACCTGACAGTGGTAATGGAAAAACCAAGGAAACGTTCGGGAAATGAATATCTCGTTCGTTTCGTTGACACGTATCACCATGAAAGTTATTGGAAATTTAATGGTCTTTCTTGTTTGCGATATGTAACCGCTGTACAAGACATTTTGTACAATCGCCTTGGTGACATATCGAATTAATCATTGTATTCTGCTTTTTATCTGTAGGATAAAGCTTTATTTGAAAATAATGAAATTCTGGAATTGGATTGTTGTTTAAACAGATGACCTTTCTGGGAGCAGTTTTGTTTCAGATGTCAACAAAACCTTTCTCTAATTAAGTAATCAGCACAGAAATTATGAACTAGAGGTTGTATAGGATGAATAAAAATGTTTCATCAGCTTACAATAGGTACTATATGATCTAATCAAAATAGAACCGAATAAAAAGCCTGGATAATAAGCCCGGATGTATCTCTTAATGTCAGTAATATTATTGTTCGAATTGCTTGAATGGCAGAAACGTGGCATAAATTTATGTATGCCTACTACATTCTTTCCCACCACTTCAGCGACTCATTGGAAACCCTTGCTCAAATCTTCACTATCGGACCCTGAAAAACTCTAACTCGTTCACACCAAATCCGCAAGATGTTCTGATGTTCCGGAAAACTGACGAAAATCCCAACAAGTTCGGAGTCTAAGATTCATCATTCATTTACCGGCAAAATCAGATTCGGCGTGAGCGAGCCTCTAAACCTACTTCTGCAGATCGGATTAGAATCATGTTTTTTTTCCAGCTGCTGGGTATATTTCTTCTGAACAACCATGAGTCCGGTCAGCGAAAATCTTCAAATTTACTCTACTTTCGCATCTTTGGTACGGCGTAATGGAGATGCGATAACAGTGAACTCAAATTGTCTAGGTAAGGGTTTAGACTTGAATTTTTTATTTCGAAACGAACAGGTTTACTTCACGCCTTTCAGGAGTGACTCTTGCCATTGGCGTAACTAGAGTTGAAGGATGAAGGGGGGATTTACCCCTACAAGTCAAGAAAATATCTCAATTGTTTTAATTGTTACTCACATTTTTTTAAATTTTTTCTCTAATCAATGGAGGGGTTACGTCCCCAATATTCACCCCTCGTTACGAATATGACTCTTGCTGTAGAAGATAGAGTAGAATACAGGTGTTCAATTTCTTGAATTTTTAATCCGTGAGTTCAAGGACAATTTTGGTGAGTGTTGAGGAGTATTGCCATTTATATATTTGAGCATTTGAGAACCCTAGAGTTGTGATCTGACTCTATCGTGAAGTTTGACATTTCTGAGACAATTATTTTTATAAACTTCTCCACATGAGTTAGGAATATTGACTTAAATTTAAAAAAAAATAGTTTAAATGAGACTTTGTAATAAAAACTCTTATTGATATGATTTCAAATTGCAGGAAACAAAATTAATTTTAGCTTGTAGGTCTGCAGCGTATACAGGGTGGTTAAGAAAAATCGAGTAAAATAACGAAATTTTATTCCCAGAGAATTCAAGCATTTTAAGACCATCAATACAATGTATGGCCTCCACGGGCATCAATAACAGCTTGACATCTTCCTTGCATACTACACACGAGGTTGTTGAACATTTCTTGAGGAATTTGGTTCCATAAACGTGGCAGAAGCTTTCTCATATCATTTAAGGATTCTGGGGTAGGTTGATGATTATTTAACCTTCTTTGGAGTATATCCCATGCATGTTCTATGCAATTCGAATCTGGTGAGTGCGGAGGTATTGGTAAATGTGAAATACCAAGCTCCTCGTGCGCATTCTCAACTATGGCTGCACGGTGCGGTCTAGCGTTATCGTCTAGAAATTGAAAAGTTTCCCCAATAGCAGTGTGAAAATTTGGCAAAACATTGTCAATGACATGCCCCCTATAGTGTAAGGCGGTCATATTCCCAGGACAAATGTGTAGATCTGTGCGCCTGTTGAAACATATCCCGGCCCAAACCATAACAATACCCCCTCGGAATGGATGGACTTCTTGGACATAGCGACGCTTACGGGGTATGCTTGGGATTGTCCATACCCTTATTCCTCGAGAATATGGAAATCGCCCATATCTGGATTCATCAGTGAAAAGGACACTACGCCATTGATCGTTCCAATTGATCTGTTGCCTTGCCCATTCCAGTCTTAGACGCTTATGGTCACGTGTTAATGGAACTCCTCTTAATGGACGTCTAGAACCTAGAGTCACCTCTCTCAAACGTCGTCTGATGGTTTCGGTGGAAACTTGGACCCCATCTGCATTTTGAAGAGTATTCAAAATAAAAACATTCATGAAGCGTAAGCAAAGAACCAAACTTCAGAAAAAAGGCGACCAGATTAACGAAATGTCTCATACTGATTTTTATTAGATCGATTCAAGTTGTTATTGAGTTTAAAATGATTTCACAGCGATTTTCTAGAAGATTACATACTTTTCAAAGCGATTGAATCGATATCCCTAACTCTTGTGGATCAGTATATTCTTACTCCTATACGTTTCATTCTGGAAAACCCAAAACCATCTAACTCTCTTGATGTGATGACGGGTTAACCAATCCTCCTTTCCAGAAACCTTAGAAGAAATCAACAAGGAATTGAGTACAGAAGATTCCAACCTTAGAACCTTCAGAAGGGCAATTGGCTTCAGCAAACGCATACAAAACGACCTAATTCCACTCCTCATTCATCTCAAGGAAAACAAGAACATAAGCAACTCCCAGAAGATAGTCAATTGCACCATCAAGCTCTTGGTCAACTTGACCATCCCTACTGAGTACCTACTTCCTCTGGAGACCATGGGGGGCAGCAAACACAACATTTTCGAGCTAAACAGCCTGCTGAAGGCTAGCAAAGAATCATTCTCTGATGGTCGAAGTACCAAAGCTGTGTTGGACCATATAAAACAGATTATAGATGGTGATAGTCCGTTGACTTTGGAACAATGCGATAGTATCAATAATTGCCTGCTGTTGCTGAGGAATATTCTGCACGTACCAGAAATGAACGTTCAAGGAAACCATTCTACGCTCCAGAATCAGATAGTGTGGAATCTTTTCACGCAGAGCGTGGATAAGATCATCATCTTCTTGATCACTTGTCCGGAGAAGGTTAGTATGCTTGTTTTTTGACTCCAAGCTTCTTCATCCATACCATTTATTATTTTTACACTGCGCAAAAAAATTAACCCACATTATGGAAATCTCAAATTTATTCTACAACTGAAGGTATTCTCAATGATAATTATTTTTATCAGAATTATGCATGCATATATTATCCACTTTCAACGTTTTTCTTCAATACATATGTTCTTTCCCAAAAAAAATGATATTATCAGATTTTGTATTTATTGGCTCCATTCTAAAATCAGTTGTTCTCGATCAATTCTAGAGATCAATAGTTTTTCTTTCGTTTGATTTTCTACACTCGATCGCTATGCAACGCAAAACGCGCAATTTGACCCAAGAGGAATGTGCCCAAGCAGTAGTTTTGCGAGAAGAAGGGTGGACATGCACAAGAATTGCAGAAAGGTTCGGAGTTTCCCATACAAGTGTGTCCAGAATGTTGCAGCGATTCAGGGAGACAGGTATGAATATCCGAAGACCAGGACAGGGTAGACTACGGGTAACAACTGCCATTCAAGAACGTTACTTGAGAGTTTCTTCGTTGAGGCAACGGTTTGCAACAGCTCGCCTCCTTCAAAATCAGCTTGAGCAAACTCATGGGGTGCAAATTAGCACTCAGACAATGAGAAATCGCCTCAGAGAATATGATTTAAGGCCTCGTGTCGCGGCAAGAGGCCCAGCTCTTACTCCAGCCCATCGAAGGCGCGTTTGGATTTTGCGAGAGAGCATATCCATTGGGAAGAGGCCGATTGGGAAAGAGTTCTCTTCACAGATGAGTCTAGATTCTGCCTCTACCATTGTGATCGACGTTCCCTTGTATACAGACGTCCACATGAAAGATATGCTCAGTGCAGTTTCCTGCATATTACTGGTTTCGGGGGAGGATCGATTATGGTATGGGGTGGAATATCTTTGACTGCTCGCACAGACCTAGTGGTCGTTGATAATGGAGCTATGACTGCTGATAAGTATATAAGGAACATTCATGAAGAGCATGTAGTGCCATTTGCCCTATACATTGGTGAAGATTTCATTTTTATGGACGATAATGCCAGACTTCATCGTGCGCGCATCGTTCAGGAGTACCTTGAAGAGGTTGAAGTCTCTCGAATGGAATGGCCAGCAAGAAGTCCAGATCTCAATCCGAATGAGCAGGTTTGGAACAACCTCAATAGAAGGCTGAGAAGTTCAAAAAATCATCCAGCTACTCTTAATGACTTAGGAATCCAACTCGGAGAAATCTGGGAAGGATTAGATCAGAACATTTTAAGATCACTCAGTTTGAGTATGAACCGTCGTTGCCGAGCTGTAATTAACGCAAGGGGTGGAAATACCAAGTATTAAATCACTTATCAGCATTTCAGTATTTCGAAAATTGTTCATTTCTCTTCTTTCACATAAGATTCGGTGAAATCCTGAATTTTTCTTCCTTTTAATGTGTCTTGTTTCGTTCAAAACCTTCCCGAGAGAACATAAAAATAAGTTATAAAGTCAATGTAGAGTTAACTTTCATTAAAATCGAGATTTTCAGAATGTGCGTTAAAATTTTTTGCGCAGTGTAGTTGATTCAGTATCCTCATATGTCCAACCCAGTTTCCGTATTGGAGGTTCCCATTGAGGGATCATCCATACCATAAAGTGTTACAAAAGAACCCTTTCCAGATCTTCTGGAGCGTCGCAATGGTTCAGCTCATAGCCCTCTTGTACAAGGACCAACACGTAGGGACCCTGCAGAAGTTGTTGAACCTCTGGTTGGAGACCTCCCTCAGCGAGAGCTCTGAAGACAACGAAAGCAACACTTCTGCACCCCCTCAAGATGGCGGCGATTCTTCAAATTTCATAACATCAGATCTTAATTCCGACAGCAGCGATACAAATGGCGGTACCGACTTGAAAAAAGAAATTGGGACTATTTTGAAGGAAACTAGGACTATGCAGAGCAGGAAGTCCATGGCTGAAATCAACAGGGTCCAGTCCACAGAAACTGAGGCCAGTTCGAGCAGTGGTATCTCTTCTATGGTCAGTCAGTCGACTGCGAGCAAGGTGAGAATGTGAAAATAAATGGGAAATACGGTATTACAGATATCTATTGAAATATTGTCTGGGAGGTCTTTGCATTTTCCTGAAAACTTAATTTGGATTGTCTCTCCCAGTCTCTGAAACAAGAAACAATTAGAAAATTTTTTTGAATAATATAAGAAAGGCCCATGCGTAAAAATTTGAGCACTAATTTGTCAGGGGCCGAAACATTTTCATGGAATTTTTTGAAGAAAACCATATAGAAAATATTCAGTGAAACCAAAGACTTGGTGGCGATATGTAGATGATATTTTTGTAATTTGGCAACATGGGAGAGAAGAATTGATAACATTTTTCAATCATATCAATAATAAAGAACCTACAATAAAATTCACAACGGGGTTGGAACAAAATAATCTACTTTAATTCTTAGATGTTTCGATAAGAAAATTTGAACATGATCTGCAATCTGTGATCTACCAATATCTCTATTTTTGATGTTATTCTTATATTCACGTTTTCTGATTTCCAATGGTCTTGATGTTTCTCCTGTTTAAGATTTTCCACAAATACACGGAATATTGTCAATACCATTTCTTGATTTTTGGTTCTCATTCAAAAGTTTAGTTTTTGTTAATAAAGATTGTTAATCATTTTTTGTTTTGAAAACAGTTCCTACAATAAAATTCACAATGGAGCTGGAACAAAATAATGTACTTTCTTTCTTAGATGTTTCGATAAGAAAATTTCCAAATCATATTGAAAGGAGTGTGTTCAGAAGAAAGACACACACAAATCGATATCTAAATTTTTATTCTAATCATCAAATGAGTGTTAAAAGAGGTATTATAAAAACACTTTATGATAGAGCGCAATTAATTTCATCGACAACTGAAATACGAAATAACGAAATTAATTTCACTAAAGATATTCTCGAGGATAATCAATATCCAACGAATTTCATAGAAAAAACTATTTCAAATTTAGAGAGAACAATTTTGCGTCAAAACGATGATAACAATCAAGAACCAATAACAAACCGTCAAGAACAACCAATTTTAATAAATTTGATTCCTTATTTCAGAAAAAATTAAAAGAATTGGTTCTTAATTCAACATAAGAACTGTTTTCAAAACAAAAAATGATTTACGATCTTTATTAACAAAAACTCAAACTTTGAATGAGAACCAAAAATCAAGAAATTGTATTTACAATATTCCCCGTATTTGTGGAAAATCTCATACAGGAGAAACATCAAGACCATTAGAAATCAGAAAACGTGAACATAAGAATAACATAAAAATAGAGATGTTGGTAGATCGCAGATAGCAGATCATGTGTGTTCCAATACCGGCAATCACATGATGGATTGGAATGGAACAAAAATTCTAATGACGGAACCTGATAATTATAAAAGAAAAATCAAGGAGTCAGCTTGTATTTTGTTGGATGAGGCTAATAATCTCGCCAATTGTTCAGTAGGAATAGATCGAATTTGGATGGATTTATTGAAGGAAGAACTGGTTTCAGGGAATTTTGAAATAAAATAACAATATCAACATCTAATAGTTGAAGTTGAATGAAAACTAGTAATTGCCTGACGAAGGAGTCTGATTTAGACTCCGAAACGTTCTGCTTAAGAGTTCAAAGTGTTTTCTTTCTGTTCATTGTTAGGCAACAATTTCTTCTCGTAAAGTTTTGGCCCCTGACAAATTAGTGCTCAAATTTTTACGCAGGGGCCTTCGTTATATTATTAAAAATTTTTTTCTAATTGTTTTTTGTTCCAGAGACTGGGAGAGAAAATCCAAATTAAGTTTTCAGGAAATCGGTATAACATTTCCATTTTTGGATACACTTGGTTGCTTTGTAGTTGAAGATCATCTTTGTAGAATAAAATTTTTTGAAGCCCCACGTTGGGCGCCACTCACAAAACTCGATTATTTAGATGAAATGTGCTGATCAAGTCCAAGTGGACTCCATTTGTTTGATATGACACAAAAAAAACTATAATATATGTTGCTTCATTTGTACTCTCCTTACTACCAAATAATTTGCTAGACATTTCGATTTTTTTGTTGACCGAATCATCGACATAACTCATCGCAATTTCGGTGTATAACCCTGGGTCTTTTAAACCTAAATATTTCGCTATTTGCTTTGGGACACCACCAATAGTGTGCTGGCCAGCATTAAGGGAAATGCACTTTCCATGTCGGTATGTCAAAAAAAAACTTAGGCTTTCTGTTCCAGGAGGTCGAAGATTTACATATTTTCTGTATAACATGCAGGGCTTGAAGCTGCAGCCATCATCGGTTTTGGTGAATCTTCTTGTTGTTAAATTTTTTGTTTGCCGCAATGTCACAATAACTTATTTTTCCATATCTTCTACATCATTCATGTTTAAGGAGAGAATTTCGTCACATCGACAATATCCACAAATCCCAAATATTGTTACAATTTTCGCCAGCAGCCACTGGTCATCAGGAGCATGTAAAAGAAATTGTCCAGCCTTTTCTTCACTTAATACCTTGGCCTTTTTTGGCGTATAACGCTCATTTTTTCGTTTCAGTAACGCTATTACCTTTTGAAATCTGCAAATGACAACTAAACGTCATATTTTTCAATGTTTTTTAAGGAAAACAAACCTGCGAACAGGGGCATTTTCTTTAATTTCCAAGCAGCCTTTCAGCATAGACCATTTTGCCAATAAAGTATTAGGGCTGAATCTAGCTGAGAGTTGATTCAAGTAGACCAACAAAACATCTTCAGTTACCCCAATCACACTATTTTCGTTTTGCCACTTTTTGAAGTCGTCGTATTCTCGCTCGTACCTCGTAGCTGATTTTGAAGGTAATAAACTTGATGCTACACTGCTGGCTGCCTCAATAATTTCTTTTGATACATTCATTTTCGCTTTCGCCAAAACAAATGTAAAGAAAATTAAACAGACATGTTCATGGCAACGCTTCCATAGCTTACGACATTTGCGACAAATTATTGAGATTTTTTTGGAATTTATCTAACCTTTTTACAAATGAGAAACAAATAAAATATAAAAGAATACACGCAAAGTAACGGGTTTAACTGGCTCAAGGAGGTAACTGACTCGCCTGCGGCTCGTTAGTTATATCCTCCATTCGCCAGTAAAAACCCTCTTACCTTACTAGTAATGTTATATACTATTTCAGTCCCATTCTTCCCTCCAAACCGAGCAGACCAACAGCTCGAAAAAAAGGGCTTGTCCTTCCTCCACTAGCGAAGTGTCTGATTGCGGTTACGGAACCCACGTCGAAAACCAAGAATTCGTCTCGACGTCGAGCAATGAAGACGAGCAGCCGAGCCAGAAACCGGTCCATCAAAAACCGCACACTTTTCAGAAGACCAGGTATATTTCCGGAAAAAAAGCAGTTACGGCACTGGAGAAAAAAGAGCTCAGACGTAAGAAGTTGGTGAAAAGGAGTCGGACGAACATGTGAGTCTTTTTTTCAACTAGACTACCACATCTGGAATGTTACATTCGAATATAATATAAGTCTAAATCAAACATCAAAGAGTCTAAAGATGGGAAACTCTCTTTTATCGAAACGTTTACCGAAACGAGTATTGTTTCTGGTTTACATTAGCCTTCTATTTGGGATTTTTAACGTTTATTGACAATCAATAGTCGAAGTTGTTTCCTTAATTGTGGATCCTGTGGGTTATATTGTATGTGTAAGTATAGGTAATATTGTGCTTTTTGTTATATTTTATGTAAAATATCGAGATGAGCACTATTCAATTTTGAATGCTTTTCAGATCATCTGGCAAAATGTTTACCGAAGGTTCTTCAAATTATAGGAAATTTTCCAATATTTACATGCTCATAGATGCTGTGTGGAGGGTGAGCAAGTGTTGCAATGCAATCATTTGATGTGGGAAAAAAATTTACTCAAAACATTGGAATTCTACAAGGACAACCCCATCACACTGAGGAAATGATGTCTTAAAAAAATGATGGTGTGAAGGTTGACAAGATTATATACACATACCAAGCAAGATTATCTGGAATTTACGAACATATTTTAGCCCTGCTACTGTACTGTACAAGGTTGTACTTACTACAAAAATCTTGACAATTCTACTAATTGTGAAGGTAGAAGTCATTGTTTAGTTTTTCTCTGCTGTTTTTCTTTTTGTTCTCCATAAAAAGGAAATGTACAAAATAGAAAACAGGATTATCCATACTTGATGAAAACTAAGAGAAGGTTAAAATTAGTTTGTGACCTAACAATATGAAAACTTGCGTGATTGTAATGTAATTGAACATCAGCATGAACAATATATTCATTTAATAGAAGCTACTAATTTTTTTCTGTTTAGAAAGGGAAAAAATCCATAAAAAAAATGGGTGATAAATTTTGAATAAAAATGCATATTCTCCAGAAAACCGTATGTATGCAGAACATGATGTGATCATCAATCAAGAATTCATTACTCGCTAGATTTTAATGTATTATTCATTTATTGCATCTCACTTGTGTCTTAGGCAGCAGTTTTAATAAAATAAAATTATTCAACTTATCTATCGATGAATGAACGACAATACTATCAAGCTATTTTTAATATTAATTGATACATATATCTATAATATACAGGGTGGCCATTTGAAAACGAAACAGACGAGATTACAGACGAAATAAATTTTTTCGATAGAAATGCTCGGACAGGTCGATTTCTGTTTCGAGGGGGACAACTTAAGATGTAGGTTACGGACGCATAGCGCCTCAACCCTTGCTACTACAACCCTCACCCCAATTTTTGAATAGGGAAGATGGGGTGAGTGATACTTCATTTGAAAGGTATTTTTATACTGATTTCAGCACAGTAATTGTTTTTTCATTTTATGCATTAGTTCTCGAAATATTCTTGACTAAGCATTTGAAAATGAAGTGGTGTTTTCATGGCACTTGTAGTGTTTTTTTGTGAAAAACCTTTCAAATGAGGTATCACTCACCCCATCTTCCCTATTCAAAAATTGGGGGTGAGGGTTGTAGTAGCAAGGGTTGAAGCGCTATGCGTCCGTAACCTACATCTTAAGTTGTCCCCCTCGAAACAGAAATCGACCTGTCCAAGCATTTCTATCGAAAAAATTTATTTCGTCTGTAATCTCGTCTGTTTTGTTTTCAAATGGCCAGCCTGTATATTGTTTTAAATTGACAATTCTCGGAATTTTGTTGAAATTCCAAATAGAGATTTGATCGTTGCTAAAAATAAGTTCAATTTTGCAACAATCAAGAGAATTACACTTAGATTGCCCCTAGTTTTATTGGACATTATCATATAACCTGCATTCAGCACTTTGTCACTTTCAACTAGGCTCCCTGAATTGTTGAGACTTCTATATATTCAAAAATATCAAGTAGACTCAAAGTAATTCATTTCGATAAGAATGAAAATTTTTGTACAAGAACGATCCGAACAAAAAGTTAAAATGTCTTGACTTGAACTGCTTTTTTTGGTAGGTTTTATGAAGGTACAGCTTTCTTCTCCGGTAGCAGAAATGTTTTCATAGTGAGAGGTTCTGGAATAATTCAAAACATATAAAGCATAGTTTTCAATTGACATCAGTTTCCACTCTTGCCTGTTTTCATTCCATAATCTTCTGGTCGGAAATGGTATGAGCATACTTTAATATGTTCAGATACGGGTTTTTCCATTATCGAAACATGCTCCCAGGATTTACGTCTATTAATTTTCTCTACGATTTCTAGTTTGTTGGTTACGTAAACAATTTGATTTTTACCACGAACATAATGAAAATGGGCTCCAGGATTCCTAGATTTTTCAGAATTACATCCATAAACACAACAAATAGTATTTTTCCTGAGGCATATCTTTTTATCGCAATAAAAACGTGAAAATAAACACAGCTTTCAACTGTCGAAAAGAATACTAGTTTCGGGCTTAGTTCCAGCTAACGCCGGCGGTGTCGCTCTATTGCTATAATCGGTTGTTTTGAACGTCTGAGAGTATAGATGGAGCTGCAATCGTGCAGATTTCTGTATTCTGAAATGAGCGCGATATTCTAATATAATCATACCTATATTTAATTGAATCAGTGCTTCTGAGTAAAGTCCACCATTATAATCATGTCGTGGTCTCTGTTTTATCTTGTTAACACTGCAGAATCAACGTGAAAGGACTGATGCACCATCTCCCGACCGATGAAGACATCTCCAACGTCCTGAAGGAGTTCACAGTGGACTTCCTCCTGAAAGGATACGGAATCCTGGTGAAGGACCTCCACACACAGCTCCTCACCAACATCCACATCCAAATCGACACGTCCCATTTCTTCTGGTTGGTCACTTACTTCCTAAAGTTCGCCACGCAACTAGAACTTGACCTCGAGCATTTGGGGCCAGTGTTGTCGTACGATCTCTTGTCGTACCTGGTGTTCCAAGGGGCTTGGACCCTTGAGGAATTCGAACTGAAGACGAAGCTGGTCTGCGTGGACCTTAAGCCGTGCCTGAGGAGACTGCATCTGGTGAGTAGGTCTTGGTTATCTGTTTTTTCAGTTCCGAACATGAAAGAAACTGTTGTTGACTTGTCCAAGAGGACATTAACACAAGAGGAGAAATCCATCCTTGAAAAATTTCTCCATTCGAACGAAACAAATTCCTGTAGAGAATATAATAGTCAATGTTGAGGCAGTAATTCGGTCCTTACCTGAGGCTACGGCTGAAGAATTGAGGACTGAAGCCTCAAGAATCATCAGGAAGGCTAAACCTCCAAAAAATAATATAAATTTCAGGGAACACCAAGCCATAAAGAGTCTCTATGAGGATTCATCCATTGTGATCCTTCCAGCTGACGAAGGAAACGCGACGGTAGTGATGGACACCTCTGACTATGACTTCAAAATGAAGGCGTTTTTAGACCCCTCAAACTACAGGAAACTCAAGAGAGATCCTACCTCGTCCAGGCTCAGACAAGCAAAGGCTCTTATAAAAGTTTCGTCTCTCGATGAAGAACTTGAAAAGAGGATTTGTAAGAGTGAAGCAAGGGCTCCGCGTATATATGGACTTCCGAAAATTCACAAGGATAATGTCCCATTGAGACCCATTGTTAGTATCATCGATTCACCAACATACGACTTTGCCAAAGTTTTAACGACTATGTTGAGACCTCATGTGGGAAATACGGACACTTTCGTCAAGGACTCTATTCGTTTGTAGAAAAACTGCAAAACATTCAGTTAGGATCGAATGATTGACTTGTTAGTTTTGATGTTGTGTCTTTGTTCACACTGGTTCCCATCAGGGAATCGCTCAACTACGTGTCTGAGTATTCCCGAATGACATAACAAAGCTCTTCGAACTTTGCCTATCATCCAGCTATTTTCAGTGGAAAGGCGAATTCTATGAGTAAATAGACGGTTGCGCCATGGGAAACCCTCTAAGTCCTGTAATTGCAAATTTCTTCATGGAAAAATTCGAACAAAGTGCAATTGAAGCGGCAACAAAGAAACCATCCACATGGTTACGTTATGTGGATGATACTTTTGTCGTTTGGAGTCATGGACTTGAAGAATTGGATGCTTTCCTATCCCATCTCAACAGTAAACACCCAAATATTCAATTCACTATTGAAATTGAAAAGGATGGTGCTCTACCTTTTCTAGACGTCTTGATTACTACAAAGCCTAATGACAAGCTAGGACATAGGGTTTATAGAAAACCAACCCACACTGACAAATATCTACATAAGCAGTCCAATCATCACCCTCAACAGAAACGAGGAGTTATAAAAACACTCGTAGACAGAGCCCGACGATTGTGCGAACCGGAATTTCTGGAGGATGAACTTGAACATCTACAGTATGCATTCGTCGCTAACGGATATAATGCTAAGGTAATTCAGAGAGCAATCAGACCAAAACTTTCCACACGTGATGATAACACGTCACAACTCACCCCCAATGGAAGAGCTATCTTAACATATATCCCCAAGATCACCGAAAGAATTGGTAGAATACTAAAGAGGCATAATAAAGAGGCCGTCTATAAGCCAACTCGAAAACTTGGCCAAATGATCAGAACTACCAAAGACAAGGTCGACCCACTTTCTCAACCCGGTATTTACTGGATACCTTGTGACTGCGGCAAAGTCTACATTGGTATAACGAAGCGAAGTATCAATACGAGAATCAAGGAGCATGACAAGCCTCTGTACTTCATTTTCCTTGTACTTGCCTTAACAATCCTTATGTGATTAGGGATATCGTATTCAATCGTTTCGAAAAGTAGATATTTACGTTCAATGATTTCTTTCTAGAGTGAACGGTCACACTGTAGTCTTGGTTGGGTTAATGTTCAACCCCACTGATAAGCACCATTTCACAATAGTTCTGAGATCATTCTGCTTTGAAGGTCCTAAAAGAACATGTTTCTTGCATGCTTGTTCTACCACCCTCAGAATAGAAATGTCTCAAGGAAATTCTTTCAGGTTGTTACAGCCATTAGAGAGTTTCTTCAAGCAGTGGACACTTACCAGAAGGTCATCCATCTGAACGAAGAGGACAAAGACACCCTCCTGGACTTACAGTTGAAGATAGCAGGCACTCAGGAGATTGGTTCTTTGTTTCTTCTGTTATTGAGGCATTACAACGGAAAATTGCAGAGCAGGCAGTATCTACAAGACATAATACTGACCAACCATGTTTACCTCCTGTTTCTGGACAACCTGTCTAAGATTGAGGATGTCCAACCGAAGTTTAGTCTGGTGGAACACCTCAAAAAGTGAGTAATTTCGTAGGTACATCAGTCATTTTCATTCAAGAGATATTTACTTGGTTCTATATTCTATCTTAACCTTGTTTTAGTGTTTTGTTTCTGTATCGGTTCTCAAGAAATAAGACAGAAGTTTGACAGCTCATGGTGGCCAAATTTTTTTTTCCAGATTCGCACAGTATTTAAGGCAGCAAAGGCAGGGCTGCCCCAAAATGAATCTATGTAGATCTGTATTCAAATATACTGCTCCACAAGAGTTAGGGATATCGTATTCAATCGTTTCGAAAAATATGTAATCTTCGAGAAAATCGCTGTGAAATCATTCAAAACCCAATAACAACTTGAATCGATCAAATTAAAATCAGTATGAGACATTTCGTCAATCTGGTCGCCTGTTTTCGGAAGTTTGGTTTTTTGCATATGCTCCGTGAATGTTCTTATTTTGAAATGGAGTCAGCTTATCAACGGCTTCGATTTGAAACGAGTTTTCTGGAAATGCCAAGACGTAAGTTAACAAACGCTGAGGCTAATAGGGTTATCGGAATGCTACAGGGTGGCCTAACTCAGGTTATTGTAGCGGAAAGGCTCCAAGTCAGCCAAAGTGTGATATCTCGACTTTGGAATAGGTTCAGTGTTGGAAACACCAAGGCTTGATGAGCGACGAAAGACAATACCTGCTCAGGATCGTTTCATCAGCGTTTCAGCGAGAAGAAAGTCTACATCTTCGTGTAGAATTCTACGGAATACTCTTCAAAATGCAGATGGGGTCCAATTTTCCATCGAAACCATCAGATGACGTTTTAGAGAGGTGAATCTAGGTTCTAGACGTCCATTAAGAGGGGTTCCATTGACATGTGACCATAAGCAAATACTGGAATGGGAAAGGCAACATATCAATTGGAACCATCAATGGCGTAGGGTCCTTTTCACTGATGAATCCAGATATGGACGATTTTCGGATTCTCGAAGAATTAGGGTATGGACAATCCCACGCATACCCCGTAATCGTCGTTATGTCCAAGAAGTCCATCCATTCCGAGGGGGAAGTGTTATGGTATGGGCCGGGATATGTTTAAACGGGCGCACAGATCTACACATTTGTCCTGGGAATATAACCGCCTTACACTATAGGGATCATGTCATTGACAATGTTTCGCCAAATTTTCACGCTGCTATTGGTGAAATTTTTCAATTTCTAGACGATAACGCTAGACCGCACCGTGCAGCCATAGTTGAGAATGCGCTCCAGGAGCTTGGTATTTCACATTAACCAATATCTCCGCACTCACCAGATTTGAATTGCATAGAACATGCATGGGATATGCTCCAAGAAAGATTAGATAATCGTCTACCTATCCCAGAATCCTTAAATGATCTGAGAGAGCTTCTGCCACGTTTATGGAACCAAATTCCTCCAGAAATGTTGGACAACCTCGTGTGTAGTATGCAAAGAAGATGTGAAGCTGTTATTGAAGCCCGTGGAGACCATACATTGTATTTATAGTCTTAAAATGCTTGAATTTTATTTCCTGCAACTTGAAATCATATTAATATGAATTTTCATAACAAAATCTCATTTAAACTATATTTTTTGGCCATTTAAGTCAACATCCCTAACTCATGTGAAGCAGTTTATTAGGAAAGATTTATATTTTTGTATGTTCGACACGAATTAACTCAAAACTACCAGACCAATTTCAGAAATATCCTCGTTTTCGTTCCCAGGTTTGCAGCTGTAGAGGTGATGTGCCAATACGGAATCCTGCTAGAAAATTTCAGAGAAAATGGCGAGTTCATCAACAACTGCATTTTCACGATGATGCACCATATCGGCGGTGATCTCGGCAACGTTTCTATCCTCTTCCAGCCGAACATACTCAAGACGTTCTCGCAGATATGGGAGACTGATTTCGAACTTTGCGACGTGAGTATTTTCACGATCTCATTAAGACGAGAGTCGATAATTTTGGAAACTATAGTCTGTCCAACGAGAAGAGATAGCGCGCCAAAACAACAAGGCGTGGCCAAATTCATCAGGACCGGATTTAATAATAATAATAATAGATCTGGAGAACCCTGTAGGCGAACATTTAGTTGTTTACTGGCGCTATCGCTTCTCGTTGGAGAGACTATAAAAGAAGTAATAGTAGGAAGGATGAAAGACACTGACATAACCGAAAAACGAATGCAAAATGAATAGTTTTTGGTAGTAAATTGAGACATTTTAGGACTGGACTGACTTAATCGAATACGTCATCAACAAATTCATCAACATGCCAAGGAAAAGTCACCGGCTTTCTCAAAAAAATACAGAAAATCATTCTGACACCGATTCTTCAGACAGCTCGGAGAAATCAGAGTAAGTTCGACCTAACCTAACCTAATAATCCCATTTTTGTAACTGCAAATTTTCAAGAAAAAAAATTCTTTGCATTTACGGAGGCCACATCTAGAACATTTTTGAAACATATATGAATTCAAAATAGTAATCATCGAAATGAATACCATTTTCAATTCCCAGGCTCAGAGATCTTTTATCATGAGGTTAGAAAAATGATATTAGATTTTGTCACTGAGATGAGAGATATACCGGTTTCGGCCTTGTTTGGACTCATCAGTAGCCCATACATCTCAGGACAAAATCTTCATAGAAACTTCGATATTTGAAGCAATTGATTGTGAAGTAATGAGTAAAATATTACAAAGTACTAAGGTGGTGACATCCAATTGCGTCAAAATGAAGTTTCACATCTCCAATAAAATGCTAAAATAGAAATCTGTACTTCCTCTTTCACTGAATGAGATTTTAGCAGTGGCTCTATTCGGGGTCCGCTTGCTAGATTCTCAAAGTGATGGAAAAAGCCCAATTCTTTTTGCGATAGTGAAGCCAAGTGTTTTTAAGAAAAAGAAAATTCTTTGCCTTTACGGAGGCCACATCGAGAACATTTTTGAAACATAGATGAATTCAAAATAGTAATCATCGAAATGAATACCATTTTCAATTCCCAGGCTCAGAGATCTTTTATCATGAGGTTGGAGAAATGATATTAGATTTTGTCACTGAGATGAGAGATATACCGATTTCGGCCTTGTTGGGCCTCATCAGTATCCCGTACATCTCAGGACAAAATCTTCATAAAGAACTTCGATATTTGAAGCTATTGGTTGTGAAGTAATGAGTAAAATATTACAAAGTACCAAGGTGGTGACATCCAATTGCGTCAAAATGAAGTTTCACATCTCCAATAAAATGCTAAAATAGAAATCTGTACTTCCTTTTTCACTGAATGAGATTTTAGCAGTGGCTCTATTCAGGGCCTGCTTGCTAGTTTCACAAAGTGAAAGAAAAAGCCCAATTTTTTTTGCGACTGTGAAGCCAAGTGTTTTTAAGAAAAAGAAAATTCTTTGCCTTTACGGAGGCCACATCGAGAACATTTTTGAGACATAGATAAATTCACAATAGTAATCATCGAAATGAATACCATTTTCAATTCCCAGGCTCAGAGATCTTTCATCATGAGGTTGGAGAAATGATAATAGATTTTGTTACTGAGATGAGAGATATACCGGTTTCGGCCTTGTTGGGCCTCATCAGTAGCCCATACATCTCAGGGACAAAATCTTCATAAAACACTTCGATATTTGAAGCAATTGGTTGTGAAGTAATGAGTAAAATATTACAAAGTACCAAGGTGGTGACATCCAATTGCATCAAAATGAAGTTTCACATCTCCAATAAAATGCTAAAATAGAAATCTGTACTTCCTTTTTCACTGAATGAGATTTTAACAGTGGCTCTATTCAGGGCCCGCTTGCTAGTTTGACAAAGTGATGGAAAAAGCCCAATTCTTTTTGCGACTGTGAAGCCAAGTGTTTTTAAGAAAAAGAAAACTACATATCGAGAACATTTCTGAAACATGGATGAATTCAAAATTGTAATCATCAAATTTTCAGGTGCAAAGAAAAGAAGAAGAATAAACGCCACCAAAACAGGAGCAAGGGAAAAGCGGAGACAAACGACGACATTAAAAAAAAATACGGGAACACCCCATGAACCATCGCACCCAAATCTCTATAATCAAGAACTTGCTGTTGCAAAACGTCATCAGCGAGAAACAATACAAGGATTTCACAAAGAACGAGAAACCGGAGAAGGTTCATCGTTGCGAAGTTGAGATGAAAAACGTGGCCAACGAGAAGGATAAGTCGATAGACAAAGAGGTGGAAGCTTTGAGGGGGTATCTGATCAAAGAGGGCAGGGAAAAGTACATTGTGTGGTTGCAAGATGTCTTGTTGGAATTCTGCTACGCCAAGCTTTTACTGGAGAACCCCGATAAGTTTGAAGGGAGAAGTGCTACAGTTGAACCAACGGTCTACTATAATTCATGTAAGCAATCATTTATAAGGGTCACCTTATACTAGTACTAGTATCATACGATACTATAGAGCCAGGAGAAAAAACCTGTCTCCCCGTTAAAAAAATAAAATAAAATTGTTGTATCTGAATATTCTATTTAGGACATCACGATTATCGGAACGGCCCTTCGGAGGAAGGATTTTCAAACACAAACTCCAACCTGAAAATAAAAAAAGACAGAACAGCAAGAGAATTCAATTTATACTTCATCAAATTGATCTGAAATTTTCAACCCATTGCAAAAACGACATTGATATATTGTGTATGGCTCTAATGCCATCTTGGAATTTATAAATCGAACAATTATTAATTAGGTGTTCAACTGCTTCCTCTGATTCACCACATTCACAATTAGGACTATCAACCGAATTCCACTTGAAAAGCATGCTATTGGTACGACCATGGCCTGTTCTTATTCGATTAAGAAGGGACCATATTCTCCTGGGAAGGTTAAAACCAGGAACTTTATTCGATGGATCAGATATTCGATCTTTATTAGATAAAGAACA
Organism: Hippodamia convergens; assembly: GCA_038502775.1. Lineage (NCBI taxonomy): Eukaryota > Metazoa > Arthropoda > Insecta > Coleoptera > Coccinellidae > Hippodamia > Hippodamia convergens. Next base: position 33,410,916 of record CM076610.1, read on the forward strand.
TACATCCCATTCGGATTTCCAGATTTCGTTGTAGCTGAAGTTCGAATTCAGAAAGTTATTCGACCAAATAGGTTTACGAGATTTCAGTCTTGGAATTCTATTTTCTGGAACGTAAGAAAGTATCGGAAAAGAATCCGGAAATGAATTGAATTTATTCCAAGAATTCCAAGTTGCAGACTGTCTTCGAATATGGGGAGGAACTATATTCGATAGCACTGGTAGCCATTGGATAGGTGTAGATCGGATGGTTCCAGTAATTATCCTCATTGAAAAATTGAGCTGTGCGTCGATTTTGTGAACATGAACACTATTGAGCCAAACAGGGCAACAATATTCAGCGATGAAAAAAACCAGGGCAAGGGCTGCTGTGCGAAGAGTAGTCGGGTCAGCACCCCATGACGTACCAGCAAGTTTCTGTAGAATGTTATTTCTCGTTTTCAGCTTCATTCGTAAGTCATCCAAATGTGCTTTGTAATTCAGAGAGGAATCTAATTCAACACCTAAGTATAGATATAGATATAAACTTCCCGACAAAAACACTCTACAATTCTCTCTCCATTCAGCTTCTCTCACTATACTATTCCGAATCCAAATGATCGTAGGTCGATCGCGCCCCGCCTATAAGATCGTGGTAGCCATGGAGAAGCTTTCTCGCGTAGGCGTATATTCGAAAATTTCTTGCTAAAATTGAAGGTTCTGGGTTTTTTAGTGCTGAACCTGCCGTTGCCGTTTATACACTGGACTACAGAGCAAAGTGTGGCGCTGAAATTCCCGCCGTTCGTTATGTTGCTGCACAAGCTGGGACTGCACTTGCCTGCTCACACTGGGAAACTTTTTGCTAGGATACCGAACTTCTGGACTGCTGGAGTTATTTACGGGAAAGCCCAGCAGTTGGGTCCTATAAACAGAGGTAAGAACTTAAAAGTAACCGTAGAGTTTAGGCAGCCTACGGCTAAATAGCTCTCAGAGGGCGGGAATTTTTCCGACTCTTTAATAATTTATTTAGCGTTGTATCATGGACAATTTACACAAAATCTTGTTGAAGTCTATGTGTTATCCTATGTCCATATTACTGTTAAGTTTCATCTGAATCCGTTCAGTAGTTTCCAAGTGATGAAGATGTAATAGACATCCCCAAATGAGCTTTGTCCTTTTTTAATAAAAAGTGACTTTGTTCATACGGGGTGTTCGAGATTTCAAGGGGGTTGACGATGAGAGCGGCTTCACGTCAACCTAGCAACAAAATTTGGGCTTCTCCACCTTGGAGAGAGTGTGGGTAAGGCCTTTTGCAGAAGAGTAGGACTAGATGTTATTTTTCTCGTAGAGAGTTTTCAGTTTCTAGGGATATTTGAAACCAGAGAAGTAACTTACATAAAAAACTATTTCCCAAAAAACCAACAAAACAAAAAATAATAAAATACCTAATTAATCCATACGTCTGTACCTCAGACTGTCTAACACAATTTCATACAAAACAAAAAAATTAGAAGTTCAGTTTTCACTAGGTTACCTACTCACCCAAAATCCAAATTAACATAATAATAAGAAAATAAGATGTGAGGTGAGATATGGCAAGACTTTTGGACTGAAATTATCCTCATCAATTAAAATTGAAAAGTTCGTACCTTTCATTTTCCCTCGTAGAAATATAATCTAAGTTCTCTGAAATAACCACTCCCGAAACGCTTCACTCCCGTTTCGCAACAACTACCGTAATTTCCGATCGCGCTTCCCGACTAGAAAATCCTAACAGAATAACACGAAAAATTCCTCTACTACTTCGATTTTTTACTTCTCGAAACTACCTTATATTTCGTCAACCACGAAAATAAAACTTTACCCTTTTTCCCTCAACGGACTTTAACCGTTACCCGTTTCGCTCCTCGAAACTACGTAATATTTCCCAATTAACAAAATTAGGACTTTACCGTTTCCTCGACGGACTTTAACCGTCGCCCGAGTTATCTAAGGATGTGCTTTCCCGCCCGGGATCCCCAGATACACTCTGTCCTTCCTCCGAGCAACCTGGAGAACCTCACGAAACCGTCATCCCCAGGTCTACTGAATGCTCCCTCAGGAAACCAATTCGCGTTTCACCTCTGGTGGGTTGTCTCCAACTTTAACTTTTTGGATAGTGCCAATCAGGTTTGTTGAAGTTAAACATTTTTTCCCTTCTCTAGATTATGCGTGCCCGACCATTGACCAAATACTCAATTTTGCATTTCAGCAAAAATTTTCCATCTCACGACTTTTCTGCTGAGATCCCAAAGTGAAGCCCTGTTCGTACGACTAGTTATAATAACTGATAAAGAGGTTTGGAGAATATTTTATTTCACACAGTCCGAAAGGAAATTATTCGTTTATCTCCAGACGTCTAAGTCATTGAGAATCGGATATCAGTTCTCTGATATATAAAATCCCATTAGCAACATTGTATTTACGTTCATTTTTAACTATGTGAATTGAGAAATTAATAATTACCATGGTTTCTACAGAGAAACAAACATCCATACATCCAACCTCACAAACTTTCGCATTTACAATATTAGTAGGATCCTTTCACTGCCTTGAAAAGAGTTTTTTCTTTTACCGTTGAAACAAGATGATATAAAGTCCATTTTTCACTTTCATTCCAGAAAAAATCAAGTTCGACGCAGGCGTCTTACATGGAACGAACAAGAAGCAACCGGTTTGTTCTGCAAAATTGGAGGAGAGCGACACCAGAGACCAAACGAAGTTTATTCACGACTTGTCCAAGGAAACGCCCTACCTGTTTCGCTACACACCACTGTAAGCATTCATTTCAACAATGCAGAGCGGAAAAAATTCTAATCGATATCATTGTCAACATTTCTGAAATCCAGTAGACATTTGAAAAACTAGATGGCGCTCATAACTGTAGTCGCTTCGTCTCTAATCTTTTTAACTTATAATCTTTGGAAGTTGGCATCACTGAATCGAATTTTTTTCAGCCCGAATTCCACTGGATGGCAAACTTCTCCTTGTGACAATTCAGCCGATACAGATGCTGAAGTGAACAGGTATTTCATTGTTTTATTAATGTAGTTTATCGTTTAGAAAGCGCTCTTCAATTAACGTATCTTTTTTTATCGTTGCAGGATCAACGAGCTGAATATAGCCATCCCTGATCAAGAACAGCTGTGCAACCTACCCTTTCCCCAAATAGAGACATCGTCGTCGTTAAAAAATTCGAGGCTCCTGTCAATAATGAACCAAGAGGTGGATAGAATCAGCATGTGCGAAACGGCCTACTCTGGTCTCACAGGGATGTGTGTCAGCGATGAAGAGACCACAGTCTTGTCCGTCGATCATAAATACGCCTAATGCCCGTATGCGCCGATTTCAGTCTAACCGAAGCTTAAGCGAGCTAGCTTAAATTTTGAAGCCACGCTTTGTGGATGATGTTATGCACCGTTTTCATATTCGGCCGGCTTACGGCTTAGTTAAGAGATGAATGAGTATGGAAACAATGCTTGTTTCTATACATTGTGCCACTGCCTACTAAATCTGACAGGCCGGAAGGTTAGACGTTGCCGTTGTTACTATCGGGGTGTCAAGTAGCACGAGTAGATATGGACATTATACGGATTTCTTCTGTAATTCGCACTGTTTTCGAAATAATTTCGAATTTATTCCAATTCACAATGAAATAAAGAACTGTAGGGAAGAAAACAAAACAGCATTTCGTTTATCTGCGAATAATTTTCCAATATTTTCATCGCCAATAATCCAGAACTCACTACGAGGAGGTAGCTGTTGTATTGAGTTCCACAAGATTACAATCAGAATGGAAATTTTTCTACTGAAGCGAATGAAAAAGGTGAATGAACATTAAAAGAGGAAAAAAATGTATTATGACTGCTGATCCTTAAACTCAAAATAAATCCTATAAAACAGAAATTCAACAAGAATAAGCTCTGAATGAATAGAAAGTATGAATTCAATCCTAAAAAGGGTTATGTAAAACTAAAAATAAACTCTGAATATATAAAAACAATTCTGATAACCAACGGCTAAAAGTTAGTAATTTCCTGTTAGAAAGAGCAGTTCTTGGGATTCGCTAACCATTATAGAATAATTATTAAGGAAGATATTACTCAAAATTTGGGAAAATTTTTTTAAGATAATTTCAGACGGCTGCTGACATAGTGAAAATTTGTCGTGATAAACATCTCAAGTACGCTGGAAATATGTCATAAATAAACATTTCAAAAGAGTTATATTGTGAGTGATTTTCTTTAACGTTGGAAAAGAAGTGAGAGATTGCCTTGTCTTTGAAATGACCACAAAAGTCTGAAAATGAATAGATCTTGTTTGTCCCAATCGGTGTAAAAATTTTCATAATGGTCAACTAATTTTTGTCTCCGTTCCTCAGAATCAGTTCTTATTGGAGTAATTGAAGACGTCATGTAACTCGGATGATTTGGAAAAATTTAAGGAAATGTAGCATCAGTTAATTTAGGAATTTTTCACGGTATATTCATAACTGAATCTTATGCGGTTGGATAAGAGTTATTTTTCATAATATGGGAATCTACAGAATGTTTTATACAAACTTCACTACTTCGTGGATTTTAAAACTGTCTTCTCTATGAATTGAGTTAAGTCATTTTCTTATAATCACGGAATCTTTTGGAAATCTAAATACCAAACCTTTTTTCTCATTAGTAGATTTATAGTTGCTTTTGCAACCGGGCACTGCACAAGTAGGAGGCATACCACTCAAATCGAAGATTTCCAAATGAAATTTTAATAAATATCAAAATGAAAAACCTTTCTGTTGATAATTCTTCCAGATATGAACACTCAAAGTCGATTAATTCAATTTCAAATCCGATACACACTAATCTTGCAACTGCAACACTTATTTTGACTTTATTTATTGATTGAAAAACCAATCACACGCACACAGCGAAAAAACGCAAACCTTTTCACATGATTCCCGGTCGAATTTTTTATGTGAACAGATTTACGTTTCCACCTTCCACACAGAACTGCAACCTTCAACTGCAAGGTCTTTCCACCCTGAGTCAGGTCCTCAACCCGCTGTGAACACTCCGGCAACGTCGCATTTTAAAGGAACCTTCTGGCCTGTTAAATATCGTAGGCCGCGATTGTGCTTACTATTCGGCCAAAGCAATCGGAGGATGCATCAAATTTACATATTATCACCTTTTTGGAGCAAGAAATTCATTTGAAGGTTATGACAAAATTATCTCATATAAAAATATAAGCCGGCTTATTTCACATAAATTCGAAATTTCGTGCGCTCAAGTCAAGCGATCTGAACTTCTCGAAAGTGTATGGTGCATAAGAATAATGGCTTCAAGCAAAGCTTCAGTACTAAGCTTGGTTTTTTAACGTACGGTGCATACGGGCGTAAAATTTTTCTCCAATTTTGGACGGATTTCGCCAGACCAGAAGGTTTGAAAGCTACAGGGTCTTCAATAGAGACGATACTGTTTCGAATTTCAATGAAATTATAGTTTATATCCGCATATTCGCCAATCAGTGTATTTAAGCGAAGTATGCCCATTATGAAATACTCCTATAAAGGCACACTATGAAAAAATCACTCATTAAGTTATGATTTCCATATGGCATTACTTTTTTGTAGCTTTTAGACAAAGGTTTGCTGTTTCAAGAAACCGCAAAAGATGATCTCGGTGGAGAAACGCCTATTTTTACAAATCAGGTGGAAACCAAATTGGTTGTCCAGTAGAGCCTCACGGAATGATTAGACGTTTTGTAACACTTATACCTGCAGGTCAGGTGTATATTTTATTCATTTTCTTCGTAATCAGAATTCTTAAATCAATTTAAATTGCATGGTGAATTTAGAAAAACAAGACGAATGTCAGTTGTATCAGAGATGGTGTGCTGAGTTTTTCAGCTTCACTCATAGCCTTCGAAATTTCTATCATAGAACAAAGAAAATGCAAAGAAAGTAAGCTTGAAACATCTATAAATTTTTAAGTTAATTTATGTTGTGCGCGATTTTTTTCACATGAATGTTATGTTCCTATTTTTGTATGTGCCCAAAAAAGGCTTCAAACTGTAGATTATTTTCTCTAGATGTATAATTTTTTAAAGAATAAAAACATTGATGTTTGACAGGCCAGTATTTAATTTTATTCCCACATCCACATCCTTTTTCAAAGTGTAGATTCCATTTCAATTTGTCAGCTTCAAAATGAGATCGATAGTTATCCAAAAAAAAAAAATAATATATGCATAATTTTCTTTAGCTGAACGAAGTTGCAGCATTGTGTTTTGGAAAATTTCATTTGCGGTGGAAAATCGGTAAAGGTTGAGAAATACGCCCAGCTTGGATTTATATCATTTAATTATCTATTATGAACATTATAACAATAAATGAGAGAGCTACCATGCTATGATACGTGTATACGTCGTAAGTATGACAACAGCAGATCTAGATCACGGAAATGCGGATTCAAATAAATACCAGATTTCAAGATCAAGGTAAAAAGTAATAATAAATATTCATCAGACTTCTTAAACCTCTAATCAACGTACACGATTAAATAAAAAAAAATGAAATAAAAACACTAAGTTTTATTTACACATTTTGCACACTGTCGGAAAATCATAAGTCATAATACTTTAAGTATATTATATACAAATTGTATAAAATAACTGAGTGGAAAAAATATCATTCTTTTGCAACAGGACACATCCCAATAGTGCACGCCCACCCAGTATGTTTACACAAAGAAAGCAGGAAATATACAGAAGAGTAACCATCGTCAACGACGTGGGCCACCGACTATCAGATGATGTCCTATTTCTTACCATTCGAGTCTTCGAATATACTTATTACTTTGTCCTCTTTCACGGAATGCTCGGAAGCTCCTCGACCCTTCATTCTGACACTCCCTACAGAATACAATTACATAACTGACATTGACAATTGGACGTCAATGTCATCGTTAATCTAACCTCAATTCGATCAAAATGAAGACTCAAGCGCAAAAGACACCCTACATATCTTCGGCCTTCGTTGCATTCCGTTCAAGGGGAGACAACAAATTCCAAATATCAAGCTTATCGCAATAAGTAATCCTCAGTAGTTCATTGTTAATAAAGTGGGGATAAATGGGAGTAAATTTTAACAAGCGTATTTTTCATTTTCCAGTCGTCCTTGCAGAAACCTCGAGTAACCGTCCTACGCAGTGTGTTAAGTAGAAGTCGTAGCGCTGAGAGCGTCCAATCCCAACATCTTTAAGCTTCAAGTATCACAGTTCACTTCGCCGCTGTAACAATTGCGATACCGCGATCGTCCTTGCTAAGACCCTCCGATAACTTCGCGATCTAACACTGGAGAAAATGAAAATTGTAAACTGAAAGGAATCAATGTTCGTAATCCGAAATCCGGTGGCACATGTGCTGCAAACTCAACACGTTCTGGAGCAGTGGGCATTTTTGGGAGCGCTTTCAACTTATGCTAGTTAGCGGTAACGGAATCTTCGTCCGGTGAATGCGACCAATGGAAATTTATATATTATATAATTTATGTTGTGCTTACTTTTTTTACATGAATGTTATGTTCCTATTTTGGTATGTGCCCAAGAAAGGCTTCAAATTGTAGAGTATTTTCTCTGGATGTATAGTTTTTTCAAGAATAAAATCCTTGCTGAATGACAGACTAATATTTCGTTTTTTAACCCATAAATAGAATATCTTAGAAAATGTGTATTCTTGAGAAATGGTGTTATTCAGACACCTATATTCTTTTTCAAAGTGTAGATTTCATTTCAAACTTATGTAATCTTAAAAAAAATACACGCATAATTTTCTTTAGCTGAACAAAGTTGCAGCATTGTGTTTTGGAAAATCCCAATTGAGGTGGAAAATCGGTAAAGGTTGAGAAATACGCCCAGCTTGGATTTATATCATTTAATTATCTATTATGAACATTATAACAATAAATGAGAGAGCTACCATGCTATGATACGTGTATACGTCGTAAGTATGACAACAGCAGATCTAGATCACGGAAATGCGGATTCAAATAAATACCAGATTTCAAGATCAAGGTAAAAAGTAATAATAAATATTCATCAGACTTCTTAAACCTCTAATCAACGTACACGATTAAATAAAAAAAAATGAAATAAAAACACTAAGTTTTATTTACACATTTTGCACACTGTCGGAAAATCATAAGTCATAATACTTTAAGTATATTATATACAAACTGTATAAAATAACTGAGTGGAAAAAATATCAATCTTTTGCAACAGGACACATCCCAATAGTGCACGCCCACCCAGTATGTTTACACAAAGAAAGCAGGAAATATACAGAAGAGTAACCATCGTCATCGACGTGGGCCACCGACTATCAGATGATGTCCTATTTCTTACCATTCGAGTCTTCGAATATACTTATTACTTCGTCCTCTTTCACGGAATGCTCGGAAGCTCTTCGACCCTTCATTCTGACACTCCCTACAGAATACAATTACATAACTGACATTGACAATTGGACGTCAATGTCATCGTTAATCTAACCTCAATTCGATCAGAATGAAGACTCAAGCGCGGAGACACCCTACATATCTCCGGCCTTCGTTGCATTCCGTTCAAGGGGAGACAACAAATTCCAAATATCAAGCTTATCGCAATAAGTAATCCTAAGTAGTTCATTGTTAATAAAGTGGGGATAAATGGGAGTAAATTTTAACAAGCGTATTTTTCATTTTCCAGTCGTCCTTGCAGAAACCTCGAGTAACCGTCCTACGCAGTGTGTTAAGTAGAAGTTGTAGCGCTGAAAAGCGTCCAATCCCAACATCTTTAAGCTTCAAGTATCACAGTTCACTTCGCCGCTGTAACAATTGCGATACGCGATCGTCCTTGTTAAGACCCTCCGATAACTTCGCGATCTAACACTGGAGAAAATTGTTCGTTCCTCCGAAATAATTCACTGTGATAGCGTCGTAGCGCCGAAGTTATCGTAGGATTCGGTCGACTACAAGTCGGCGTTGCCACTCTCACTCTCCCGGAGTTTCTCGGCTTCTAACTTGGCGGCCGCGTGTTCTGCTGCGGCTGCGCGAGCTGCAGCTGCCGCTGCCGATCGACTAGCACTCGAACGAAGGTTCTTCTTCTCGCGCACTGACTCAGGGTCGATGGGGGGGAGGTCTCCCGATTTGCGCTTCCCGCGCGTGCGCTTTGTACTTTTCTTTGGCGGCGAGGTTTCTCTCTCAGGTTCTACGGCCGGTGTTTGCGGTTCATCCCCGGATTGTTCCTCGAACTTCTTCTCTTCCATTTCCTTCTTTTCTTCAATGACCGTAGGAGGTTCTTGGTCTTCTTGCGGCGCTTCTACAGCCGCAGTTTCTTCTGTTTCATCCCCTGAACGTTTGACAACAGTGGAAGGAGGTAATAAAGCTTCTATATCCACCCCTTCGGGTTCAGGTTTCTCTGGGAGCTTTTCAGTCATCTCCTTTAGTTTCTTAGCGGGGTTGTCTTCAGGGGTGGATTCAACACTCTCCCTACCACGCTTCACCGACGTCCTTTCTTCGTAAGGCGTCGTTTTGGAGATCATGAGCTCGGCGTTGTTTTTGCTAAGTTGCTCGATCGCTTCCTTCATCTGTTGCTCTTGAGTCTTCTTCGCAGTTTGGCTCACTTGCGCCTCCAGCAACTTGGTAAAATCGGACAAGCCGGGCATCTCCTTCTTCTTATCTGGCGTGGTGAAGTCCGTAGGGAGCATCCCCCTTAAACTTTCCAAAGCCCTACGTTTTTCCTCCTTTTTATCGTTCTTCATCTGCTTCAAGGAGGCGTCCAAGGAGCTTGCAGCTTTGGTGATGCTCTCCAAGATTTGGGTGTCAGGCGGCAATAGGAGCTGTTGGAGGTGAGCGTCGCGACTCGACGTCCTTGGTTTGGAGGATGAGGACGTGGTCATGGTTGAAGAAGCTGAAGGTCTTGATCCAACGCTTGATTTACTAGATTTACTCGAGTTTGGGGAAGCGGCTGGGTTTAAATTACCCCCGTTGAGGAGGCCACACTGCTGGGCTAAAGTGTCATAAGCGGCTGACATTCCCGGTTGTAAAGTGAACGGATTCAACCCTCCCAACCCTAAAGGAGTGTACAGCAAGCTTGGATTAGGAAAGAAGAACGGAAAAGGGTTAGAAGTCGGTATAGAATTACTCGACGACTGCGCTGAAGATTTACTCGAGCTATGCGCCTCTTGAGGCTTCGACTGTTTACCCCCTCCTCCTTTCCCCTTTTGGGGATCAGGAGAGACCCCAGCAGCTGCTGCAGCCGCCGCCAAAGCCGAAGGATCCATGCCCAGCCCAGGCAAGCCCAAACCTGCCAAATTGGCGAAGAGATTCATGTTATTCAAGTTGCCCAACCCACCCATCGATCCAAGAGCGCCCATGTTGGGCAAACCTGCGAACGGCATCAGCAGAGGACTATTCTTCGGGTCGAACTGTCCCAAACCAGACAAACCTGAGAGGAGATTCGAATTAATTCCTCCCAATCCAGCGCCAGACAAGTTAGGAAACGATAAATTCGACGGAAGGGACGTGTTTATACCTGCGGAACCTACGCTGGAGTTTGACCCAGTAGGACTGGCCATCAGAGGGGGCCTACCTTGGAGGTTGCTCTTCTTGGAGGATCCTGAGGAGGAAGATCCTCCTTGGACGCGTTTTTGGAGGTCGTGGCTGAGGTTTCCTCGTTCCTTCACCAACTCAGACCATTTGGGGTCGATGTCGTACATTGGATTCTCCAACAACCATTGTCCAAGTCTTTTCAGAGTCGGAGCTTTAGGTCCTGTAAGTTTCTTCCCGCTCACCCTGTGGATCACCGAGACATTCTCGTCTCCTGTAAGTTTCTTCCAGTCCAACAAGGAAGGATCTATTCTAGGCCTCCTTCGTCTTGGAGATAAATAGTCTGCACCCAACGGTTGTTCAGCTAGAGCTGCGTTTTGTTCAGCTAACCATTTGTTAACTTTAGCCTCGTGCGAGAACGAGTTTACCTTCGCGCTGTAGTCTGAAACTTTGCTGATATCAGCGATCATCGCCTCGTAGCTCTTCCTCTGTTGCTGCTGTTTCTTCAACAGCAAATTCTGCTGTTCCGCTTGCGCCAAAAATGAAGAAAAGCTGTCTTTGCTGGATCCCGGCATTGTTGGCATCATATTCGGCATTGAAACGTTACGGGAAGCAGAAGACGATGGTACAGACGTAACCGTGATGGTAAAAGGTTTTTGTGAAGGGTTGTGGGAGCTGCTAACTGGAGCAGATGTCGGTGTCAAGGTCACGCTAGGTGGAATGGTAGGCTTCTTGGTTGGCTCAGGGAATAACGACTGTTCTTTCGCGGCAGACAGTCCCAACACTATCTCGTCGAGTTTCTTGCGTTTCTTCTCTTTTCCGACCACAGGCTCGGGTTCAGGCTGGAATAATGGAGGTTTAGTAGAGGTTTTGGAGGGGGTGGAGGTGTAACTTACGCAATTCTTTCTTTTCATCAGTTTGGATAGGGTGTCGTCGAGCTTGTTGCCGCCTAGTTTGGAGGCTGCGGCGCTGGACATCTTCTTGGATGGCATGGAGAAATCTTGGACTTCTCCCATGTCGGCCATTGATCTGTCGGATTTGGGGATGCTGTAACGGATGATGGGAAATCAGATTAATGTCGAAATCGATATCCGTTATATAAACATTTAATTGTGATGAGGCCAGAGGAAGAAAATTAGTGACCATTCAATAATTAAGTGCGATGGCTGTGTACCAGTGGCGACTGGTGTATAATAGTTGCGTAGCTGCAGCACCTGTTTTCAAATGAGAAAAACATACTCTTGTTCGTAATTTATCAATAAGCAAAAAAGAATTAATATTGCATACTAGTCGAAGTATTATTCTTATCAAACTACGCCACTAGATGGCCACACAAATTACAATAAACTTTAGAATACAAGGTTATTCACGAATATGGCTCTATAGAATATTTTCAGGAAAAACGCAAGATTCAGTATTGACATTCTAAAGGTGAACTTCAAGTAAGAAGAAGACTTCTTCTAGGATCAACTTTCGTTTTTCAAATCTGAAGTCCCATTTTTATTGCAAAATTAGATTCTTCATTCAATTCTGAGTCTTTTTGATTCCAAAAGTTTGAATTTTCTCGAGAAAGTTATCTTTAAATGAGGAAATACAAAAAAAAAAATCTCTGTTGAAATACAGACAACATCGAAGTTTTTTCATTAGAAATTCTCATTTTTGGGAATCTCCGAGAAGAAAGGCTGATGCATCTTTTCCAATAGCGTGATTTTCAGAATATGATGCAGGAGATCACAAATTCTTTGTCAAAGTTAGAAGAGGCGAAACATCAAAAATTCTTTTTTGTTTCAAATTGGAACCCGATTTTTTCGAAATATACTGAAAATCTACGTCAAAAAATAATAGGAACATACGTTCAAGACTTTTATCCCAAAATGAATATTTTTCGAGATATTCAGGAAAAACGATTTTGTCTTCAATTTTCAACCTCATTCCGAATGTGTTTTTTTACTGGAAAATTATTAGCGCTCAAGTGAAATTTTTGGAAAGATTCTGAGGATAGAAAAATGGACCTCATCTTAATATACAAAATTAAGTCGGCCATTTTGTTGGTTACACCATTTATAACTCAAGATTGGATGAACTGTTTGTTATGAAAGATTTTTTTTGGATTCTTTTACGATGGGGTTAACATAAAATACATTGAAAAATTTGACGAATAACGCCAATAGGTGTCGCTACGGTACATTTTCTAATACAGTGACTTTTGAATAAAGTCACTGTATAGATAGTTATATCTATGATGGCAATGTAGACAATTACTGTCCGAATCAAAACATTGACATTTTCTATCAAACACACACATTGTTTCCAAATGATAAATGCATTTGGAGCAGATATAATTAAAGGACGTGGATTCAATCCAACATTCAAGATAAGAATGTAATATTACCAATGATTTCAAATCACTTATTTTATCTTCCCTTTCTGCTATTCAGATCCAAGGCCAGATTCCCCATCGAATTGGATCATTACAACCACTTGAAGATGCACATCATGAATTCCTCCAAGTTTACTTCATATAGGCAATATGGATGATCAACGTCAATCAATTAATACAGATGTGAGAAGAATAATTTTTCAAGATCTGCACCAACTACTTCATGAACATCATGCATTGGTTCTATTGTTTGAAACTGCTTTGGAACGTATGCCAAGTGATGATCACAATGTTGTGATTAGAGCAGATAAACGACCTGTTAGAGCACATGACGCCAATTCAACGCCCCTACAATAGACGAAGTGGCAATTGTGATTGTAGGTGAAAACTTGGAAACGGGTGATATTGTTCTTACGCGTCGCAATACTGGAGAATTGCAACGAATATATGAAACACACCATTCATACGATGCTCTACAATACTCTCTAATGTTTTGGAGAGGTGATGATGGATATTACTTCAATATCAAGATGATGAATCTATTGAATGATGAATACCTTTATTAAAATTTAAAATGTCTACTTAATACAAATTTGAATTATTCGATTTTAGGCCAAGAAACCACCAATAAAGTGAGCTCGATGAATCATTATTCATTTAGTCAAATGTTTCGTTAAAATGCTGATAACTATTTGCTGAGATTTCGTCGATTGTTGCAGCAGTATTGTGTGGATGTGTATTGTGAAACTAGCTGATCCAGCAGATATATACAATATATAAGAACGTTTCAACAGCTCTGCGCTTTCTATAGGTCCTGAATCGCCACGACTGTGGACACTGAATAATAACGAAAAGGAAGAGAAATAACTATTACAACACTGGAATATCATTTGCATGCAGATTGAGTTTTCAGAAAATTTCGGGAAAAAGATAGGAGTGAAAGAATACCATGAAAAGTTTCAGAAATTCTTCGAGTTTGAACAATTTCTTCGATACCCCTAAATTTTGAGCTAGCGTTTTGTTAATATAGACACCGGTAAGTTCTGTTAAAAAAATTAAGGTCTCACTAACATTCCTTCCTTGCAAAGATGCAATACCAACAACTACACAACCAAACTTACCTAGAACTCAAGTCGATGGGAGTCAGAGTACTGCTGGTACCCGGGATCACCGTAGTCTGCCCTATAGTCTTAGCTATCGGCGAATGGTACTTCATATCGTACATATTCATATTCCCCATCATCCTAGACGTCCCCTGATGCGCAGGAGGAGGCTGCAAAGTGCTCTGCACCGGAGTAGACCTCCTAGAGTCCTCAGAATCATCATTATCCCAACCCATGGAGTGTTTCATCATCGGATGACTGGTGCTGTTGAGCAACGCGTGCAGCTTAGCCCTTTCAGTCTCAACATCGATAGCGATATGTCTCTTCCGCTTTTTCGGGTTAACATCCGAATCCACGGACCTTGGGGTGGAAGTCTCCCTCTTGGGGGGGTCGTTGGGGAGCTCATGGATGGGTATGTCGAACTCGTTCCCGATTCCAGTGGCGTACGCGGAGAAGCTTTTGGTCGCAGGCCACTCTTTGGTCTCAACCGCGTAGATGATGTGTTGGAGCCTCACTTGTATGGCGTATTCCTTAGGCCACTTGACAGCGTTGTTGAACAGCTGCGCCACCGTGGTCTCGCTGAAGTCCAACGCGCCTGATCCCTGCTTATCCCTTAAAACAAAGGTGTCGATTTGGGACAACCTGGAGAGAGGCTGGATAACCTCCAAATCCGGGAACATTGCTTTTAGCTCCGCCGCTTGTTTGGAACACAAATCATTCTCTTCCTCCATCTGAGTCTTTTTGGGAGGAACTTCAGCTGGTTTGCTTTCAACCTGTTGAACTTTCTTACTCATATCTTCAGGCTCTTCAGCTTCTTTCTCAGTCTCAACAGGTTTAACCTCCTCTTCTTCCTTTTCAACCTCTTCCTTCTTTTCTTCCTCTTTCTTCTCCTCTCCCTCAACTTCAGGCTGCGCTGGTTCCTTTTCTTCAGTAGGGGTTTCGTCGGTTTCTGATTTTGTTTCGACTTTGCTGGGAGATTCTTGTTCTTTCTTTTCTTTGTCGTCTGCGTTTTCTTTCTTGACTACCTTCTCGATCTTCAAGATGCCTTCGCCTTTCTCTAGTTTCACCAGCAGTTCGTCTTTGTTCAGTTTCAGTATGTCTTCGCGACTTCCCAGTTTTATCGCGTCTTTTGTGTCTTTCATCTCGTGGGACGTAACTTTTTTTCTCAGTATCTCGTGGAAGGACAGCTCTGGGTCGTCCAGGAGGTAATAATCTGTTCTACCTAACCCGTGCCTGGAAAAAAAGTAATATTGTAGCATTTGTAACTACTTTCTTGGAGATATGTCTGTAAAAAATAGCCGAGAGAATATGAAAACGCTAATATTGTCATAGCGTTCAATTATAATCATTTAAAATGTGGAAAAATGGTTAGACTATGTCGATAATAATAGTAGTAATTTCGAAACTTTGAATAATGGTCTTCCACAAGGTTCAGTTTTAGCACCTCTTCTATTCAATGTATATTTGTGTGACATTCCAACTACTTCTTCGGAAAAATTTATTTATGCTGATGATATTGCTCTGACTTTTCATCATTCTATTTTCAAACAATGGAAAGTACCCTTTACGCAGATTTGGATATTTTGAAATATTATTT
The DNA here is from genome assembly GCA_038502775.1 of Hippodamia convergens. Lineage (NCBI taxonomy): Eukaryota > Metazoa > Arthropoda > Insecta > Coleoptera > Coccinellidae > Hippodamia > Hippodamia convergens. The sequence continues at coordinate 33,426,587 of CM076610.1, forward strand.
TTTGAAGTGGCGTTTGTGCCCGAATGAAAATAAAACCGAGGTTTCGTGTTTTCATTCGAATAATCATCAGAAATATAAAAAGTTGAGTGTAACTGTCGGTTCTTCTCCCTTAAAACATGATTTCAATCCTAGATACCTGGCAATCAAACTTGATTCCTCTCTAAATTTCAACGCCCATTTAGATAATCTGCGTTTGAAGCTTGAAATTCGAAATAATATTCTTCAGAAACTAGCTGGTTCCTCATGGGGCGCTGATGTAACAATACTTCGTACGGCAGCGCTTGCTTTGGTTTTTTCTGCTGCTAAATATTGTTGCCCTGTTTGGTTGAACAGTGTTCATGTAAAAAAAAATGATGCCCAACTGAATTTTTCTATGAGGATTATTACTGGTACTGTCAAGTCTACACCTACTCCTTGGTTACCAATCCTCTCAAATATTGTCCCTCCCCATATTCGCAAAGAGATTGGTTTTTTAATCAATAAATGAAGTGAAAATAAGTGTTGCAGTTGCAAGAGCTGTGTGTATCGGATTTGATATGGAATTTTTCGACTTTGAGTGTTCATATCTGGAAGAATTATCAACAGGAAGGTTTTTCATTTTGATATTTATTAAAATTTCATTTGGAAATCGATTTGAGTACTATGTCTCGTACTGGTGCATTGTCCGGTTACAAAAGCAACTATAAATCTACTAATGAGAAAAGAAAGGGTCGGTATTTAGATTTCCGAAAGATTCCGCGAGGAGAAGAAAATGACTTAACGCAATTCATAGAGAAAGTATTTTTAAAATCTACGAAGACGGTGTAGTTTTCATAAAACATTTTGTAGATTCTGATATTATAAAAAATAACTCTTATCCAACCGCCTAAGGTTCAGTTATAAATATACCGCGAAAAGTTCCTAAATTAACTGATAATGCATTTCCTTAAATTTTTCCAAATCCTCCGAGTTACATGACGTCTTCAATTACTCCAAAAAGAACCGATCCTGAGGAACGGAGACAAAAATTAGTTGTCCATTATGACAATTTTTACACCGATTGGGACAAACAAGATCAGATCGATTCATTTTCAGACTTTTGTTGTCATTTCAAACACAAGGCAATTTCCCACTTCTTTTCCAACGTTAAAGAAAATTACTGTTCAATTCTATAATATAACGTTTACGAAAAGTTTATTTATGACATATTTCCAGCGTACCTGAGATGTCTATCAAGAAATTTTCACTATATCAGCAGCCTCCTGAAATTATCTTGAGCAAATTTTCCCAAATTTTGAGTAATATCTTCCTTAATTCTATAATGATTAGTGAATCCAAAGAACTGCTCTTTCCGACAGGAAATTACTTACTTTCAACCGTTAGTTATCAGAATTGTTTTTAATTATGCAGAGTTTATTTTTAGTTTTATATAACCTTTTTTAGGATTGAATTCATAGTTTTCATTCATTCAGAGCTTATTCTTGTTGAATTCCTGTTTTATAGGAGTCATTATGAGTTTAAAGATCAGCAGTCAGAATGTAATCGTTTTCGATAGCGAAATAATACATTTTTACCTCTTTTGATGTTCATTCACCTATTTTATTCGCTTCAGTAGAATAACTTCCATTCTGATTGTAATCTTGTGGAACTCAATGCAACAGCTACCTCCTCGTGGTGAGTTCTGGATTATTTGCGATAAAAATATCAAGAAAGTATTCGCAGATAAACGAAATGCTGTTTTGTACTCCTCCCTACAGTTCTTTATTTCATTGTGAATTGAAATAAATTCGAAATTATATCGAAAACAGTGTAAATTGCACAAGAAAACCGTATACTGTCTATATCTACTTATGCTACCTGACACTCCGATGGTAACAACGGCAACGTCTAAGGCCTGTTAGATTCAGTAGGCCGTGAATAAATCGATACTTACTTGGCGACACCAATCAGAAGCTCCTTATCGTGCTTTCCAGAAATCCACCACTCCGGCATGTCTGCAGACGTCACGCAGACCTTCAACCGTTCATCGAGCTTCGGGTGGGTGATAACCTCCTCTCTAATCCTGGACAGAAGTTCCAGTCTTTCCAAGGTCCTCCTGGCCTTCTCTTCCCCTATGTGTTCAATGGTGGCATCATAGCTGCCCTCCTCGTTAAGTATACCAGTCTGTTTCTTGCACATCATCACGAAATGCTTGTAATATTCAGTCAGCTCCTCGTCGCTTTTCTTCTCCAGCTTGGAAAGCTGCTTGAATTTGGACCAATCGTAGGCCTTCCTCTTCCTGTAGTAGATGACGCCGTAGGAGGAAGCCACCCTGAAGAAATCTGCCTCTTCCCTCTTGGTCCACCGCTTGTTGATCGTCAACTTCTCCTTCTCTCGCATCGCCTGCTCGATCACTTGCTTGCCTTGACGTTCCATCTTCTGAAATGTTTAGTATCACACTTCTAGATTTAGCGGTTTCGGTTAGTAAGGGGCTAGAGGCTCTAAGAGGCGATTTGGTTAGGTGATGATGGATGATACAGTCAACATACAGATCTAGAACGCTTACCTTGAGGACGTCTTGTAAATTGGGAGGGCACCTTGGAGGGTAAGGATTCGGGAAGGGGTTCAGGTGTTAGATCGTAGGTCCAATGGCCTTCAAGATTCGGGAAATTAGAAATTAATATTGTCGGAAGAACTTGGCATTCTCCATATGAAATAATTTTACTACAGACCTGCAATTTACTTCACAAGAACTGTACTACAGTTTTCTTTCATAACATCATCAAAAATTCGCCAGAAATGAATCGAATCAACATATAAAATAAGTCGAGATTTACAGAAAGGTTTCCTTTCTTCTCTATATTTTGAATTTTTGGGTTTTCAGTGTTAGTTTCTATATTTTCTCTGTTGTACTGGGTTCTGTTTGCACTTGATGAAAGTTGACAAACGGTCACCTCCACAATTTGCGGATTGGTAGCTGTTATGATAGGGTTTTTGCATTCTCCTGTCATGTGAGTTTCTCCACATTTCTTGCATTTGAATGAAGCATGGCTGTTTTTCTGGGAGTATTGAATGATTGTGATTTTTATTTTAAGACTTTCTACTTGCACAGAGATGCCGCAGCAGAATTCAGTGAATAATGTTTCGTAGGGTACAAGAATTTTAAGAGAAGAAATATATCAGGAATGTTTCAAATAAGTTTGTTTGAATCTATGAATTCAAATCAACATTACAAATATAAAGCAGTCAAAAAATAAGATAATGAGATTAGATTGTGCTAATATGTTGAAATGAAACATTATACAGGCACTTTTTTCATAGATATCCAGTAGCGTACTTTGTTTTTTCCCAAAAGGTTTCCTTGCTGAGGTATAACAAGTTGTGTTTTTTCTTATGGAAATAATAGTTTGAAATGGCTTAGAAAGAATCGGTATTTTTCCTGTTTCAGAAATATATCATACATCGCCCTCAGATTCTTTCAGATATCATGAAAAATATAGTTAATATTTGAAATTTGAATTATTGAGTATTAAGTAGGCTGAATCACAGAATAATATGACTTTACGCATGGTGTCATTATTATTTTGCCATTGAATATTTGCTTCAATTCTCCGTGGTTTGATCTCTGTTCAGAACAACTGTCAATTATTAGAATTCCAAGTCATAATTGCCAGCAATATGAAAATGGGTAATTATAAAGTACCTTGCCCAGTTGTTTTTTTTGTGATCTTGAGGTAGGGAAAATGAACCTTACCTTACCTAACCTTGTTAAACTAAACTATGTAAGACTATATCAGAGCCGTATCCGAGGTAAATGGAGTATATTTATGAGTTTCATTTATTTTTTTTTCTCGAAAATTACTGCCTCCCCAGAGCTGTAATTGAGACTGTAGTATCAGGAAGTCAAATAGATTCACTTTGCAAAATATTTTTAAAATAACTTCGAATTGACAGTTGTTCTGAACAGAGATCAAACCACAGAGAATTGAATCAAGTATTCGATCGCAAAATAATAATGACACAATGCGTAGAGACATTATTCTCTGATTCCAAATATTTTTGTTTCTAAATTATGTTGACGAGCCCTATACAATTGTAAATTGTCGAATGGAGATCAAAGATATTATTATTATATTATTATTATTCAGCCTACTCAATAATTCGAATTTCATAAAAACTATATTTTTCATGATATCTGAAAAAATCTGAGGGCAATGTATGATATATTCCTGAAACGGGAAAAAAATGGCGATCCTTTCTAAGCCATTTCACACTATCGTTTCCATAAGAAAAAACACAAGTTTATGTTATAACTCAGCAAGGAAGGAAACCTTTTGAGAAAAAACAAAGTACGCTACTTTATTGCTATGAAAAAAGTGCCTTTATAATGTTTTCATTTCAACATCCTAGCACAAACAGAAATGGAGATAATGGCAAAGTTGAAATCGCCCAAATTTCAGTTTTGGCCTATACCTCGAAAAAAAAGAAGATGAATGAATGCAGTTGATGGCATTATCAGTTTCTCCAAAAAAAAAAAAACCACCGTAACGTGTTATTTATTTTCCTCTCACGGTTAAAAAGATTACAGATTAATGATGATTTGTCTTTGTGTTTATTTAATTTCTTGACTTACTATTCTAATATTGTGCTATAATAAAATCTTGGAGAAAGCTGGATATTATTGTTTTATCGTCCTCCTTTGTGGTGTTCTGGATGCTGTTTGTACTGACTTATTAAATTTCTCGAGTTTATTAATTAATGGTGAGTTTTCTATGATGTGATAAGAAAAATTGTAGTAGTAGTGGCTGAATAAATTGCAGACAACAATTTGTACTCATGGACATGGTGAGTTTGTCAAAGTAACAAGGCCAAATAGGTATTGCTTTTCTAGTTATCTTCAATCTACATTTTTGTCTCAACGATGGAATAAGGTGAGGTGGGTAAGTTAATTTTTTAGTATGGCTGAGCGTTTACATCGTAAATATTTTTTCAATGCTTCCTGATCCAAAAGAAAAAATTCAGTTCCGAAACCAGTTATCTATTGAAATATTGTCTGGGAGGTCTCTGCATTTTCCTAAAAACTTAATATGGGTTTTCTCTCCCAGTCTCTGAAAGAAGAAACAATTAGAAAAAATTTTTTAATAATATAGGAAAGGCACATGCGTAAAAAATTGAGCACTAATTTGCCAGGGGTCAAAACTTTACGAGAAAAAATTGTTGCCTAACAATGAACAAAAAGAAAATGAAAACACTTTGAAATCTTAAGCGTAACGTTTCAGAGTCTAAATCAGACTCCTTCGTCAGACAAGAACTAATTTTCATTCAACTTTGTAGAATCGTGACAAAAAAAAAATTGTCAAGATTCTACAAAGTTGAATGAAAATTAGTTATTGTCTGACGAAGGAGTCTGATTCAGACTCCGAAACGTTACGCTTAAGATTTCAAAGTGTTTTCATTTTCTTTTTGTTCATTGTTAGGCAACAATTTCTTCTCGTAAAGTTTTGGCCCCTGACAAATTAGTGCTCAAATTTTTACGGAGGGGCCTTTCTTATATCATTAAAATTTTTTTCTAATTGTTTCTTGTTTCAGAGACAGGAAAATCCGAAATCAGTCACCGAAATTTCCCCAATAGTGTACCCCTTTATGATTTCGATCCCTCAGTGTACCATATGGATGACTTTTTGTCCAAACGATCTCGGAGTTCATTGAAATGGTCTTCTAAATGAGATTGAACTTCAATCCTTGGTCAAAACTTTTATAATACCGGCTCCAGATGGACATGAATGCGCAGATATACAAATCACCTTGCAACGCGAAACATTTTCGTCAAACGAAATCCATTTTTTTTCTTTTGGTATTTTTTTTTTACTAAATTGTTATATGAGTTAATAGGTATCTTAACTCTTACTATGAATTAATAATAATAATATAACTCACTATCTTAATTATTTAAAATTTGGATCAAAAAACACAGAATTAAAAAAAAATGGCTCAGCAACAGCGCATCTTTCGGAACAAGCCTCAGAACCCTATCGGGCCAAGTGTGAGAACGACCACAACCACAAGACAACACTAACATCGACCAAAGTAGAAAAAAAAACACATAAAAAGAAAAGATATCAACGTCTGATACTTACGAGTAGGTAGAGCGCCAGCTGCTGGAGGTCCCAACCTGGAAGTCCTAGGCCCGGGACGGAGTCTCTGCCGTCGAACTGCTGCGACACCTGGGCCAGGGCGGCCAACGGAGAGGACATCGACGGTGGCTCAATGGCGTTCTGGACACAGTGCAATAACTACATACTAACAGGTAGACAAGAAGCGGAGCAACATGCTGGTGCACGTCCCTCGGAAGTACGCGCGATGAAGGAGAGACACAGCCATGATGCAGACAATGATCGCGGATAAGTCGTATGCATGTCGAATCGATATTTAAAAAAAAAAAAAAAAAAAGAGGCTTCCACGACCGAATGTGATGACATTGGGATAGTCTTCCAGGCATATTAGGCGTTGTCTATTAGGAAATAATCTGCTTCACATGAGGGATATCGACTTAAATTTCAAAAAAAGTGTAGTTTAAAGCTGCCTTCACACCTTCACAAACTTACTCAGGGAGTAGAGTAAGAGTATGGTCATATGATCAGAAATATACTTCGGTTTTTACTCCACACTCGTCGTTCACAATCTTACTCCGACAAATGTCATTCAAACATATGAACAAAGGTATAGGTTAGAATAATACTTTTGTATATACATTTTTTATATATCATTCTAATATTAAATTGTTGCTATCGTGAATGAATAATAGAAGTTTAATGAAAAAATTTTCTCTAGTCGTACATTTTTAGTTGTGTCTCGAAGTATAGTCTATTTTTCTTCTTTTTGAAAAGCAGAGCATAACCGTGTTTTTTTTATGATTGTGAGGGAATTGATAAAGGTTCTCATGACGTTGAAATACTTCTAATGAGACAGAAACAATCAAAAAGCTCATTATTGTCTATAATCTTTTCTCGAAGCAGATAATGAAAAATGTTATAACATGTTTTGTTATTTCATTGACTCTACGCCAGAAAAAATTAAATACTTCGTAACAAGAAATAGTTTTATTTAAGGAAGTTAAAAATTATTGTATCAAAGATGAAGCAAAATATGAATGAACCTTGACAGATCTTAACTCTTGAATATAACAAAATATCAATGTAGATTTCTAATCAGGTACAAAATACAGTTCTTGTGGGACTTTTCATGTCTCGATTTATTTGAACTTGAACGGACCACTCCGCAATACAGCAAAAAATTCTTTTCGAAACTAAAATATCTTCTGTTTAGTTTGAGTTTTACTTGAGCTTCGTTAATTCACTGCTAGCAATTTTATCAAATTCATTAATTTAGTAAGTCTTTCCTATATTTCTTTATTTCACAGAATAGTTGTTTCACATGGAAAATTTATTGTTTCGTATTTCGTTATTGAAATAAAACAAAACAAAACAAGAAATAAATACTTATTCGAATAATATTCAAGTTTCAAAAACTCTGCGGGAGCAAGACAGAATGAAAATCGTACGTCACAGCTGTTAGAGTAGTTTATGAACACTCACAGAGTATACTCCGAGGAAGACAAAGTAAGTTTGTGAACGCTTCAGAGTAAGGAGAGCTTACTCTGAGTCTGAGTAAGTTTATGAACGCAACCTAAATGGGATTTTGTGATGAAAATTCATATTAATATGGTTGAGAAAAATCGAGTAATATAAGATAGACTATCAATGAAATGTATGGACACCACGGGCATCAATAACAGCTTGACATCTTCTTTGCATACTACACAAGAGGTTGTTGAACATTTCTTGAGGAATTTGGTTCCATGAACGGAGCAGAAGCTCTCTCAGATTATCTAATCTTCTTTGGACCATATCCCATGCATGTACTATGCAATTCAAATCTAGCGAGTGCGGAGGTATTGGTAAATGTCGAATAATGCTCTTCGCGCGCATTCTCAACTACGGCTGCACGGTGCGTTCTAGCGTTATCGTCTAGAAATTGAAAAGTTTCACCAATAGCAGCGTGAAAATTTGGCAAAACGTTGTCAATGACATGCTCCCTGTAGTGTAAGGCGGTCATATTCCCAGGACTAATGTGTAGATCTGTGCGCCCGTTGAAACATATCCCGGCCCATACCATAACACTACCCCCTCGGAATGGATGGACTTCTTGGACATAGCGACGATTACGGGGTATGAGTGGGATTGTCCATTCCCTTATTCTCCGATCCGAGAATCTGAAAATCGTCCATATCTGGATTCATCAGTGAAAAGGACACTACGCCATTGATCGTTCCAATTGATATGTTGCCTTGTCCATTCCAGTCTTTGACGCTTATGGTCACGTGTTAATGGAACTCCTCTTAATGGACGTCTAGAACCTAGATTCACCTCTCTCGAACGTCGTCTGATGATTTCGATGGAAACTTGGACCCCATCTGCATTTTGAAGAGTATTTCGTAGCTTTCCACACGTAGATCTAGGCTTTCTTCTCGCCGAAACGGTGATGAAACGATCCTGAGCAGGTGTTGTTTTTCGTCGCCCACCAAACCTTGGGAACCTGTCTCCCTGAACCTATTCTCAAGTCGAGATATAACACTTTGACTGAATTGGAGCCTTTTCGCTGCAACAACCTGAGTTAGGTCACCCTGTAGCATTCCGATAGCCCTATTAGCCTCAGCGTTAGTTAATTTACGTCTTCGCAATTTCAGAAAACTCGTTTCAAATCGAAGCCGTTGATAAAATGACTCCACTTCAAAATAAGAACATTCATGAAGCATATGCAAAGAAACAAACTTCAGAAAAATGCGACCGGATTGACGAAATGTCTCATACTGATTTTTATTGGATCGATTCAAGCTGTTATTGAGTTATAAAACGATTGAATACGATAGCCCTAAATCTTGTGGAGCAGTATATTTCCTTCCATACATTCATACAATCGAATATATTCTACAATCATCGAAACGATTTATGCATATGACTTATCCGTAGAATGAATTTCAGAGGAATACACGGAAATGAATCTTTAAAACGAGAAGTTTATGATGAATATTGCCGATTTAAGGTTTATTCAGTTTCAAATTATAAACTAAAAATCATCATTCTGTACTCTCAGAAAGAAAAAGAGTAAGTCTAATTTTCATAGAAGAATTCAAGACTGCATAATACAGTAAGTATACCAAGTAACGAAAAAAGACAAAGTTATGAAATAGTTAGCAAAAAACGAAATAATTTTTCTATATGCTTCTTTTTTAAAATGTAAATTTTCCTATATAATTGGTGTTCTTTTCTGAAACTTGGTATAACTGTTCGTGAAAAAGAAAATGATGATGAGATGGAATGACTAAAGAAACGAGTTAAACAATTATTCAGGCAGTAAAAATGATTTCGAAGCACATTCAAAAAAGATTTCTATAATATCGGAATATCATGATACCAATACACGTTTATACTGATTGAACCTCAGAAAAAATGCGAAATGAAACGATGATCAGGTTCTGGCAAACATTCTTTCATTCGAAAAAGTAACGATTATAATCAAAAGAACTTTCGTCCGAAAAAGGAAAAAATATCTGCCAAACGCTGAGGGATTAGATTCTCGAAACTAAAGGATGCTTTATTTATAGAATATGATTTGTACTGTTAAATTTTTTCGAAACTCTGTCCACTTCACCGAAAAATCAAATTGAAAAAAAAGCTATCCCAGCATTTTCTTTTCATCTGCTCACAAATGAATGGATAAATTTGTACTACATTCGTGAAGTATTGTGTCGTAAAATTTCACGAAAATTCTTTATATTTTCCGGAAAATTACTTTTTCATATTTTCTGACGAGAATCGTTTCATATGATTGTGCCGCAATTGTGCCAGTCAGATTCGAAGAAAAAATCAACAGGTTGTCCCTACAATGGGGAAAATAAGAAAAAGTAGTAAATCTTAGAAAAATCTGCATATCTGGCAACAGTGTGCAACAGTTGGTCCAGCTATTCTAGATTTTGCAGAAAATTTTTGTGGTGTTGGATTGTGCTAGGTAGGTTTGCATTGCTTGGAATTTTTCTTTTATGACAGAGGCTTCTCAAGATTGTATTAGAAATTTTGTGTAAAATTTTGAGATGCGTCTGTTATAAAAGAAAAATTCCAACGGCACGAAGTAGGATAATTCAGAGCAACTAAAATTTTCTTGAAAGTCTAAAGTGCTGGGCAAACTTCAAACACACTGTTGCCATGTATGTTGATTTTCCTACAATTCACTATTTTTCCGTATTTTCTCCATATGGGAGAAAATCTGTTGATTTTTCTTGGAAATCTGACCGGCCCAAGTTGGTACAATCGTATGAAACAATTTTCGTCGGAAAAAGAAGAAAAATGCCTGACTGACTTTCATTTCAATAATTCGCCAGAAAATCTGAAGAATTTTCGTGAAAATATTTACGACACAAGACAACACAAATGAAGTTCAAATTTTTCCATTCGTCTGTTAGAATAAAAAACGAAAAGTGCTATATTTTTTTAGTTTTGATTTTTCGAGAAACTAGACAAATTTTCAGTCATTGAAATCCGATTTTTCGGAAAGTGCTGGACTGGCATATTTTTTGAGATATCTCGGGAACCATTTGGAATTAAGAAAAAAATTCAACGGTACAAACCCAGCACAATTAAGAACAGCAAAATTCTCGACTCCCAAGTCTGTAGCTTGGATATAAATAAATTTACGGACCGCGTACGCACCCCTGGGGGTCACCCTTCATACGTCCAGACATTCGAGAACCCGCCCCTCTCGGATAATAACAAAACCAACGGTTCTCACCTTCAATTTGCTGTTGGCCAACTTCTGTTCCTCCTTGCGATAGCTCCTCTGATAAGAGGTTATGACCCTCCTCAGCCTGGTGTTCAGGTCCGTAATGGTAGGCCACTGCTTATCGTCCAAGACCTCCTCAGTCCTCATCTCTTCGTCTGGGTTGTGGGTTTCCGATGAGCCCGAAGGTCCGGGAGAAGGTTCCGGAATCTCAGTCTCTGTAGTTTCTTTAGATTTCGACTTGGACTCATCGGTACCATCTTCCTCCTCTGGTTCTTCCTCGTTGCTACAGCAAAAAAAGAAACGTGAGGAAATTGTATTGGTTGGAAGGAAAAAAAATGTTGAAACCCTAGAGGTTCCCTACGAGATTCTTTATTCTCTATCTTACCTTTTTTCTGCAATAATAATAATTAATGTATGTTCATGCACTGATAATTGAAAATAGTTAAGCTAATATGACAAGCTAGTAGTTGCAAAATGGAATTTATAGTCCACATAATTAATCCCTAGATGTAGCTTGGCCTCTTCGTTCCGATATCCATCATGGTTTTTCCTTGGAATCTTCCGCTCTGAGCATTGAACAATTTTTTGACAAAACTAGCCTATGGTTAAGTTCAAGATCAGGAGAAGGAAGTATTGGTGTATGACCAAATCCAATCTCTCAGGCAGAAACACCAGCTGTGAATTTGTGCTCAAGATTTTCTTAAAAAAACCTTAAGGTTATATTACAACGCCAAGACAAACAAAGTCAGAGTCCCCTTTTCGCATGGGAAGGCCACTATGGAGAGACTGACCAGAGACAATGAGGAAACGCTTCTATTGTTAGAGCATAATAGTCCCACAAAGGTCTTGTTGCAATGCAACCCCATTTTAATCCATCTGCTATAGATACCAATAGTGTTGGGTAGTACACGTTTTAAAATTGAGTTTGTAAGAGGAGCCTCACTTTTGTACTGAAGCGGTACAGTGTACCACTTCCAATGAGGCGAGGCATTCCGGGCGTTCATGACGCGACCAATTTTTTATTGCATTGATTCTCTATTGAATTCTGAGTCTTTTCGTTTCCTAAAGTTTGAATTTTCCCGAGAAAATTTCCTTTAAATGAGGAAATACGAAAAAAAATCTCAAAATTGAACTCTGTTGAAATACAGTAAACTTCGAGGTTTTTTCATGAAAAATTCGCATTTTTGAGAATCCCCGTGAAAAAAGGCTTTTCGGATAGCGTTATTTTCAGAATATTATACAGGAGATTACAAATTCTTTGTCGAATTTAGAAGTGACGAAACATCAAAAAATCGTTCTTTCAAATTAGAACCCCATTTTTTCGAAGCATTTTCGGAATCTTCGTCAAAAAATAATAGGAGCATACGTCCAAGACTTTCATCCCAAAATGAATATTTATCGACATTTTCAGGAAAAACGATTTTGTCTTCAATCTCAATCTCATTCTGAACTATAAGAAAATATTTTCTCGAACAGAGATTTCCAAAAATTTCACTTGACCGCTAATTATTTTCCAGTAAAAAAACACATTCGTAATGAGATTGAAAATTGAAGACAAAATCGTTTTTCCTGAACATCTCGAAAAATATTCATTTTGGGATAAAAGTCTTTGACGTATGCCCCTATTTTTTTTTGACGAAGATTTCGAAAATGCTTCGAAAAAATGCGGTTAAAATTAAAAAAAAAAACGATTTTTTTTGTTTCGTCTCTTTGTGACCTGTATCATATTCTGAAAATCACGCTATCGGAAAAGAAACATTATCCTTTCTACCCGGATATTCTAAAAAATGAGAATTTTTAAAGAAAAAACCTCGAAGTTGTCTGTTTTTCGGCAGAGTTCAATTGTTATTTGTTTCAGAGACTTTGAGAGAAAACTCAAATTAAGTTTTCAAAAAAATGTCGAGAGAGTTGAAACTATATGGTGTATCAGACTTATTTTCTCCTTTCTTCCTGAGTTTCTTTTAGCTGAGTCGCGTTCTGAACTGTCACGCGCATGCGTGGGATACTCCAAGAACCTTCATTTGATCTTGAGGTGAGGAAAAAGCTGACAAGTGTTTCTCTTCAACTCAACTAAGAAACTCTCCTCAGCTGCTTCTCTGAAATCCCAAGGACAAGGACTAGTGAAATAGTGTTGGGTAGTACACGTTTAAAATTTGAGTTTGTAAGAGAAGCCTCACTTTTGTCCTGAAGTGGTACAGTGTACCACTTCCAATGAGGCGAAGCATTCCGGGCGTTCAAGAGGCGATAGCCAGTCGAGACGAAATTTGTTCCACTACATACTATGTCACCTTGTCGCTCGCAACTGGACCGATGCAAAAGGGGGATAACGTTGTTAGACGTTAGAGTTGAAGCGCTCATTGTATATTCTGTCGGTAAGAGCGGTCAAAGGAGCAACCACCCTAATTTTGTTATGAGGAATAACCACAAATCCGGTGATTCATGACAAGACACACTAGTGAAAAGGAAAGATGGAAGTACTTTCTATCAACATGAAAGCTGAAAGCATTTAACTATAGTCACTGTATTTTTAATACTTCAGTTGGGACGTTCGGCAAAACACATCTGCTATGTGCATATGCTTCAGTCGATGCGTAGTCGCTTAGTGGGACATTCGAAATGAGGTGATACAGTTTTTGTCCGGGACAGGTGAACCGCCTCTTACGAAAAAGCTGACAATGACCAGTTCTTGAAAGCGCCAGCGAGTGTTTCACTCCAACTCAACTAAGAAACCCTCCTCAGCTGCTTGTCTGAAATCCTCATTATCCAAGCCATAGTATGAATACAGTTATGTCAGAAATGAAATAAAAAACCCCAATCAACGCTTCGAGCTGAGACAACATAAACAAGTCAACTTCACCCAATATTTATTTAAAAGAAACTCAGGTACATCCATGATGGTCGCCAGAAACGAGGGCCAGGTGAAAAGTTAGTACAAAAAGAGTGAAAACAACGTAATCAGATCGTCTCTGCGTCTCTGTCAAAAAGGTGTACTTACTTTGCGGTGGAGGGCGTCGAAGGTTGCAAGTTCGTCGAGGCGGCCAGCATCTGTAGGTCCCGATCGGAGGGGGGGCCGCAGCGGGACAGGAAACAAAGGTTAGGGTCGGCGCGCATCGCCGTGTAGTTCTCGTAGCCGTGCTTCAACGTGCCAACTAGCAGGGACTTGTCGCACTCGCTGTCCCACCACTCGGTAGGCAATTGCTCCGTTACGGGAGGGTTTATCGGCAAGGCACTGTGGATTACGTCACGCCAATTGTAAAATTTTGAGTTTGTTGGTCGGCTCGGGTCGAGCGGTTTTTTGGTCGAGCCCGGGGCGCTTGCGCGAAGGCGCGCAACGAGGGTGACCGAGTACACCTATTTTCCTCTACCGGATTTCGATGTTGATTTTTCTTGGATGCAGTTTTTTTTATCATGAATCGAGTGCTACGAAGTTATAAACACTTGGTTACAAACCCATCATGGTATACATTGCTTCAAAAATGTCAAACGTGTAAATTGTACAGGGTATCCCAAATTGCTTGATTTTGGCTGTTTCTGCTACTTCTAGACTAGATAGGTAAAAACGTTGAGAGGAGTCCTGGGCTCGGTTTTCGTGAAAACACCATTAGTGAAAACCGTTTCACGATAACTTCATTTGTTTCGAGGATAAATCAAAATTTTGACATTTTATCGATTTCGAAGATGTGACATAACTTTTTCATTTTCGGTAATATCTGAGAAAAATTGAAAATTTCAACAACCCCTTTTTCACTGAGACTGAGACTTTTTTTCAAGTTATTTTATCTATAATTTTTCTTGTATGATATAAGATGAAGAATAATGCGCTCGTATTCGCAAAGTGTTTTTTTTTTCAATTTGAAATATTTTCGATTTCGAAAATGTGCCATAGTTTTTTTTTACGAAAATACTGGGAATAAGACGCTTCATTGAATTTTTTTTTATCTCATAAACGAAAGAGGAAAAAACACTTTTTCATTTTGAATACGAGCGCATTATTTTTCATCTTATATCACACAAACAAAATTATAGATGAAATAAATTGAAAAAAGTGTCTCAGTCTCAGTGAAAATTTCAATTTTTCCCAGATATTTCCGAAAATGAAAAAGTTATATCAAATCTTCGAAATTGATAAAATATCAAAATTTTTTTATATCTTCGAAGCAAATGAAGTTATCGTGAAACGGTTTTCACTAAAATCGAGCTCTGGACTCCTTTCAACGATTTTACCTAGTCTAGAAGTACCAGAAACAGCCAAAATCAAGCATTTTGGGATACCCTGTACAGGGTGTGCCCAATTGGTGATACTTGAACTACAACTTTTCAACCGTGAGAGATACAGGAAAATGAATGACTCGTTACTGTGATCTTTTTTAGAGAAAATGATAATGACATCAACTGCATTCCTCTATCTGCGTTTGTTTTCGAGTCATAGGCAAAAATTGATAATTAGGCGATTTCAACTTTGGCCATTATCCCCGTTTCTGTTTGTGCTAAGATATTGAAATGAAAAGAGACACTTTTTTCATAGCAATCCAGTAGCGTACTTTGATTTTTCCCAAAAGGTTTCCTTGCTGACCTATAACATAAAGCTGTGTTTCTTCTTATGGAAACAATAGTTTGAAATGGCTTAGAAAGAATCGCCATTTGTTCTAGACAGAGATCAAACCACGGAGAATTGAATCAAGTATTCAATCGCAAAATAATAATGACACCATGCGTAGAGACATATTATTCTGTGATTCACAGCCTACTTTATACTCAATAATTCAAATTTCAAATACAAACTATATTTTTCATGATATCTGAATGAATCTGAGGGCGATGTATGATATATTTCTGAAACGGGAAAAAATGGCGAATCTTTCTAAGCCATTTCAAACCAATGTTTCCATAAGAAGAAACACAACTTCATGTTATAGCTCAGCTAGGAAACCTCTTCGGAAAAAACAAAGTACGCTACTGGATTGCTATGAAAAAAGTGCCTTTATAATATTTTCATTTCAACATCCTAGCACAAACAGAAACGGAGATAATGGCCAAAGTTGAAATCGCCCAAATTTCAAATTTGTGCTATAACTCGAAAACAAAAGAAGATAGAGGAATGCAGTTGATGGCATTATCAGTTTCTCTGAAAAAACCACCTCTATCTCTCACGGTTAAAAAGTTGTAGTTCAGGTATCACCAAATTTGCCCATCCTGTACACAAATTATGAAAGATTCTTGATAATTTAATTAAATATTTCAAAACAGGGTATGGGTAAATATCTTTTGAACAAATTTTGCAGGTGAGTGCAATAGCGATGTTTTGTCTAAGCAAAGTGAGTAATAAACGATCTTTTTACATTTTCAACTTTATCGAAAAAAAAAAACTCTGAAATATAGCCTATTATCTCCTAATTAGTATCCAATATTCATTCAAGATTTAAATCCTTCATTAAACAGGATATATCATTGATGATAACCTTTTAAAATTTCAATGAACCATTGAATTATAATGGGGGTTAAACTTCCACTAGAGTCGAAAAACTGTCATTTATAACTGTTAGGTTAGATTTCCCCAAATTAACACTCTAATACGAAACTGCACACAAGAAAAATGTCAACGTCAAAATTTGGGAGAGGAAGGAGGGAAATATTTCACATTTGTCAACTTTTATAGTGACAAATTATTCTTCTGCACTTCACCTCAACGTGGTGCTGTTTGCAATACAATTAATCTGATTTAAGATTGAGTTTTATATCGACATTCTTTTTCTCAACCTCTTGTTTTATCGAAGAACTCTTAATTCAATAAAAATTGTGTTACATAAAACATGTATAGAATTTGAGGCAAATTAAATCATGACATGACATGGATAACAAACTTCGAATGTCATCGATATAAAACCACTTTTACGGAACCCTTCATTGCGCGTTTTTCGACAAGCACTAGGCTGCGGTGGTTTCTAACCGGATGCGTTATGACCAAGTGAAACTTTTTCGTAGGCAAAAGGGGTGTACACAAAATCTAGATATCAACCTAAAAAACACTCTGTATATTTAAACATTTTTCATTCACATTGTGTTTCAGATTTTAGCAGTGGCCTTAAAAGGAGCACAGTGCTTTACTAGAGTTGTTACATTATTTTTGCGTTTCGGTTAATTTTTTTATACTTCATGATTCGAAGAATTTTTGAGTTACTCTCGAAAGCATAGTCTATAAATTAGGCATTAACTGAATTTCCTTTATTTTTTCAGTTGAATGTTTTTCTTATTTTGTACTAGATAGAATGAATTCACAAAGAAAATTATAATACATACATATTCTGCTCAAACACGAATAGGAATTCAATCCTAAGTTCCTTAATTTTCTGAAGAGGAGCAATTTTTTTTATCACTCAGTATGTGGAAAAATTTTGGAAATAGAAAAGTTTCAATTTAATTATGGATCTATTTATCTATATTTAGATTCCTTCGTGTACGATACCCCGATTGCACTAACCAAAGTCCCACTTTAAATCATGAAAACTGACCCGTCATTTGTTCTCTAAACAGGAATTTCGAATTCAAATACTCGAAATTTTTCTGTTTGTCAATCAGCTGTGCCTACGTCGCTTACTTGAACCGAATCTCTCGATGTTAAATGTTAGTCGAGACATAATTTTTCTGTTTACTACATAAAGCAAACGTTCAAAAAGCTTGGGCAAAAAAATTGGGCAACTTCACTCATCGACTAGCAATTTTTTTAAATCCAGAACACTTTTACAGAGGAAATTCTTTCAACCACATCTACTCTGCGTTGAGTTCAGAAACTTCAAAAGATGTAAAAAAGTTCACGGTTATGATGCTACATTTTAAGCCAACATTTTACACATTGTCCTATATGTGTAAAACTACCTACGTTTGAAGAGATAATTTTTTTATTATTGCTTTCAGTTTCTTCACCAGATAAATAAGGGTAGGATATTGTTTTGGCCTTTGTGAATACACTGCAGCTTTTAAAGCTTCAGGAAGGGTACAGCCTTCAACAAAAAACAAACACGTTGATAAGCTTTTGCTTCTAATGTGAGAACTACCAAGAAATTGAAGATATTCCACTTAAAAATCAAGCAGTTAAACTCCACATTCACTTGTATTTGAAATCCTAACTGTCCTCCTTACTTTCAATACACAAAAAAGTAAAACTTGCAACTACTTGCAAATTTGACAAACAGAAAATTTCAAGGTTTAAAACAAAATTCACCTGTTTCACAGCAATGGTGGATGAATGTCAGGTATAAAGTAATATACACGCATTAACTTTGTGGACTCTCAACGGAAATATGCTGATCCAAAATTAAAATTTGGGAACAAGTGCCCTACCGTTTTAACACAAGGAAACTGGATTTTCTTCAGTGCTGGATCATCTTTGATTGTGTTAATGACAAAATGTATGTTGTTAAGAAGTAAGCGAAAAGCTGTAGAATTATGATTAAACCATCGGTATCACAAAATTTGGCCCTAGTCTTGTTTTCGTTCCAAAAGTTTCAACGCACAATGATACCTGTCAACAGAAAATAGATCTAAATGACAGCTATGACCTTGCGGCGCCGCCACGAAGCTTCTTCTCAAATCGGTCTGTCATTTCATTAAATAAGAGACGTATTTATACACTGCGCAAAAATATTAACGCACATTATGGAAATCTCAAATTTATCCTACAACTGAAGGTATTCTCAATGATTATTATTTTCATCAGAATTATGCATGCATATGTTATCCAACGTTTTTCTTCAATACAGATGTTTTTTCCCAGCAGGAATGAAAAAAAGATGATATTATCAGATTTTGAATGTATTGGCTCCATTCTGAAATCAGTTGTTCTCGATCAATTCTAGTCATCAATAGTTTTTCTTTCGTTTGATTTTCTACACTCGATCGCTATGCAACGCGAAACACGCAATTTGACCCAAGAGGAATGTGCCCAAGCGGTAGTTTTGCGAGAAGAAGGGTGGACATACACAAGAATTGCAGAAAGGTTTGGAGTTTCCCATACAAGTGTGTCCAGAAGGTTGCAGCAATTCAGGGAGACAGGTATGAATGTCCGAAGTCCAGGACAGGGTAGACCACGGGTAACAACTGCCATTCAAAAACGTTACTTGAGAGTTTCTTCGTTGAGACAACAGTTTGCACCCGCTCGCCTCCTTGAAAATCAGCTTGAGCAAACTCATGGGGTGCAAATTAGCACTCAGACAATAAGAAATCGCCTCATAGAATATGATTTAAGGCCTCGTGTCGCGGCATGAGGTCCAGCTTCTTACCCCAGCCCATCGAAGGGCGCGTTTGGATTTTGCGAGAGAGCATATCCATTGGGAAGAGGCCGATTGGGAAAGAGTTCTCTTCACAGATGAGTCTAGATTCTGCCTCTACCATTGTGATCGACGTCCACATGAAAGATGTGTTCAGTGCAATTTTCTGAATTCTACTGGTTTCGGGGGAGGATTGATCATGGTATTGGGTGGAATATCTTGAAGAGCATGTAGTGCCATTTGCCCCATACATTGGTGAAAATTTCATTTTTATGGAAGATAATGCCAGACCCCATGGTGAGCGCATCGTTTAGGAGTACCTTGAAGAGGTTGAAGTCTCCTGAATGGAAGGGCCAGCAAGAAGTCCAGATCTCATTCGATCGATTCAGCAGGTTTGGAACAACCTCAATAGAAGGCTGAGAAGTTCAGAAAATCATCCAGCTACTCTTAATGACTTAGGAATCCAACTCAGATAAATCTGGGAAGGATCAGATCAGAACATTTCAAGATCACTCATTTTGAGTATGAACCGTCGTTGCCGAGCTGTAATTAACGCAAGGGGTGGAAATACCAAGTATTAAATCACTTATCAGCATTTCAGTATTTTGGAAATTGTTCATTTCTCCTCTTTCACATAAGATTCGGTGAAATCCTGAATTTTTCTTCCATTTAATGTGTCTTGTTTCGTTCAAAACCTTCCCGAGAGAACATAAAAAATAAGTTATAAAGTCAATGTAGAGTTAACTTTCATTAAAATTGAGATTTTCAGAATGTGCGTTAATTTTTTTGCGCAGTGTAAAAAGCTTTTGTAAAGTAAACAAACATGGCTACTTCTCATATTCAATTTGTCAATATTTGACATAAGGATTTATAACTTCCAGAGGCGATTGTGTTGTGTTGAAACTTCTGGAATCGAACCAAAGAATATGGCCTTCGAGGTCGGTTAACTGAAATTTAGTGGTTGAAAACCTGCAGCGATGAAATAATCTATAGATTCATTTGAAAGCTCCTCCGATGAAGCTACAGTGTCAGGGCTTGCTAAGCTAAGCATGGCCTCAAGCAGGGACATGCAACATGTTAAAATATTAAAAAGGCAAGCTAGATCCCAACATTATTCATTAGCGGATATACTTCTTTCCTTAAGAATGTAAGAGTAAATGGGTAATGAGAACGTCCTTAGGTAAAACCACTGGATGAGTACAAATAAGCCTTCAAAACATTGTGACCTACTTAGAGAATCTGTGCAAAGTTGCAATTTTGATTCTTCAATTGTCTCTAAGGCTGTTTTTCCTTTTTGGTGAAGATTACTTCGAAATCTAGTCTCACCCACATTTTTTGCCCAAGGTTCAGAAAAAATGCTTACCTTCGACTTATCAAATAATACCTCACAGCTGAGTATAAAAACTAGACTAGAAATGAACTGTGAAAAAAAAATTACCTTGCGTGCACTCCGTCTGCTATGTGTTGGACCAAATCCCCTATGATTTCGTGTTTGATGTAATAAAGCATTCTGACTCTTAACAAAACTCTGGAAACAAAAAGAAACAGAGTTCATCAGCAAGAATCAACAATAATGAAATTTTTTAAAAAACAATTTGGTATGTCAGTTGCTTTTTGATTTCATCAAATACCTAAAGTATTCTCTAAATTAGCATGTAATTCATCATTAAAAATAAAGTATTATACAGGGTTATTCACGAATATGGCTCTATAGAATATTTTTCAGGAAAGACATGAATTCTATGTTATCTTGAAAATATTTTCTATAGTTAAGACGAGTTAAGTTCTTGAATTATCATCTGTAATGCGAGAGCAACAATTGGTTTAAAGTTCTCAATGTGAGTATTAGTGAAGTCAACGTAAAAAATTTTTAGGATTGCAGAAAAAATTTATTTTTAATAATTTTTAATGCTTTTGAAAGAATAATTAACAATCTCATTACTAAAAATTCGAATTTCCCTACCATGACAAAAAAGAAATTCTCCAGAATCAAGAATTTGCTGAAATTATCCTAAGCTTTAAAAAATCAAGAAAAACTGAACTAGTCTGAACTATAAGAAAATATTCTCTTGAGAACAGAGATTTCCAAAAATTTCACTTGACCGCTAATTATTTTCCAGTAAAAAAAACACATTCGGAATGAGATTGAAAATTGAAGACAAAATAGTTTTTCCTGAATATCTCGAAAAATATTCATTTTGGGATAAACGATTTGGAGGTATGCTCCTATTATTTTTTGACGAAAATTTCGAAAATGGTTCGAAAAAATGGGGTTCGAATTTGAAAAAAGCGATTTTTTGATGTTTCATCACTTCTTACTTTGACAAAGAATTTGTGACCTCCTGTATCATATTCTGAAAATCACGGTATCGGAAAAGAAGCATCAGCCTTTCTTCTAGCAGATTCTCAAAAATGAGAATTATCAATGAAAAAACCTCGAAGTTGTCTGTATTTCAACAGAGTTCAATTTTGAAATTTTTTTTTCGTATTTCCTCATTTGAAGAGAATTTTCTCGGGAATATTCGAACTTCTGGAATCAAACAGAGTCGGAATTCAATGGAGAATCTATTTATGCAATAAAAACTGGGTCTTCCCATTGGAAAAACGAAAGTTGAGGTCAACCCTGTATAAATTGTAAAAAAAAAAAAAAAAGAAAAAGAGATACAATAACTTACTTGTTAGCATGTCGACCAAGGTGTTTTTTGTAGTTGCTCTCTAAAAATATATCTCCATCAAACTTCTCGTCTTTGCTCCAGTGATTAGGATCGTCCACAGCGTCCAAAGTGTTGTCTTTCTTCTTCTTGTGCTTGTTTCTTATCCCTCTTGGCACTGGATCTTTCAACCCCTGATGGTTTTTGGAAACCTTCGACTCATCCCCCGGTGTGATCAGGTCCCAGATGAAGGATCTTATTTTTTCGTCTCCTCGGTAGAATCTCAAGCAGTACAAGAGCTTGGAGGAAAAAAAATGAGTTCGATTAAATTTTTTTTTTAAATCTTCGTTTTAACTTATTGTTGAATAGAACAAGGGCTAAAATAACATAATAGTAAACTGCCACCGAACTTGATAAACAATGCGAACATTTGACATCCCTAATTTGTTGAGACACAAAGATTCCCTTGGGTTACACCATTCCCATTAAAATTTTCTCAAATCATATTGTTGCAAAAGAATAATTGAAATTTTAATTTGAAAAAGGATGCGATTTGACAATATTAAGAATCAGAATGGTAGGCCAGTTGGTTGATTATGTGAATCAAGGTTTGTTTTCAAATTGTTGATTAAGCTAACGTTTTTTTTTACAATAACCAACCTCCGCCTACAATTTGGTTGTGAACAAGACATTTTTGTTTTTTCTCCATTATTCGAAACATTTTTCATATTGAGTTTTATTTCAGAGACTGGAAGATAAAAAACCGTAAACAAATTTCAGAAAAAATGAAAAAACTCTTGAACATTAAAAAAAAAACAGATGTGATTTTGTTGACACAAATAAGTTCTCCTATGATGTAAAAACCCAGCGAAATTTCTCATGAATTGAATGGGTCGCGAAAGAAATACTAGAAAAAACAATAATTTCGTTGGGTCAAAGAGGTTCCCCTGTGGTACACCGCATAGAATGAACTGCCCTCAGAATGAAAGGGGTTGATAGTGAAATACTGACGCGCGGCCTACGATATTGAAGAGGCCAGAAGGTTTCTTTAAAATGCGACGTTGCCGGAGTGTTTACAGAGGATTGGGGTCCTGACTCAGGGTGGTACGACTTTGCAGTTGAAGGTTGCAATTCTGTGTGGAAGGTAGAAGCGTAAATGTGTTCGCATCAGAAATTCGACCGGGAATCGTGTAAAAAGGTTTGTTTTTTCGCTGTGTGCGTGTGATTAATTTTTTATCAATAAATAAAGTGAAAATAAGTATTGCAGTTGCAAGATCGGGGTGTATCGAATTTTATATTGAATTTTTCGACTTTGAGTGTTCATATCTGGAAGAATTATCAACAGGAATGTTTTTCATTTTGATATTTATTAAAATTTCTTTGATTTGAGTACTATGCCTCGTACTTGTGTAGTGCCCGATTGCAAAAGCAACTATAAATCTTCGAATGAGAAAAGAAAGGGTCGGTATTTAGATTTCCGAAAGATTCCGCGAGGAGAAGAAAACGACTTAACGCAATTCATAGAGAAAGTTGTTTCATAATCCACGAAGACAGTGTAGTTTTCATAAAAAGTTTTGTAGATTTCCATAATATAAAAAATTACTCTTAATAAACCGCCAAAGGTTCAGTTATAAATATACCGCGAAAAATTCCTAGATTAACTGATGATGCATTTCCTTCAATTTTTCCAAATCATCCGAGTTACATGACGCCTCAAATTACTCCAAAAGGAACTGATCCTGAGGAACGGAGACAAAAATTAGTGGTCCATTATGACAATTTTTACACCGATTGGGACAAACAAGATCAGATCGATTCATTTCAGACTTTTGTTGTCATTTCAAAGACAAGGCAATCTCCCACTTCTTTTCCAACGTTGAAGAAAATGAATATTTTCAATTCTACAATATAACGTTTTTGAAATGTTTATTTATGACAATTTTTCAGCCTACTTGAGATGTTTATCACAACAAATTTCCACTATGTCTGCAGCCTTCTGAAATTATCTTGAGCAAATTTTCCCAAATTTTGAGTAATATCTTCCTCAATAATCATTCTATAATGGTTAGTGAATCCCAAGAACTGCTCTTTCCGATAGGAAATTACTTACTTCTAGCCTTTAGTTATCAAAATTGTTTTTATTTATTCAGAGTTAATTTTTAGTTTTAAATAACCTTTTTAAGGATTGAATTCAAAGTTTTTATTCATTCAGAGCTTATTCTTGTTGAATTTCTGTTTTATAGGATTTATTTTGAGTTTAAAGATCAGCAGTCAGAATGTAATCGTTTTCGATAGCAAAATAATACATTTTTTTCCTATTTTGATGCTCATTCACCTATTTCATTCGCTTCAGAAGGTAGAATAATTTCCATTCCGATTGTAATCTTGTGAAACTCAATACAACAGCTACCTCCTCGCGGTGAGTTCTGGATTATTTGCGATAAAAATATTAAGAAATTATTCGCAGATAAACGAATTGCTGTTTCGTTTTCCTCCCTACAGTTCTTCATTTCATTGTGAATTGAAACAAATTCGAAATTATTTCGAAAACAGTGCGAATTGCAGAAGAAATCCGTATATTGTCTATATCTACGCGTGCTACCTGACACTCCGATGGCAACAACGGCAACGTCTAACCTTCCGCCCTGTTAGATTTAGTAGGGCGTGACCGACGCTTATCCGTCAGTAAACGACAAAATGATCATTTCGCTGAGACAATGAAACCGTCCTGTGGTTTTTCATTCTGATTTTATTAAAATTTCATTCGGAAATCTTCAATTTGAGTACTATGCCTCGTACTTGTGCAGTGCAACTATAAATATAATATAATGAGAAAAGAAAGGGTCAGTATTTAGATTTCCAAAAGATTCCGCGAGGAGAAGAAAATGACTTAACGCAATTCACATCGATACAAAGGTGAAATTTCGATACTTACTATAATCCTAGCGCAATCTTCGATATCTGCATCCTTCCATCCTTTCCTCAGCTGCGAATTCTGCAGAATCTCGTGCCACCTACCCCAGCCGAAAGTGAGGAGACCTCTCTCGACCATGAAGCATTCCCTCCGGGCCCAGCTACCGTAAACAATCTCTCCTTTCTCCCCTTCCCTCGGGTAATAGTCGTCTCTCAGTTTCTTCTTCTTGAGCTTACTCCTCCTGGTGCCCCTCATGCCAGGCACACCTTCATTCTCTGGATCAGTGTCTGAGGAAGTTTCCAAGTCTGACATGTCGATAGCGCTCTCATCGTGTCCATATCTTTTGATTTGAGTCCTACGTCTTGGCTCGGATATTACTAAATCCTCGCTTTCGTCTTTCTCAGTTGTGTCTATCTCGGCTTTTTTAGCCCATTTGTTCCAGAAGTCTGGATCGTCGATGTTTATGTCTGAACGGTTGGCACTTGACGCGAAACTTGCCTTGGAGAAGGTGGAACCTTTCTCGGACTCCATAGTGATGACTTGAGTTCGTCTTGCTAAAATAACATCGATGTCTTCTTCACAAAACTTATCCCCGTCATTGCCTTCGTCTAATAGTGCACCATACGCCCCTTTCTTGAGTAAATCTTCGATCTCCTTCTTACTCAACTGTCGGTTACTTGAGTCTTTACCACCCTGAGATGTGTTCATACTTTGCAAGATGGCCTTGTCCAAACCTAACTTCAAGGAAGCTTTGTCGAACATTTCTCTCTCATACGTATTCCTGCACAATAACCGGTATATTTTCACCATTTTCTGCTGACCGATCCTGTGACATCTAGCTTGCGCTTGAAGATCGTTCTGTGGGTTCCAATCGCTATCGTATATAATAACAGTGTCAGCTGCTGTTAAATTGATTCCTAAACCTCCAGCTTTGGTACAAAGCAAAAACACAAATCTATCAGAGTCTGGTCTAGAGAATCTATCAATGGCTGCTTGCCTCAAATTTCCTCTAATTCTACCATCGATTCTTTCGAACGGGTATTTCCTATACATCAAATAATCTTCTAGGATGTCTAGACACCTCACCATCTGACTGAAAATCAATACTCTGTGTCCGTTAGCTCTCAACTTTGGCAGCAATTTATCTATAAGTACCATCTTACCACTCGAATGAATCAAGGATTTGTAATAAGCATCGGAATCGTCCCCTTGAGACTGTTTGAATTCGTATTGAATCTGCTCTTCGGCTCCATTCAATAAATAAGGATGTATACAACATTTTCTTAGTTCCATCATAGTGTTCATAAGGTTAGGAATGTTGCTATTCGTTGTGCCTTTCGAAAGGAAGGAGAAGTTCCTTTCTAATATTCCTCTGTAGTATTTCTTTTGGATGTTCGTCAATTCCACTTCAACTACAGTTTCTTCTTTCGGAGCCAAAGATTTTTCTACATCCTCCTTCAGTCTTCTCAACATCATCGGTTTGAGTAAGCACTGTAACTTTTGTACTTCTTGTTCGGATTTCAAAGCACCGAATTCTTGAAGGAACGCTTCAGAACTGTTGAATTGGTCTGGTTCTAAGAAATTAAGGAGGGAGAACAATTCGTTTACGTTATTTTGTAAGGGTGTTCCGGATAACAGTACCCTATGTTCCAAAGTTAGTTGTCTTAACCCATCCAACAACTTACAGTTTCTATTCTTCAGTCTATGAGCTTCGTCTATAACGCAAATTCTCCAATTGAAATTCTTCAAATCGGCGAAATCTGTGACTATGATCTCGAACGTGGTTATGAGAATATTGAATTTCGTCAGTTCTTTAATCGGCTTGCCTTGTTCATTCTTATAGTGCATCTCGTATTCTTGCAGCATGTTTTTACTGGCAGCTGAACCGTGGTAAACGATGACATTCATCTCTGTCCATCCTTCTATTTCTCTTTGCCAATTGGGGATGGTAGACAATGGGGCGATGACTAAAAATGGCCCCCTCATTCCGTATTCCCAAGCTGCGTTTAAGAATGTTAAACTTTGGATGGTTTTACCCAGACCCATCTCATCGGCTAATATGCAATTTCTCCCGTTATACCAAGAGAAGAGCAACCAATTCAACCCTTCCAATTGGTATTCTCTCAAGCTGTTTCCGGCTTTGTAAATGGGGGATTTGTCTAGTTTTACCCATTCTTCGGGAGTTGGTTTTTTCTTTGGTTTCCACTGGTCTTTCGGGGGTATTTTGTTGAATCTTTCGTATTGTTCTATTTTGATGGGGTCAACATCCTCCTCTAGTTCCCACGTGCAATCTTCGTATTGTAAAGATCTCCATTTGACCAGGTAGTGTTTTACAGTTTCCTGGGTCACTGGATCTGTGTGTACAGCGACATCTAACACTCTCTCTACCTCTATGTAATCTGGATTGAACGGTTCGTCTTCCAAGTTTTCGAATATGTTCAACTGTTGCGCTTGTTTCTGCTTGAATCTCTTAATTTTGTTGGCTATACGTTTGTCACCTTTAAATAATTCTTCTTCGGTTTTCCATTCGCAATGTAAGTATGAGAAATTTCTGTATTTAACGTAGTATTCTTCGACTTCTTCCATCTCAGCATCTTTATCGTCTGATGCATCGTTAGAAGATTTGTTTTCTTTGGCAGTTTCTTCGTCTTCCTTATCTGAGTCTTTGTTATCTTCTATGTCTATATCTTTCTCGATAGGAGTCTCAACTTCACCTTCTTCATCATTAGCCTTCTCAGCATCTTCAGGTTTTTGTTCTTCAGTCGGAGAAACTCTTTTTTTGGGCCTTTTAACCATCCTCGAAGAGAGAACGTGTTGAACGACCATGGAATCTTCTTCGGTTGTGTTGACGTAAACGAAATTTGGTTTGTTTGCATTTTCGGATTTTTCTTCGTTGTTGGATTGCGAAGATTCAGGTCTGGGAGCTGTAGGTGGTGCAGGGGCCGATGAGGATGATTTCTTCTTCGATTGGGATACCGGAGAGTCGTCGTCTGAGAAACGGAGCATAACATCGTCGATATACTTCTTTCTTTGGGTGTTTCTAGCGGATCTTCTCTTGTTAGAGTCCTCGTCTTGAGGAGAAGGTGGTGGGGATGAAGCCATATCGTCGCATTCTCCGTCAGATACTGGTACGATAGGCCCTCTACGTCTTCGGCTTCTGGAGGAGCCTCCGGAAGTATTCCTGTTTCTTACTCTGGGCGTTGAAGATTTTTTGGATGGAGGACGTATTCTTTTCTTTCGTGGTATCTCTCCGAGTTCTTGAGGGCTAATCGGTTGGTCTTCGAAGGCGTATTCGTCCTTAACAACAGTCTCGGAAGATTCTGGAATCGATTCGGAAACATCGTCAGGAGTTTGAGAATCGACTATAGCGTCAGTTTCACCAGACAGATCCGCTGTTGCGGTTTCGTAAAATAGCCTGAGCGGAATCTGGCAAAGCCTTCTCTTCAGGAAGAGATTTAGACTCGTCTGCCGAAGCATTTCCTGATGCTTCGTTCACATTTTCTCTTGCAACCTCCGATAAAGAATCATCGATCATTTCTAAAGATTTATTCAGGGTATCACTTGCGCTACTGTCGTCCAAAGTTTCACCCTTCTTCTTTCTGTTTCGCTTCTTCGAGCTGGGATCTTTAGGTTCTCTCTTTCTCCGTTCCTTCGGAGTCTTTATCTCAGCGATTTCTTGGGAATCTTTAGGTTGTTTCGGCTTGCTAGGCCCCCTAGGTTTTCGTTTTTTCTTATCAGTCAGTTCAGTAACAGGGTCTTCCCCCATATCAGTTATATCCGTGGGTTCTTCTGAGGATATACTGAGTCCTGCACCCGTGTAACACAGTCTTCTGAAACTGGGAGCTGTTGCGGTGTCATTGTGACATTGGCGATAGGTTGAGGTATTTGTATGGGAGATGCAGCTTTTTCCCCCTTTCTCTGTCTAGGTTTCTTAGCCCTGGCTCCGCTCTTAGATCTACCTCTTCCTGTTGTGCTGGTGACTTGTGGACTGTCAATCATCGGAGATGTGAATAGAGGGGATTGCAAAACGCATTGCGGACCTCCGTTGCATTGTTCAGTCGCTTCGTGTTGACTTAATACGTTCAGTCTTTCTTGCAGATGGGCTATCTTCTCCTGGTGATCAGAACCAGGGGGCATACAGTAAAGTTCTTGGAGCTGTTGCTGTAAAGCAGCTCTTTCTTGCTGGTGACTTACTGGAGGTTGGTACCCTTGATATTCCTGATTCGGGAGGATTGTATGTTGCATTATACCAGGATGGTTTGGAATTCCCATTGGCATGTTAGGAAGCGACATGGGTGGCATAGAATGGGGCAAACCGGTAGCAAGACTTCTCGGAGGCATAGCAGAGTTTGGATCGTATATTGTAGTGTTTTGGCTCGATGGAATACTCGTATGGCTTTGTGGTAAGATTCCGAGCATTGTGCTGGCTGCAGATATCTGCGACATTTGAGTTGGTGTCCCCCCAATAACAGCAGGTGGTGTTGTGCTGTTTAAAGGACTCGACTGAGTGATTAAATTAGGAATTGCAGGTGTTACATTCGGTTCGCTCATTGCAGGAGCATTTGTTGGAGTCGGGGATAAGTCTTGCTGAGTCCCGAACGTTTGAACTACTGACGTTGGCGTTACATTTGTGCTTATTTGGCTGGTGTTCGACAGGAGCGAAGGAGAAGATCTGCTCGTACTTATCTGGTTCGACATAACGTTAGAGGGCGGTGGTGAGATTTCAGACGGTAAAGACGCAGCAGGGGGTTGCGTTTGATGAACACTATTCGAAAAACTCGTAGGGAAAGACGAGTTGCTATTTTGATTCACGGAATGCTGATAAGACCTTGCTACCACATCGTTTGTGGAATCCATGGATGAATCTTGAGATAACGAATTCTCTTGGGAGAAAGTCGAAGGTGCGTTGGACTGCACCAAATCGTCCATCTTAGTTATAGTCTTTGGCGTGCTGGGCTCGCTGTTATACCCCGACATACTAGAGACGCAATTGAAGTCCGTAAAGCTATTCGTGGTTTTGCTCTGAGTCGGTTGCTCGATCGGAGAAGGATTCTCGTCTATTTCTTCAGTTGGCTTCGAAGATTCGCTGACTGGAAGACTCACATCCGGAGGATTGTTTATATTATCGTCTGTTGTTGAAGAAGGTGTCGGGGTGGGTGGATGCGGAGATAAACTGTTATTAGCCGATGTAGAGTAGGGAATGTTCATCTCCCTGTTCATCTCCGAGTTTGTCGTGCTGCTAGGTTGTTTGTCCGGTAGACTGTTGGTAGGGGATTGCACCGGATGTATTGGAGTCGCAAATTCTTTATGAGTGCTCAGAGTAACATGAGGAGTCGATTGAGACTGTTCCCTCATTTCGGGTATCGAAATATTGCTCGGTTTATTCATGTCGGACCTGAGGTCTTCGTTCCCGAAATTGAAGTTAATGCTTTGAGGCATTCCCGGATTATTCAAGTTTTGATTCGAGGGTAAAGATTGAGACGTTGGAGGTATGTTAGATTGTTGAGAATGAGGGGGAATCTGCTGTTGAGGCGGTGGAGGGGGTTGAGGCTGTTGCAAACTTTGCATCTGCGAAGGGTCCATCATTCCCATCATCCCGTTAATGCTCGAGATGCTATGCGAAGGTTGTCTTGGAGATTGGTTTTGCCATTGTTCGGCCATTTGGTTCCTCATCCCCATAACAGGGGAGAGGGGATTCTGGGAGGGTTGAGGAGGTATCAAAGACGTTCTAGAAGAATATTGGGGGTATTCAGTGTTGTTAGTGCTGGAGGGAGGCATAACCATTTGTTCGAGAGCCTGTAAGGTACTTTGTTGCGAGTAAGGCGGTATAGGAGCAGGCGAGGCTGCAGTACTTTTTGGCGTTAAACTAGTGGCTGGTCTAGGACTAAGATTCGTTTGTTGCATCTGCGGCTTGGCCGGCGACATCACAGGACGTGGCGACATCTGCGGCGCCTGAGGCCTAGGAGACATCTGCGGACGCGGCGACATCTGTGGAGACAACTGAGGAAACGGAGCTCTATACTGAGGGCTGGAATTCCCCATAGGTGGATGTTTCTGAGCGTATTGCTGCGTCGGCGCAGGTACCTGTTGCATCGACTGCTGCATCTGGTGCGTCTGACTGTACCCCGGGTGCGACATGGGGTTTTGAGGCGTCGGCTGTCCCGAATGAGGCGGTTGACTCATGTGCGACGGGGCCAGAGACTGGGCGTGTCCCATCTGGGCGTATTGCTGGGCCTGGGACACGCCCATCTCCAGTTGGTGGTGTGCGTGCGGGTATTGGTGGTGCTGAGGTAGCCTTTGGTGCATGTAACTGCCGTAGCTCTGGGAGGCGGCGGGCGTAGGGTACCCGGCGCCGCTCTGAGGGTAGTGGGGGGCGTGGCGTTGCTGCATCTGGTACGCTGTGGGTTGGTGCGGTTGCTGCATCATCGGGTGGAACTGCTGCTTCTGCGTTTCTTGCTGGTAGGCCGATAGGGTCTGTTGGCGGTAGGCTCCCATCTGAGTGTACCTTTAAGAGGAAATTTGACGGTTAAGTTTTTGATGTCGGGTGACTCGCACAAATCGGAATTTTCCGCATTTTTTGTGTCTATTTTTATTATTATTAATACATAACAGAAGAGTTGGGGTTCTTACCCATGAACTTCCTTAATTCTTTCTGCTGCAAGCCTACCTAACTCAAATTCTTTGAATTTAAACATATATTATGTCAGATGTAAGCTCACTGGAGGACGCATTCTAAAGTTTTTGTATTAGGCAGTTATCGAAAAAATCGATGTAAAACAGAAACTTTCAATCAGTGTTGAACTGGATTTGTTTTATTGAGTCATTTTTCAATAATTGCATTTTATCAAACACTGATGATATGATTACATTTTTAATTTTCCAAAAAGCCCACAAGTGATGAATGCTCACATTAGAAATATTGAAGTTTGGTAAATTTATAGCTAAAGAGAAATAAAATGCTCCACAAGAGTTAGCAAAAAAATATAGTTTGAATGAGATTTTGTGATGAAAATTCATATCAATATGATTTCAACTTGCAGGAAATGAAATTAATTTTAGCATGTAGGTATACCGAATAACAAAATTTTTTTCCCAGAGAATTCAAGCATTTTAAGACTATCAATACAATGTATGAACCCCACGGGCATCAATAACAGCTTGACATATTCTTTGCATACTATACACGAGGTTGTTGAACATTTTTTGAGGAATTTGGTTCCATAAACGAGGCAGAAGCTCTCTCAGATCAGTTAAGGATTCTGGGGTAGTTGATGATTATCTAGTCTTCTTTGGAGCATATCCCATGCATGTTCTATGCAATTCAAATCTGGTGAGTGCGGAGGTATTGGTAAATGTGAAATACCAAGCTCCTCGAGCGCATTCTCAACTATGGCAGCACGGTGCAGTCTAGCGTTATCGTCTAGAAATTGAAAAGTTTCACCAATACAAGCGTGAAAATTGGCAAAACATTGTCAATGACATGCTCCCTATAGTGTAAGGCAGTCATATAATGTGTAGATCTGTGAGCCCGTTGAAACATATCCCGGCCCATACCATAACACTACCCTCTCGGAATGGATGGACTTCTTGGACATAGCGACGATTACGGGGTATGCGTGGGATTGTCCATACCCTTATTCTTAGAGAATCTGAAAATCGTCCATATCTGGATTCATCAGTTAAAAGTACACTACGCCATTGATCGTTCCAATTGATATGTTGCCTTGCTCATTCCAGTCTTTGACGTCGTCTGATGGTTTCGATGGGAACATTTTGAAGAGTATTCCCTAGCATTCTACACGTAGATGTAGACTTTCTTCTCTCCGAAACGCAGGTGTTTTTTTCGTCGCCCACCAAGCCTTGGTCTTTCCAGCACGGAACCTGTCTCCCTGAACCTATTCCAAAGTCGAGATATCACATTTTGTCCGACTTGGAGCCTTTCCGCTATAACAACCTGAGTTAGGCCACCCTGTAGCATCCCGATAGCCCTATTAGCCTCAACGTTTGTCAATTTACGTCTTGGCATTTTCAGAAAACTCGTTTCAAATCGAAGCCGTTGATAAACTGACTATTTCAAAATAAGAACATTCATGAAGCATATGCAAAGGGCCAAACTTCAGAAAAAAGACGACCAGATTGGCGAAATGTCTTATACTGATTTTTATTGGATCAATTCAAGTTGTTATTGCGTTTTAAATGATTTTACAGCGATTTTCTAGGATATCACATACTTTTCAAAACGATTGATTACGATATCCCTAACTTTTGTGGAGCAGTATATTTTGATTGATTGGTTGATGGAATTTCAGTTTTATGCTCAAGCATGTGTGCATAGACACGTTGCCTTTCAGCTGTGGAGTTATTATGTGTAAAAAAAAAATAAGGTCACAGTGCTATGAAACTCTCTTAAAATTTAGGATCTACAAAGGTTATTTAGGGCCGATTTATTCACTTTCCCTGTAAAGTATGCGTTACCTAACTTATTTCTAGTCTAATTTACAGATGACCTGTAAGTGGTTTTGGGTATATTCATGCTCATTCATCCTTTCGACAAGCTACTCAAGAGATACAAGAGAGTGAATGTTTTTGAACGGTTAGTCATATTTGATGACAAATATAAGCTTATACAAAATGTTATGTGTTATGGTTATGTGTTCCTTCTTCTCTGTCTGACCTAACCTACAACTCGAGCTATTGCCGAAGTCAAAGTTTACAAACAAAACATTTTGAGACATCTAGACGAGTTTCATCAAATGAAGAAGATCCGTATTGTCATTGCAAAATATTTCTTGTTCTTATGATTGGTTCATGTCATGGATCTTCTTTATTTAATGAATCCGAACTAGTTGTCTCAAAATTTTCCATTCTATTATTCAAATATACTTTATTCTTGTGCTCGCCGCATTATCTCATGTTATGAAAGTTGATTTCGCAATAAAACAACATAAATAAAATGTAACTAACCTCAAATGAGTTGACAGTTTGCACACGAAAGGTTAGGAATTTATTTATCTATTCAAGGCTAAAGGATACTTGAGCTGCTAAAGTCCCGAGATTGGGCCATTAAATATAAAGTGGCTTCAAGAACCTGAAATGTGTTATGAAACCGAAAGGAACTTTAAAATTAAAGGCTTTCAAAATTGATTATGAAACTGGCCCTTAGAAACGACATCGATATACTGGGAGGTGAATATACGTTTAACGTATACTATAGTATATCCATCGAGAAGCGACAGCGCCAGTAAACAACTAAATGTACTCCTACAGGGTTATGAATATTTTCATCTGCTGGCCTTCAGTGCTTTCTCTGTCATCTCAAGACCTGTACTACGACAATCAAGTGATTCATCTGATGAATTTGGCCAAGCCTTGTTGTTTTGGCGCGCTATCTCTTCTCGTTGGACAGACTATAGACAGTTTACAGGTAGGTGAATAAATCGACAGGAGGATGGACAATAGATGTGGTTACATAATGGTATGCCTGGAAGTTTTTTCTTCAATCCAGTCGGCCTCACCTGTGCATCGGATAGTTAGGCGCCGCGGCGGCAGCGCTTGCAGAATGCTGCCCCCACGCCTGCATACTATTAGCGTCAGCCATTCCGCTCAGCTGGTGGTCAGGCATAGAGTACATGTTGTCCGTCTGGTACGAGGGGTACTGGGTAGGGTTGGCCGCCTGAGGCGCAGGCGCCGGGCGCGCCATCTGCCTCTGGTGGCCGTAAGCGCCGCCCGCGGGCGGCCCCATGGGCCTGTCGGTGCCGTAGCCCTGGGCGTACATCGCCTGCGCGTTGGGGTCCATCCGGTTGAAGTCGGTGCCGCCGAAAGTGGCCAATTTCTGGAGGGGCGTCTCTTGCGAGTATGCGGGCTGAGAGTAGGCCGATGCGGCATTGCGCGCGCCCGTCACCGCAGGTTCGAAGTGATCAGAGCCGAGTTCGGGCAGACCGTCCAACATGCCGCTTCCATCTTCGCCGAACAAGTCGTAAGAGTCCATCGCTTTAAGCGGCACATATCGCCTTCTTGTTCATCTCACCACACCATCGCTGCAAAAGAAAGAATAGATTAGAATTTCTGAAGAAGCAGCAATAACACTACTTCAGGGGAAAAATGAATTAGTGTTGGGTAACTCTTGTATGAGGCGGTTCATGTGTCCCGGACAAGACGCAGAAATGTAAGAGAGGCTCACTGTATCACCTCATTTCGAATGTCCCACTAGTGTTGGGCTTCCTCAATTCTCCTTTAAACAGAGTATCAATGGCTGCAGTATATGGTAGTCCGTTTAAAGGAGAATCAGGAATGCTTTAGATTTTAATGGACGTTTCTGCTAGTGTTGGGTAGTACACGTTTGAAAATTGAGTTTGTATAAGGAGCCTCACTTTTGTACTTCAGTGGTACAGTGTACCACTTCCAATGAGGCGAGGCATTTCAGGCATTCATGACGCGATAGGCAGTCGAGACAAAATTTGTTCCACTACACACTGTGACGCGCGTAGTGTTGGGTAACTCTTATAAGAGGCGGTTCATCTGTCCCGGACACGACGCAGAAATGTAAGAGCGGCTCACTTTGAAAAACTGTATCACCTCATTTCGAATGTCCCACTAAGCGACTACGCATCGGTGGGGCGACGATCTAAGACAACCAAAAGACGCGAGCGCGAGACTGACTCAGGTAGTCGAAGATCCCGACTGAATCTTTATCTGGACCGAAGCGGGAGCGCAATCCGAGAGATCTGACAAGCAGATGAATTTTGCCGAACGCTACAACTGAAGTTATAAAATTACAGTGACCC
Source organism: Hippodamia convergens (assembly GCA_038502775.1). Lineage (NCBI taxonomy): Eukaryota > Metazoa > Arthropoda > Insecta > Coleoptera > Coccinellidae > Hippodamia > Hippodamia convergens. Next base: position 33,461,994 of record CM076610.1, read on the forward strand.
TAAAGTTAATTGCTTTCACCTTTCATGTGATAGAAGATACTTCAATCTTTCCTTTTCACTAGTGTGTCTTGTTATAAATCACCGGATTTGTGGTTATTCCTCATAATAAAATTAGGGTTGTTTTTTTAGAGGTTTCTCCTTTGACCGCTCTTACCGACCGCCGAATATACAGGGAGTTTGTACTACAATGAGCGCTTCAACTTTAACGTCTAACGTAATGACGTTATCCCCCTTTTGCATCGGTCCAGTCGAGAGCGACACAGTGACACAGTATGTGGTAGAACAAATTTTGTCTCGACTGCCTATCGCGTCATGAACGCCCGGAACGCCTCGCCTCATTGGAAGTGGTACACTGTACCGCTCAAGTACGAAAGTGAGGCTCCTCTTACAAACTCAATTTTAAAAAGTGTAGTACCCAACACTTAAATGAATAGTACAATCAAGAGTCGCATTCACCGGACGTTATAGTTGTGCAAACTCATCACGTTCTGGAGCAGTGGGCATGCTTGACTTTTAGACCAAGTAAATTAGGCTTTTGCCTGGAAATAATTGAGGAAGTTCCGGAAACTGTTTCAATCAATTATTTAGGCCTCGTATAAGAGTATTTTGAGTTTTGCATCAATTTCCCAGTTGAGCGTATATCATCACTAGGATGGTCGTACCTGGTTCGAAAGAACCCTCACAATCAGAGCGCAAGGCTAAGAATTTAAATTTGAGTATTGGAGGAATTCAAAGGACAAGAGTGATTACGTTCCGAAATTAGCCATTAAACATAGTGTTGAGATCTTCTAAGAAACCCACATGGCAACAGAGGAACTTCTTCGTGAAGGAGGACAATTGAAAGTTATGTACTCATTGATTTTTCACTTAGTCCAAATTACGATTTAGCTTGTGTTATAAGTTTTCTTATGTTTAGCAATTCAAAAAGTGGAAATTGGGATTTTTCCATTTCTTTCAAACATTGTGACATTTCTGTTGAACTAATATATGAAGAAAGAATTTCTGCAATGGCTGGTTAATTCAAAAACCATTTAATTGATTATAAATAACTAGTTTTTTCTGCTTTTGTCTTTTTTATTTCAGATCTAAAATGTCGGGTAGATTGGTGAAGAGTCTGTTTTTCGCTGCTGCCCATAGAAGAACTACATGAAGATGTTCTTCTGATCACGTAGATGTCCTCCAAGATCCTCTGATATGATATTTTAGTAAATTTTTTTCTAACACGGGTGAGGTCAGGGTTTTTTTTTCTCTGGAATGTAAAATCGCACAGTAGATCATCTTTTTGAGGATGCTGATCATTTTATCGTAGCTAGTGCTGTTGAAGTTGCTCAGCAGTCCCATGAGTGTGTGGTTTTTGTTGACCTTGTAATTTCGCACCAAAATTTTTTTACTAAAGCCTGGCAAAGGAAAGCAAGACGAAAAATTGTCTCTTCTCCCTTGCACTACAAGTTATTCTCTGTTTCGAAAACAAACATAATCTTCCCTTATGTTTTTAATGTCTTGGTGAAGGACAACTGAAATTCCTGAAGATGTTGAAAATCAACTAAATCAAGTAAAATAACAAATGTGGGTCTCATAAGTTGAAGTTTTTTTTTCCGCTCATTCTGTATACTGAAGAAAACGATACAAAATCAGTACCAATGATTTTTTTTTTCGATTCGATTGTCTTCTTCAAGGTTGCATTCACTGATAACTATCGCAGCTTCGAATTAAAAAATTACTTCAATTAGAAAGGTTTTTCCTTAGGTTATCAACTACAACGCAGATTATCCATGTAAAAACACTTATTATTGAATCACAGTTAATCATGAAAAATCCGTCATAAACCGTTCTCACGGTCCACAGAACTGACGTACGAAGGGAAAATCTATGTTCCCGCTTCCACGGTATAATTATTTCGGTGCTCTATGGTTCTCGCCTGGATATCGAACCACCGAACAAAAATGACAGCAAAAGAAGATTCTCCTAAAGTCATTATATCCATTCGTGGAACAGAATCAATTGAATTGATACAATAATAATTAATAACAAACGCGATCCATTTAATCGAACGGCGGCCGAGTTGTGGTATGACGTCACACAGTGACTATTCGTAGCCCAGAAGAATTAAATATTCACGGGGTTGTAAAATCAGAACTATATGTTCTTTTCGAATGTAACGAGAAGTGGTGATTTCATATAAATTGCTCCACATGAATTAGGGATATTGACTTAAATTGCAAAAAAACTATGGTTCAAATGAGATTTTGTGATGAAAATTCATATTAATATGATTTCAAGTTGCAGGAAATAAAATTAATTTCAGCCTGTACGTCTGCAGCGTATACAGGGTGGTTAAGAAAAATCGAGTAAAGTAACGAAATTTTTTCCCAGAGAATTCGAGCATTTTAAGACTATCAATACGATGTATGGCCTCCACAGGCATCAATAACAGCTTGACATCTTCTCTGCATACTACATACGAGGTTGTTGAACATTTCTTGAGGAATTTCGTTCCATAAGAGGGGCAGAAGCTCTCTCAGATCATTTAAGGATTCTGGGGTAGGTTGATGATTATATTATCTTCTTTGGAGCATATTCCATGCATGTTCTATGCAATTCAAATCTGGTGAGTGCGGAGGTATTGGTGAATGTGGAATACCAAGCTCCTCACGCGCGTTCTCAACTATGACTGCAAGGTGCCGTCTAGCGTTATCGTCTAGAAATTGAAAAGTTTCACTAATAACAGCTTGAAAATTTGGCAAAACATTGTCAATGACATGCTCCCTATAGTGTAAGGCGGTCATATTCCCAGGACAAATGTGTAGATCTATGCGCCCATTGAAACATATCTCGGCCCATACCATAACACTACCCCCTCGGAATGGATGGACTTCTTGGACATAGCGACGATTACGGGATATGCGTGGGATTGTCCATACCCTCATTCTTCGAGAATCTGAAAATCGTCCATATCTGGATTCATCAGTGAAAAGATCACTACGTCATTGATCGTTCCAATTGATATGTTGCCTTGCCCATTCCATTCTTCGACGCTTATGGTCTCGTGTTAATGGAATTCCTCTTAATGGACGTCTAGAACCGAGATTCACCCCTCTCAAACATCGTCTGATGGTTCCGATGGAAACTTGGACCCCATCTGCATATTGAAGAGTATTCCGTAGCATTCTACACGTAGGTGTAGGCTTTCTTCTCGCCGAAACGGTGATGAAACGATCCTGAGCAGGTGTTGTTTTTCGTCGCCCACCAAGCCTTGGTCTTTCCAACACGGGACCTGTCTCCCTGAACCTGTTCCAAAGTATTTCCGCTACAACAACCTGAGTTAGGACACCCTGTAGCATTCCGATAGCCCTATTAGCCCCAGCGTTTGTTAATTCACGTCTTGGCATTTTCAGAAAACTCGTTTCAAATCGAAGCCGTTGATAAACTGACTCCACTTCAAAATAAAAACATTCATGAAGCATATGCAAAGAACCAAACTTCGGGAAAAAGGCGACCAGATTGACGAAAGGTCTCATACTGATTTTTATTGGATCGATTCAAGTTGCTATTGGATTTTAAATGATTTTACAGCGATTTTCTCGATTGTGGAGCAGTTTACATATGGGTTTCACTGTGATGATGTTTCAATCGATTTTGCATACCTGTGAACATTCCTCATATCCAGTGACTGCATGTATCATTGATTACAAGTTTCTTAAAAAAAACCCAACACAAACGATCATATCTTGCCTTAACTCTATCGCGGGACACAGAAAAAAACTAACGACGTAAACGAACCCAGCACTCTATGTTCTCGCTTCCACGGTATAAATTGTTCAGTTTCTCTCTGGTCGTCGCCTGGACATAGAACCAGATAGAAAATATGCCGAAACAACAGGGCAGCAATGAGTAACGAAAAACGTTATTGATAACGAATTCCACTTTCGGTAACAATGTCAACCGCGCTTATCACAACAAAATAATGGTGTTTAATCAAATTAAGCGGGGCCGATTCACCAGCACACAATGTGAGCTGCACGAGAACTACCAAAGGTATCTTGTTCATAACTTTACCTCGCCTAATTATAATATTATCAGAATTGATAAAAGGAAAGTATAATTTATCGAGTTCGGCGAGGATATCGGCCAGCGAATAAATGGAATAATAAATGTGGGCTTCCTACGTTATGCAAGCTGAATTTTCGTAATTCGACGTGGAAATCTAGATAGAAACTAACGTTTTTATGAAACGTAATAGTCGTCGACCGTGCATTGATCAAGATGGCCAAGGCATCACTTTGTGTTCGATTCTTCATGACTCTTTTAATAACGGTGAAAAAACGACTTCATTCGGATAAAATGGTACATTTCACCTTTGTTTCTTGCTTCGTGCAATCAGGTGAAATATTGTAAAAGCTTCACGATTCAAAGAAAACTGAATGAAGACACAATAATGTAGATTTGAACAGAAATTCATACTTTAACAAGTATCGGGATATACAGGGTGGTTCACGAAGACTTTTTTTTAGAATATTCCAAAGAAAGACTCGAGATAAATACCATTTTCAATTCATAGGCTCACAAATGTTTGAAAAAAAATGTTTCAAATAAAAATTGTTGGGTATCTAGGAGATAGAAGAAGAACATATTTTGTTTTCATTGACTTCAAGGTTAATTCAAGATCAACTTTTCAAATGAAGAGGTAAATTTTTTGATGCAGGTTCTTATTCCTCTTTAAAAATGTGGTAACTTTTGTTAGAAATTTTTTTCAGCGGATTTCAAATCCGGAAGATATTTTTAAAGTTTTCTATACAGGGTGTACCAAGTTCGACGGCCTATTAGGCGTTTCTGGAGAACTGGACCTATTTGAAATATGAAAATTGGGATTATGTTATTTTTTGACATTATCTACCGAGCTAAAATATTCTTGGAGCCTGACCACTCTCAGTTATACAGGAAGTGAAAAAAAAATTTCAAAAAATTGTTTTTCTGTTTTTTTGTTTTCGAATTTGATAGAGTATGCTGAATACATTCGTACTTATATCGTTGCATTCGTTAAAATACTTTACGGAATATCGAGAAAAAAACTGAAGAAAAAAGGGCGAAAAGAGTATTCGGTATCATGTTTGTTATTCCTATTCTAAATATCTTAAGCACAAACCGTTTTCACATTGTTGAAGTCGAAGATTGTGGAAATATTGTACATTTCTTGAATTTTGAAAAATTCGTCACAGGGTGTTCCAGATGTTGGGTCAAAAATTGGGATCAAGATTGGCTCATAATTTTCGTTTTTCCTATTAGAACCCTATTTTTTATGATTGCGTTGGATTCTGTGAAAAAAAATGATGATAATGTTCTGACATGTTAATGCTTCTAAAATTAATGATTCTTTAGTTATTAAGGATTTTCTGATTTGATGTCGTACGTAGCGTCAAATTCATGAAATCTATTCCATATCAACAATGATGAATGAATTCAGAAAAGAGGTGTGTCACTAGTGAGTTATTGGAATAATTTATCTCTTATGACCAAGGTCATTGTTGATATGAAACAGATTCTATGAATTTGACGTTACGTACGACATGAAATCAAGAAATCCTGAATAACTCAAGAATTATTGATTTTAGGAGCATTAACATTTCGGAACAGTATCATCAATTTTCTTCGCAGAATCCAACGCAATCTTAAAAAAATAGGGTTCTAATTTGAAGAACGAAAGTTATGGGCCAATCTTGATCCCAATTTTTGACCCAACATTTGGAACACCCTGTGACGAATTTTTCAAAATTCAAGAAATGCACAATATTTCCACAATCTTCGACTTCAAAATTGTGAAAACGTTTTTTGCTTAAGATATTTGGAATAGGAATAACAAACATAATACCGAATACTCTTATCTCCCTTTTTTCTTCAGTTTTTTCTTGATATTTTGGAAAGTATTTTGAGGAATGCAACGATTTGAGTACGAATGTATTCAGAATTGCATACTCTATCAAATTCGAAAACAAAAAACAGAAAAAAATTTTTTGAAGATATAACTTATATGTACTTTCAGTATAACTGAAAGTGGTCAGGCTCCAAGAATATTTCAGCTCGGTAGATAATGTCAAACAATAACATAATCCCAATTTTCAGATTTCAACTAGGTCCAGTTCTCCAGAAACGCCTAATAGGCCGTCGAACTTGGTACACCCTGTATAATGTACTTATGATTTTTACCCCGTAATTGGAAATATTCCTGTTGGGTGTATAAAGTGGATTTATTATTATTATCACATGCAATTTTCGCGAAATATCACTGATAACACAGTTGTACCAAAATTATACTTTGTCTGAAGTTCATTTGATTCATTTTCGACTTAGGATATTAATATTCATGAATGTGGAATTCAGAGTTCAAATTGTAAATGAATAATTGCATTCCTAGATCAATCAATATCATTCACCTTCAATAATAGCATGTGTTAATTCGGTTAGACAAAGTTGAATAAATTTATTCGAGATTTATTTGGCCAATGTGTGCTGATTGACTTAGTAAATTAACTGTGTTAGACCCTGTAGAAGTCGGTGCTCATTCAAAAATCTCCTCCAGCATCATATTCCACACGTGTTCAATGGGATTCAAATCCGGTGGACAGAGTGGCCACGGCAGAACGTTAACGTAATCTTCTTGGAGAAAGCTCATAATCATCTCTAATCATCAGTAAGTCAAACTATTCTCGAAGTTTGGGTAAAATGAAGGCTTTCTCGTTCATAGGAATAATCCACAAGTCGAGAACCAAGGTCGAGATTAGAAAAATCCAGAAATAATATAATTGTCCACGGTGAATTGTGACAATAAAGGACGGACACACTTACTGAGTGAATCCGTTCAATTATTCTCTGTCATTCTATTCTATTAATATTTAATTGTATTTTTAAATTGGCCGCAGAGTGCACGGGCAATTGTTGGAAATTATTCAATGTGGAAGACGCGGATTCTAGAGATTTGAGACGTTCGTCTCCTATTCTAATATGGCGGCCATTTTGGATTTGGAGCAACTGTCATTTTTTGTCCAGCGTTGCCAATCGGCGGATTTGTACCCCAATTGAGGATTTTTTCTTCGGGTATTTCCTCAGAAAAGTTGATTATTCAAATTGGTGACAAGTATGTTTTAAATATCCTGTATATTCCTGTTTGCTCCTTCTATGGTTCTTTCATTGAAAAGAATCTGATGATAGGTTGGAAATAATTTTTTTCTGATCCATATAGGAAAACCTCCTTTGATAATATTTTTTTTCATTCTCTACATATGGACAAAAATAGCTTTTATTTTATTCGTTATGATAATTGGGTTGTTCTCGATCAAATTTTCATATGTTACAAATAGTCTATCTTCAGAATAGATGAATCGTTCAGAATAGAATCTCAATTTTCCATAAATATGTGTTTAATTTGTTTTTTCGTAGTAGTAAAAGGATTGTTTCGACAGTCTGGCAACCGTGTATTTCCCTCTATGGCTTTTATACTATAAATGAACATTTGTGAGGATCTCAGAGCAAAAAAAACCCTTCGCTTGTAAGTTTAGATGTTCAGTTTAATATTTTCGACGAAAGTAGCCAAAGTTTCAAACTGAAAATGTAAAGAGGAGAGAGCAGAATCATGAACCAAATTCAGATATTCATCATTAAAACTATGTACTTAGAGAAAATGTTAAAAAAAATGTGGGTATCAAGGGAGAAAGAAAATGAACATATTTTGTTTCAACCTTGACCAGGAATCCAAGGTAAACTTGATTTTTTTATTGGAAAATCATGTTTTCAGTGCAGATTCTCATTCTTCATGAAAAAAATTGTAACTACTGCTTGAAACTTTTTTGCTTAGATCTTTCATTGAACTGAATTTTTGTTCAAACGATTGGGAAAAAATTGAAAATTATAATTCTGATCATAGAAGTGACAGGAAGATTTTTCCTTCAGTGATGCTCTGATATCCATATATAGATTTAGAATAAAGTTTATATATTTTGAACGAAAAAGACAATATTGTCCTTCAATTTCATAAATATTGGTAGCATACTTCATCCTAACCCTGTATATGATGTAAAAGTCAAAGACTCACCCTGTATGTATGTTTCTCGTTTAATCGATGAGGGATTCTTGGATTCGTTCAGACTTGATCATTAGCTAAACCAATGACGCATTTTGAACAATATCGGATGAACTTTCTTTCTTAGAAACTACTCAAAGGTCGAATATCGAAAATAATAAATCCAAAATAACAGAACTGTCGGATTTTCGTCTGCATCTTTTCGAGTGTACCGAGGGGACAAATTTGTACCTCGAATATTACGCTTAGCAGGTAAAAAAGAACGTCCCTAAACACAGCCTTAGATCAACGGATATTTGAGACTTTTATCACACCTTCGTAGACCGTTGCTTGCCAGAAATTACCTTTACAGTAATTCAAAACATTTCTCAGAAGTTGTAGAAATTCCTAGGTTGAATTCGTCAATAATTCAAGTGTACAGATTGTAAAAATTCCACGTTACAAAGACAAGAAGAGTTTGATCCTTGGAAAAATGCATATTGAAGCTCAAAGAAACAGGAAATAGTATACAGGGTTGCACATAAGTCTGGAATGAAGGAGATTTTTTCAACCGTTCCTTACTCATACAGGGTCTTTAAAAAGATTGTAACTTGTAACATCCCAGTTAGCTTCGAATTATTGTTGATCTCAATTGAAATATTAATTATACAATTGTTAGAATTAGCCTTCTGTACGAATTTTATTCGTTATTTTCTCTAATTCATTTATGTGTTCCTGATGAAAATGCTTTTTACGCATATTTCGCGAGATATGACAGGTTGAAGGAAGTAACAACATCTACCCTGGATCGCATTCTCTCGTGCCCCTACTTCGAAAAGTGTTTTTTTTTAAGGAAGGCAAATTCTTCGGCAACTGGAGTTTGTTTTTGATAGTTTTCTTCATCTTGAGGTTTTGATTGTTAATTTTTCGCTTTTTTTGCGACATCTACTTAGTTGCAACCCTATTGAACTTCAAAAATGAACATGTCATGTGTGTCATGCAAAGTTTAATCTAATCATCTTTTGTTATTATGCAACAGATCAAAATCCTCGTGAAAGAGGACAGTTGAAAGGTTATGTATTAATTGATTTTTTACAAGTTCAGCTTGTTAGGTTGAAAAATTATCAGTTCGTAATTTTCAACAGATTCGGAAAGGGGAAATTGATGGAGTTTTTTTCATTTCTATCAAATTTTGTGACATTTCTGTCATAAATATTTATAAAATTCCGAACATTATTTGGCCAAGAAATCTGAATGTTGATGTTTTTTAAAGTAGCAAATGCATTTCTAAAATGCATTTGATTTAGTCTGAATAATCGGTTTCTTTTCTGCTTTTGTCTTTCTTCATTTCAGATTAAGAATTACGAGTCTTTTTGGGAGGAATCTGTTTATCCCAGCCCATCGACGGATAATATGAAGATATGAAGATGATCACACTGAAATCTTTCAAGATTTTCCTGATATTTAATATTTTATGTTATTTTTTTTACGAGGAGACAGGTTTTTTCGGCTGAGGTTTTTTCCCCTGGCTGTATAGTATCGTATGTTTCTATAGTATCATACGAAGAATGATACCCCGTTCTTTTTCACCTCAGCTTAGGTACTTCTTGTTTCAACATTTATTGTACTATTTTAGCTCTTTTTTTCATATATATTATGCAATTTAAAAAAAAATAGATGAATAAAACCGATAGTTAAAATCTGAAAAGTTTATGTTGGACGTTGTTTAATGAGAAGAGAAATAATATCTGGCGTTTTCAAGAAGATGTTTTTTTAAACCCAGTTTTTTGCATAGACCTTTTATCAATGCAATTTTTTTCGTTTTGAAGACAAGTCGAAGGCCAATTTCTCTCGTACAGAAGTTCACTCAGAAACTCGCCACATCGAGGCTATTTTTGGATAATTGCATAAAAAAAACTCGAGAACCTGAAACCTTAACTTTTGTGGAGCAATATATTTCGTCTACCTCAGTCTCAACTGTCACATGATTCAAAACACTTGATTTTCTACCAGTTTCTATCGAAAATTAACTTTGCATCAGTCCACTCATTTTTATAAAAGTATTATGACCATGAGATAATTTCATCAAGTTCAACTTATTCAAGTTTCAGCTCATTCAATTAGTTTAATAAACTTTAAGTATGTTCATCATATTCGAATTCATTTATTGAACTCTTATTGTGCAAAATACACAACAAAGTTCTGACTTAACCTCCAATTTTCGTCCTAAACTGTTTATAATTTGTCAAATTTCCTAAGGCTAACCTGGCAAGAGTGATCTAAAAATGTAAATGGATTATAATAAATCATAACTTACTAAAAGAACAGTGAGAATAAATTTGCAAATGCCGAAAAAGAAATATTTACAACCTCAGTATCAACCGTCAGATTTGTGAAAAACATTTGATTTTCTGAGAAATTCGAAGCACTTCTAGAAATTCATCCCTAAATACATAACCTCAAAGAAACAAAGCTGTTTAGCAATCCACAGAATTGCATCGAAATACGAGTGACTGACGTAAATAAACACACGCAGATGTCTCGCATTTCCAGCCATCGAAACTACGAATAGGAACATTCAACTCACAATAATCGTCTCCAATCCACGAATAAAACTTCACGGGCGGCCCCCGTACGTAACGAAATCGTATCAAAGCGAATCGATCCCGTTTCAAATCACTCACACTCGAATAAATCCGACAACTCTTCCCTTGCGTCAAGCATCCATCCCATTCCACAGAAAAACACAGAAAACCGTCTACAGAGCTTCGATCACTGACCTGACAGCAAGAATGGATTCAAGAAACTGTCTCCAAAAGTCGAGTATATTTAGGTGCCGGCGATGCATTTCTAATTTCTACGGATTTGTGACTGTAGATATCGGCTGGGTTAATTAGGGGGCAGGTAGTCAGAAACCGGCACGTTCTGAGAACCTTACGATATACTACGTCCTAAACATGCAAAACAAACAACCCACATGCCCACAGAAGACTGCGATTGGAGCTCAAGGGGAAAAGCTATACGCTTATGAGCCTGATAAAAACATGAGCGACATAACTTTCCTCCCATGAGCCCGAATCAATCCCCAAATTACATAATTACGAACATTCACCACTGAAATCGATAAAATTTACCTATTCTATGACACTGAACCGACGAAAAACCAACGCCGAATAATTGACAATCGACGTGGGAGTGCGAGAATCAAATACCCCTTGCATCGGATCGGAATTAAGAAGGAGAAAAGTAAGAAAATCCATGACGACAGTCGAACGAATTTGCAATTACCTACATCGGCTGTGCGTTGGCAACCGCGCACAACTGAAGATACGGACAGAAAGCGACTAAACTTAATTACTAAATTGATTAGCAGCGGGTGTCCTGGTAGACTTTGGAAATAATTAATTCACGATCTCCACTCAAAACCGACATCTGTTCGGTTCGCTTCTCGAATCCAGGAAAACGGTTTTCGAAATGGTACATGCCGTTTTCATGGCATGCCTCGATACGAATATCATCCGTCAACTTATCAATCTAGTTGTCGAGAACAATGAACCTTACAACGACCGCCATTTGAAAGATGTCCAAGCTTGGTTCGATTTAGCGACATTTGCGGTGTTCATCAAAGATCGCAGCTTCCTTCTCACTTCTGTTTTATTGCTACGATGTAAACAATGCCCGTTTTCACTATTCCCGATTTTCGTTTCAACACAGACCAATTTCACTTATTCCAACGTAGGTACACATACATCGTAAGGAGACCTATCAAACCACTTAATTGGTAAGAATATCAATTTGGGAGATACAGTTGTGGAAACACAACCAATCAGGTGATTAACACTGTGTGATTTTTCGACCAAGTCCCCAATATTTACCAAACCGAAGGAAAATCCCGACATCGATTCAGAAACGACCGATTTACACGAAATATCACGCAAACTTCACGGCAATCAATTAATACGAAGTGCTATTACGATTTGCATTACTTACCATGGATACCTTAGATCTGTCTGTTTCGGTTGTTCTCTTTTTACTGCTTCGGATGACAATTTAACACTTTAACCGGAAATTTCACTGGATAAAACACTTTGATTTTGTGAATCACACTTACGTAAACCGAACTGCAGTTATAATTATCTTTTCATTTCACGTATATACAGATATTTACCTAAAGTTATTTTGTATATTATCCGCACGTATAAATATGTACTCCATTTTATCATTACGCTTCTGTTCTGCGATCGCAGCGCTTCCTGGTGGAACTTTTTCGGCAGACGTCTTTCGTGGCGCCAAATTCAAACGGGAGCCCACCAGAGAGCAGGATGAATTCAACGCTGCACAGATTTAACGGCATTGGAATTTCGGATTTTTTTGACGATTGCTGGTCGAAACAAAATTTTCAGGAAAGTCAGTACATATTTTACGTTATTTCTCAACATTTTATACCGTTATTTTTAGTTCTTGATGAAACTCGAGAGTGGGTTTTCCTGAATTGATTGTTTCACCTTTTCATTTTGAATTAAAATAATTTACTCATAATTATGTACTCCTGAGTTGGCAATTGCCGAAATTCAGTAGTGGGAAGACCTGGATTCTTGAGCCTCAGCAGCTAATTTAAAAATTTAGCTTTGTTAAATGAGAGAATAGATATTTATGATACAATTGATTCTTTCACGAGTTCAAAATTCAAAAACGAGCCACGAAGTGGCGAGTTTTGGAATGAACGAGTGTTGGAATGAGCCTTCTGTACGAGTATCATACATTATTTTCTCTAATTCGCTGAATTTTTATCGAAATTAATGGAATATTGCCGTAAATATTGTTCAGTGATTTTTGAATTGAAAAATATTGGTTGGCAGAACTGTTTCCTACCTCGTAAAATTTGACAGATCTTCAATAAATCCGTGGCAGGAGGCCAACATAAAAAAACAACAATTTCATAATTAGAGAAAAGAATTGATAGCCTAAAAGTTTGACTGGCACATAAAAATATAAGACATGATAAATCCATAAAGTTTCTAGGAATCTATGAAACAATCTAGTGAAAATATCAGAAATTTTTCAGCAAACTAAATTCTTTATTTTGTTTTATTTCATATTTCTTGATGGTCATGTTATTAAAGATGATGTATATGTGGAATGATTAAGAGTTTTGTACTCTAAATTTAGATTGTAGCCCTGAAAAAGATCAGAAAAATATAGAGGTATCCTTTGTTGTGCTAGTTTATCCTAAATCAAGGATGAAGCCTCAAAGAAATGATGTGAGATGTTTTATTAGCTGATAGTTTTTACACAAAATAAAAAAGCATTAATAAACGAAAAAATATATTCTCCATAGAAATTTATAAAATCCTGACAAAAAAAATTAATTAATCATCAACTACAATCAAAGAATCAGTATCCATTGTCTCTGGTTCAGTTTCGTTTATCTCCATCCTTTCTTCTTCTTCGCTTTCGACTTCTGTAAGGTCCTCAATCTCAATGGTCTCGACCATTACTATGGATTTTCCGTGACATCGTCCCACTGTAAAAGATGATTGAACAGTTTATTCATTGCATGAATGACTTTAGAAGATTTCAAAGTCTTCGATGATTCAAAAACTAAAATAAATCAATCTCCAGTTAATGAAAGCTACTCAATAATAGTTATTTCTCTATTTTGGTATCGTAATGAGTTCATTACAGTACTAAAAGTGTAATGAATCTCATTACAGCATTGTTTCAGTTATATTTTTCGTTTTGTAGTTGTCAGTACTGACCTCCGATCGAATTAAGTTTCAAATCAAATCAATTCAAATTCTGTTATCTGTCAAATTTCGTAAGTCACACCAACTGCCAAGATGAAATATAAAAGTCACTAACCTGAATTTTTATTTGAATTTCGAGAGTATTTCACAAAACTTGACTGAAATAGAAAAAATATCGTCTAATACTTGTTGCAGAAGGCAATTCAAACACTTCCCATTCGTGTTGGAATAGGAGCACATTCTTCAACTTGTTTTAGAATATACTATTATAAGTGCAAAAGGCACTGACATTCTTCCATGAGTTCAAAATTCAAAAAATCGAGCCAAAAAGTGACAAGATTTTGAATGAATAAGTGTTAGAATAAGCCTTCTGTGCAAGTATTACACTTTATTTTCTCTAATTCATTGAATTTTCATTGAAAAGAATGAAATAATTCCATCAATTTCGTTCAGTGATTATTTTTGCATTGAGAAATATAAATTGGCAAGACTGTTTTCTCCCTCATAAATTTGACAGATCTTTTGTGTATACAGGCTGGCCATTTGAAAACGAAACAAACGAGATTACAGACGAAATAAATATTTTCGACAGAAATGCTCGGACAGGTCGATTTCTGTTTCGAGGGGGACAACTTAAGATGTAGGTTACGGACGCATAGCGCTTCAACCCTTGCTACTACCCCCAATTTTTGAATAGGGAAGATGGGGTGAGTGATACCTCATTGGAAAGGTATTTTTATACTGATTTCAGCACAGTAATTGTTTTTTCATTTTATGCATTAGTTCTCGAAATATTCTTGACTAAGCATTTGAAAATGAAGTGGTGTTTTCATGGCACTTGTAGTGTTTTTTTTTGTGAAAAACCTTTCAAATGAGGTATCACTCACCCCATCTTCCCTATTCAAAAATTGGGGGTGAGGGTTGTAGTAGCAAGGGTTGAAGCGCTATGCGTCCGTAACCTACATCTTAAGTTGTCCCCCTCGAAACAGAAATCGACCTGTCCGAGCATTTCTATCGAAAAAATTTATTTTGTCTGTAATCTCGTCTGTTTCGTTTTCAAATGGCCACCCTGTATTTCGAGAACTAATGCATAAAATGAAAAAACAATTACTGTGCTGAAATCAGTATAAAAATACCTTTCAAATGAGGTATCATTCAATTCAGATATTTGAAATTTCGTTTTCTCCAAATTTGTGGAGAATTTGTTACTTCTGCCACTTCTTGTAGAACTAAGATGTGCGGAAATATCTCAGTTTCACTAGGTTTTCATGGTTATATACAATTTTATATGTTGGCAACCTGTCACGGATTCATTTATTTTCTGTCAAATTTGTGATGCAGTTCTGCCAACCAACATTTTTCAATGCAAAAATTACTAAACAAGATTTATAAGAATATTCCATTCATTTCAATGGAAAAAAAGTGAATTACAGGAGAGGGAGAGGGAATAATATACAATTTGATCGTTCTGACCAAAATCTCATAATCAAAAACCTTCGTAAACAACCTTCTGCAAAATAAGAGTTTTTTGATGTGATGACTTCAAAAGAATTTTCTAAATTGAAGCTGCTACACTAAGTGAAATTCAATGTATCTAAAAATTAGTGAATTAAAAAGTTTTAATTGAATACAATAGATCCTGAAATAAAAGCCCAACAAGAAGCTTTTCAACTGAAAAAACTAACATTCATTTCAGTTCAGCACAAGAAAACAAGCTTTCGTTGAAATGTTATAAAATAATTAAGTAGGAATAAAGTAAGATTGAAATTGTATGAAAGATTGCTGACTCTCTAAATCGAAATAACTTTCGAATGTAAACAATACCTGCTCTACGACACAGCTCCATTCCGTTATGAGAAATTGCATCTTTAGATTGTTGTTCGTTAAGACCAAATATAACTCCCCTAAAACAAAGATCAATCTATTCCGTATTCACTTAGTAACAACAATTTACAACTCACAAATTAATGATATCGTAGGCACCACACAAATGTATCAAATTCGACACTCCACTTGTAATGATTATATTCCTGGATTTTCCGTAAGAGTGGTAATGGTGAGATCTCTCTATTACGTTTTTTCTTTTCGTGTGGTCTTCTATTGTGGGGCCATACATTATTTCGAAGAAAAATCCTTTATTCTTGAGATGATTGTAAGATTTCCTGTCCACTTTATACAGTTTTTCCCCTCCGCAACAAGCGATTATGTCTGCTTCTACACTGGTACATACAAACTAAAATAACTGCATTTTGATATTTAATTTTTGGTTTCCTCCTGCTACTTACCATAAACGCAATCTTATTTGTAGGCCCTACTGCTAATATATCATATTTCTTCATATTTGAACATTTCGACTGAAAATTTATATTTTCAATTCAAAATTATTTTTAAATACTTTCTAAAACTCACCACTTTGTGATAAAACTCTTTTTGGGAGAAAGTGACTGTTAATCTCTTCAACACAGTCATATCTTCGAATTCCTAAAATTGAAGAAATATCTGTTACACAAGTAATATGGCAAAATTAATCATAATCAACACATTATACTATTTTAATGTTACATTTTGTGCTACTAACTTTGAGTACATTCTCATCTATTCTAATAGGTTCTGGGACAATTTCGTTGTTGTCACTTGCTGCACCCTTCTTTTTTTATTCCTATTTTCATTATTAGATTCCCTATTCTCAACGACTTCATGATTTATTGCTACTGTTCGATAACCACCTGAAACAACAGAAATTCAAATGAACACCGATCAGTATTCCTTCAGATTTTACAGGAATCGGCCCATTTTTGAAGATTGGGTTGGAAAAATACTTACAATTCCTTAAAGCCTTCAGTGTAGCGACACAATTCTGAGGTGTGAAATGTTTTTCTGGTACGCATAATTCGAAAAAGCCTTTAGCATTCATATTTATATATTGAAAAGGGTATAGAAGGAAATAAAATGATAGAAATACTTGTTACGAAGACTACAAAGTATAAAACATTAGGAATTAACAAGTTATTTACACGGTAAACATAATTCTTATAACTTAAAACTTAAAAGCATGTACATCATCGCTCATCACCTCGTTTTCTCGTTATTTGTTGAGGTTAAGGACTAGTGATGATTTGAAAAACAGATGGAAACTAATATCTACATCCTATGTTGTGGGTAATCTACATTCCTTTTATTTGTTTTTTACGAACAGGTGATTTAAGTCGTTTTCTAAAGGTTGGTTCCATAAAACTTTAAATTTTCGAAAAAAATCTCGAGGAAATCCAACCAATCGAATCAGTTGATTTTAAATTTCATCGAATCTCGCATAGAATAATAGTTTGACACAAAAGCTCTACTTTGACATCTAATGCTCGCATTCTGTGGCTTGTGCTGCTAACCTCCAAAAACGACTTCAAAATATCCAATAACAAATAAAATTTACAATTCCCGGTGTTATGAGTTTTATAAGACCTTTCTTCAGAAGAAGCACTGAAATATCCAGATGCTTTTGTCAGACAATAACAAGAATAGGTCCGGCTTCCAGATATCTGTCTTTGGGTAGCATACAGAACACACCAAAGGATGATAAAACGAAATTACATTCGAAATACCAAGAATTCAAAGATGAATCTGAAATTGTCCTGGATATATATGAAGAAGAAAGGAGTGCACAATATGGATATGATCTTCCACAAAACGAAGAAACAGAGGATGATAGATATCAAGGGTTGAATTTGAATCGTAAATAAAATTGTTTAGTTCAACACAATACGTAGAATAACAATTTATTTATTGAAGGTGGTTTGACTGGCGTTTTCGATATAGAAGACCTAATCGACGTTTTGAAGAGAGAAAATGCTTTTGATATATTTGTCGCTAAAATACCTGAAGGTATAAATTATGCAGATTTTATCTGTGTGGTTTCTGTGAAATCTACAAGGCATATGTCTGCCGTCTCCCAGTTCGTTCGAAGAGTATATAAAATGAAGAGAAGCAAGAAAGACGTTATACCTAGACTGGAAGGAGAAAAATCAAAGGACTGGCAAGCATTGGATTTAGGTTTGTTGTTTTCAGAAGTGTAAACAAAATATTTCATTATGTTATCACTTTCTCTTGATTTCAGGTAACATAGCCCTGCATATATTTTCGAAAGAAGCTCGAGAAAGATATGACTTGGATTCTTTATGGTCTGTTGGTCCTAAGATGGATTTAGAATATAATAAAATAGATCCTTTAGTGGAAATGTTAGAGAAGAATACTTTTTATCTGGATGATTTGAAGCCAGCAACTTGAAGAACAGAGTATTATGGCATATATTGAAGAGAAATATACTTTTTTGAATAAACTGAAGGTTTCATGATAAAGAAGTGCTTGGAATTTGTTGAAGTTAACATTTATAATAAATGTATTTTCGTCACTGTGTTGTTCATAAAAAAATGTATTAAGTCAGATCTCCTGAATTCAAATAACCTTTGGTTCATTAACTCAGTCATATGTTATTGATGGAATATTACCAACACAGAGACATCAATTTTTTTCATCTGAGCAACTGAAGCAACAAGTTGATGTTTTACAGCCTTCCGAAATGTCGATAATTCTGAAATGAAGCTGATCAGACTGTATATCTAAAGTGAAACGGTAGTTGAAATTTTACAGTACAGTAGGCACAAGTTTGAATGCATCATCTGATTTTTCGATGCATATTAGGTACCATATCACCAAAAATCCTTAATTATTCCTTTTCAGTTTAAAACTTCTTATCTCCTTTATATATGATCCGGCCTCATCATTCTTTATCTTCTGGAATGTCAAAAAAGTAAGCTATTTGACATCTATGTATAGGATTCATTGAAAGTGATGCCTTATCTTGTGCATAACACAACGCCCGAAAATAAACAATTTGTAGTTTGATAAGATAGCCCATATCGAAACAGGATCCGCTCTAATTCGGCCCTGCACGAGATTCCAGGGAAATCCGTCGATTTCTGCGCGGACCTAAGCCCCATCACCCGATAACACGTCAAAGGAACACGTGATACGTGGCGCCGAATATGAGACAGATCTCGCTTGGAATAAGTCACAGTCACATTTCCTTCGTACTCAGTCAGCGTGTAATAATAATTGGAGGTTTAGTTAATAACTGTGATTGTTTTCGATGATCGATCCGCTAAGTACGAGCTATTTTTAGTTAATCCACCGAGAAACTTTTCTTACATACCGGCTAGACGTGTGCAAGGCGCAGGTACATTCCAAAATCACCAGCGCGATAAAGTGAAATAAATAGTTGAGTTTAAATTTGGCAGCTGTGTAGATGTGTGTCGATTGGTTCAAGAACTATCAAAACTCGCTTTTAACCTCAAATAATCGTTAATTCACGTAAGTAAACATAAATACACCTGGAATTATTATGAATTTACTGAGGTCAACCGGATCGGCCTCTTTGATTTTTCTCTGTTCTCTTTGCACTGTCAAAATTACCGACGTGTCAATAAGTGTCATTTGTTATGAAAGACCCTAATTTTTTGCAAGGAACTGTTTTATTCGCATGAAGAATGAAGGGTAAGGAAATCCGACAGTGCATGCTATTAGAAACTGAAAACTGGTAGGTTATTTTTGCTTTTCCGGTGAAACTCAAGCACGATTAATTTTAGGGCTAGCCTTTCTCTGAAAATGTTCTGGTATCTCAAGAAACTGTCTTTATACCGTTTGGAAGGTTGTTTTCCTTCATTATCTCTCATGAATGAGGACTAAACATATTGCTTGTTGTTTCAGGTAATAAGAAGATACAATCAATCATTGAGCCTTTTTAAAATGTCAAGAAAAAGAACTAGGAGCAGGTCAGAAGATACTGCACCCCATCTTCCCACCTACAATATGGTAAGTTTTTACAAACATTCTCAGTCACCTTTTTTTCGCTAGCGAATTGAATGAAAGTTGATGTAACAATAATTAGGGCGTGAAGCATAAGCTAATTACCTTGAAATTGAAAGGAGAACGTGAATTGATATTTGGGAAATCTCGAGATATGGGAATGTAACATTCTTTACTGAATGAGTCTATAAGAGCTTCAATAGATAAAAACATTTCAACAACCAGAAGTACCAATTCAGCTGTCAAAAATCTGCATTCATTCAATACAATTTTGCAATTATAATAAAACAAATCGAGTGTAATTTCAATAAAAGAGCTAATTTGTTGGTTTTGAAAGACGTAGAACAATACAGGATGATTTATTATTCTGTGGTCTGACGTATTAAGAAACGTCATAGTCTGGTGAATTTCAATGTTATCTTAAATTTTCCTCAGACCAAATTGTCGAATTGCGAAAAAAGAATGAAAAACATCAAAGTTTGGAATTTGTTGAAAGAACGGATTGTACTAAGATTATCCCGGATTATTTACTCTTTGAGTTGAATGTCCTTCAACCATTGACATAGAAATGGACTGGGCGATCACTCATAAGTAGTGTTGCCAACACATGAAAATGAATTGACACTAAATGAAAACATTTAAATAATCAAAAATAAAATTTCCCTTACGCCATCCAGAACATTAAATACACTATTTTCAGACTAAATACTATAATAATGTAATGTAAATGTTTTCTTGATTAAATAAAAAAGAATCTGACCTAAACCCCAAGCATTGAAAGACAAACGACCGCAATACAACGAGAGACATGATAAAGTGATTTTACAGCGATGGACAATATTTTGAATCACAATTGTTTAACCAGTTTTTTTACAATAAAGCCTCGAATTTCGGGTAAAAACGTCTGAAGCAAGCTTGTACACTTACATATTATTTTGTAACTTTTCTAGTCGCCCCCGTATCTATCATGGATCGGTTATTTGAAACTAGCTGACCCGGCAGACTTCGTACTGCCTCAATCGATAAATAAAAAAGCAACTTTTATATTATAATGAACTATTATGGTATAATACCTTGAAAGTGGACATAAAATTTTCCTGTATTAGTCCAGTCAATGAAGGCGAATATTAGGCATTACCTCCGAATTCTATCAAGATGCTTCGATTTTGATAAAATTTGGATATAAGCTATACTTGTCTCCTACTCCTACCCTATGCCGATTCATGCTTATTTTTTTTAAGGGGTGAAAACAACCCCTTCATCCAAAATTGAAAGAAACTTGTTCTAACGTAAATCAAAGTGAGTTTTGAGCCTCAGTAGCGTTTTATGAAGTTTAATGAAGGTCTTCATATACTTCAAAACCGTATGAATTACCCCCTTTCAGCATAAAATGTGTAAAAATGGGTCTCTATTAATATAACTGATTAACTTCAATCAATTTTAGTATTTTGGATCAATGTTAGTTTTAGTTATTTTTATTTTTCAACCCCTAAAAGCAATCCCTTTCTGTTTAGAATAACAAAATGAAAATATCATTTAAACATTTCGATCATTCATCACTTTATTCGCGTGAAATTAATACTTTTTGTTCCAAAAAATTAATGTGATTCTGAGTGGCTGTCGCCTCTGTCAATAATTTCTTCATCTTTGCCAAAGAATGGACAACTGCTTAGGCAGTTAACACCTGCACATTCCCCACATGTAGCGTTACAAAAAAGACTCAGTTTTCTGCAGGCGCATGACGCATTGCATCCTTTTCTGCATTTACAAAAAATCATTTTCAACAATTTTTGTGGTGCAGGTGTTTATGGCATTTTTGTGGGCTGCAAATATCTATTGGTACTATTCCAACCGCATTCAACTGAATTAAAAGCTTTATTACTTAGCCAAATTTGAAGTAGATGATTTTAGGCAAGCATTCATTTCATCGGCAGCCGTCAATTTTGGAATTACCGGTAATGGTTGTCGGAAATCACCAGACAAAAGAATCAATGCGCCCCCAAAACATCCGTTTAGTCAACTCAAAATACACAATGATTGTTTACATATATAATAGTAGAATGGAGATTTGTTCAAAACATTTCGTCATAAAATTTTCCGTAGTGTTCGGAAGAAAGATAGGTGTGATAACACATGGACTCAAATGTGTTAATATCATTAGAAAGTGTAGTTCACCGAATTAATATCAAATATAATACTTTCACGAAAACGCTATTAACCGTAGCGACACCTACTGGCGTTATTCGCAAGAAGAAAAATTATTTCCAATTTTTTTTCATTTTATAAAATTTTTCAGAGTTTTAATGTATTTTATGTTAACCCTGTCGTAGAAGACTCCCAAAAAAATCTTTCATAACAAACAGTTCATCCAATCTTGAGTCATAAATGGTGTAACCAACAAAATGGTCGACTTAGTTTTATATATTAAGATTCTCGGTTGGATTGAAGCCCAGAGGATGTTCCGACTTCCCCCTTCCACCATTAGGTCATGGGTCATGGCCTTTCAGATCGATTGTTCAGCACATTAGAATTTTATCTATGCCCATCATGAAATTTATATGGGAGCTACCGTAGCACGTGAATTTTCATTCTGGGCGAAAAGAACATAAATCCGTCCTGCTAGAACATGAACAGGATGTTCCTGAATTTAAGGAAAAGACGAAAAGAGTAATACTTTGTTTCCAACACATGCACAAACGAAAAAGTATATTCTGAAATAAGTTGCAGAATGGGCTCTTATTCCAACACAAATGCGAGTTTTCGAACGCATGAGGGTTAGAATTGCCTTTTGCAATGAGTATTGGACGATATATTCTCTATTTCAGTCAATTTTTGCGAAATACTGTCAAAATTCAATGAAAAATTCAGATTATACACTGCGGATACAATGCGGAACACTTTTGAATACACCAATGTTTTTGATAAAGAGCTTAGTTTAGGAGATATTCGATAAAATCCTGAAATAGTCCGAAAATTTCGAGGTTTTTCGAACGTCACGAGATACGCTGGGAAATTGGGGCAAAACTTAAACTACTCTTATTAAAGGCATAAATAATTGATTAAAACAGTTTTCAGAATTCCACCAATTACACTGCGCAAAAAAATTAACACACATTATGAAAATCTCAATTTTTATGAAAGTTAACTCTACATTGACTTCATAACTTATTTTTATGTTCTCTCGGGAAGGTTTTGAACGAAACAAGACACATTAAATGTGTCAGGATTTCTTATATATCACTTATAAGTGATTTAATACTTGGTATTTCCACCCCTTGCGTTAATTACAGCTCGGCAACGACGGTTCATACTCAACATGAGTGATCTCAAAATGTTCTGATTTAATCCTTCCCAGATTTCTCCGAGTTGGATTCCTGAGTCATTAAGAGTAGCTGGATGATTTTCTGAACTTCTCAGCCTTCTATTGAGGTTGTCCCAAACCTGCTCAATCGGATTGAGATATGGACTTCTTGCTGGCCATTCCATTCGAGAGACTTCAACCTCTTCAAGGTGGTACTCCTCAACGAAGCGCGCTCGATGGGGTCTGGCATTATCGTCCATAAAAATGAGATTTTCACCAATGTATGGGGCAAATTGCACAACATGCTCTTCATGAATGTTCCTTATATAATTATCAGCATTCATAGCTCCATTATCAACGACCACTAGGTCTGTGCGAGCAGTCAAAGATATTCCACCCCATACCATAATCGACCCCCCCCCCCCCCCCGAAACCAGTAGTATTCAGGAAATTGCACAGAGCATATCTTTCATGTGGACGTCTGTATGCAAGGGAACGTCGATCACAATGGTAGAGACAGAATCTAGACTCATCTGTGAAGAGAACTCTTTCCCAATCAACTTCTTCCCAATGGATATGCTCTCTAGCAAAATCCAAACGCGCCATTCGATGGGCTGGGGTAAGAGCTGGGCTCTTGCCGCGACACGAGGCCTTAAATCATATTCTCTGAGGCGATTTCTTATTGTCTGAGTGCTAATTTGCACCCCATGAGTTTGCTCAAGCTGATCTTGAAGGAGGCGAGCGGTTGCAAACCGTTGTCTCAACGAAGAAACTCTCAAGTAACGTTCTTGAATGGCAGTTGTTAACCGTGGTCTACCCTGTCCTGGTCTTCGGACATTCATACCTGTCTCCCTGAATCGCTGGAAACACTTGTATGGGAAACTCCAAACCTTTCTGCAATTCTTGTGTATGTCCACCTTTCTTCTCGCAAAACTACCGCTTGGGCACATTCTTCTTGAGTCAAATTGCGTAATTCACGTCGCGATCGAGTGTAGAAAATCAAACGAAAGAAAAACTATTGATCACCAGAATTGATCGAGAACAACTGATTTTAGAATGGAGCCAATACATTCAAAATCTGATAATATCATCTTTTTTTATTCCTGCTGGAAAAAAAAAAAACATCTGTATTGAAGAAAAACGTTGAAAGTGGATAACATATGCATGCATAATTCTGATAAAAATAATTATCATTGAGGACACCTTCAGTTGTAGAATAAATTTGAGATTTCCATAATGTGCGTTAATTTTTTTGCGCAGTGTTGTATCTTGGCAGTTGGTGAGACTGCTACGAAAATTGACAGATTACGGAATTCGAATTGTCATGTGTTGAAAATTGATATGATCGGAAGTCAGAGTTGGCAACCAGAAAACGAAAAATATAACTGCTGTAACGAGTTCATTTTATTACTACTTTTAGTACTGTAATGACTTATTACGACACTGAAATAGAGAAAAATGATTTTTCGAAGAAAGAACGTTCCGAAAATGTCGAAGGCCCAATAAACTAGGGAATTTTTTGCAGGGTCATTTCTGATATTGTCGCAATGCTTATTTTTAATTTTTCAACGTGACGACGTCAACTCGAGATATGTTTAGCTCGAGGTTGATGCGAAAAAAAACAGGTATAATTATTTTTTGATTCGCGGGCTTCGTCTAGATCGACAATTTGACTAACGATGTTCATGATTCGAAGGGTATATAATATATCATCAGCTCTCATCTATGTAGCCATAAAATATGTAATTGCAGTGACGTCAGTCGCATAGTATCTGAATTTTGCCTTGGTAAGGTATTAATTTCATGTTATAATTGTATGAAAGGCGAAATTGATTTGCATTATTTTATTAATTGATCCGAACGTTCTAATAAATATTTATGCGATATTGAAATGTGGGTTTTCGTAAAAGGGAAAGTTTTGTACTTAGCTGGGATTAGTGCATCGGGGAACCATAGAATTCTGCGTATGATACAAGATTTTAGTGAAAAACCTCAGCAAAAAAATTTTTGAAATGAATGATCGAAGGATCAGAAATAATATTGAAAAAATTTGATACATTCCATTCAGATTGCCAAATTTCTTTGTCGCTTCAATTCATATCAATCAGAAAATTTGACCAAAAAGATTTACGCGACTTCAATCTGGGCAGCTTATTATCTGGAATATAGGTGAGTATGGGAAATGAATTCGGAAAGGAATTGAATTTGTTCCAAGAATTCAAAGCTGTTGTCTGTATGCGATTATGGGGAGGGACAATATTTGAGAGGACTGGTAACCAAGGAATAGGCGTAGACTTGATAGTACCAGTAATAATCCTCATAGAAAAATTTAGTTGGGCATCAATATTTTTACATGAACACTGTTCAACCAAACAGCGCCCCATGAGGAACCAGCTAGTTTCTGAAGAATATTGTTTCGAGTTTTAAGCTTCAAACGCAGATCATCTAAATGGGCGTTGAAATTTGGAGAGGAATCAAGTTTGATTCCCAGGTATCTAGGATTGAAATTATGATTTAAGGGACAAGAACCAAAAGTTTCACTCAATTTTTCATATTTCTGGTGATTATTCAAATGAAAACACGAAACCTCGGTTTTATCTTCATTCGGGCACAAACGCCACTTCAAAAAATAATTTTTCATTATATCCAAATCTGCGGAAAGGGTACTTTCCATTGTTTGAAAATTATAATGATGAAAAGCCAGAGCAATATCGTCAGCATAAATAAATTTTTCCGAAGAAGTAGTTGGAATGTCACACAAATATGAAATGAATAGAAGAGGTGCTAAAACTGAACCTTGTGGAAGACCATTATTAAAAGTTTCGAAATAACTTGTGTTATTATCGACAAAAACTCGGATCCTTTCGTCGGATTACATATTTTATAATAGTCTAACCATTTTTTCACATTTTAAATGATTATAGAGTTTATAAATTAATCCATCTTTCCATGCTGTATCATATGCAGCTGATAAATCCACAAATGCTGTCCCTGTTTTTAAGTTTTCATCGAACCCTGATTCAATAAATGTGGTGGGGCTAAGAACTTGATCGCAACAATTCCTATTTTATTCTTTACAACATCAACAGAAATATCGTTCAAAAGTTTCCACCGAAACAACAAGCCCTCGATGCCTGAACTTAACATGTCCATCAGAAGAATGCATTCGTTCACCTCTCGTCATTTCGCCATTAGACGTTCACGATAAGAATAGAACGAAAAATTCCGTTCTCGGGAACTTTGGACTTCTCAAAGGTGGCAGGCATGCGATCGCTTTCACTTTCGTCTGTGGTTCAACGTCTTCCGGGTTAGGTTAGGTTGGGCGCAGTTCTTGGATCACGAACACGCAGCGCGACGTCTGCCTTGACGTAGGTCAGTTGACAAGTTTTTCTCTGATTCCGCCATATTTGGTAGGACGAAATATTTCGGTTTTCTTGGTTATATTTCGTTGTTATATGTTGGTACTCTGAACCATGGAGGTAGAAGAAGGGGAGGTAGCATATCCTATGTGTCCCTTGTTATGAAAGTGTCACCAAAAATCCGCCATGTTGCGGAGCCAAATTTGTGGCGGGAATTTTATATATTTGAATTTTTATAATACGGAGTTTGTTCGATTCTCTTTTAATGACCAAAAGATGAATAAATAATGATCGAAACAAATCAAGGAGTCAAAATATCATAAACAATTGCTTCTAATGAATTGGTGAGTTGAATTACGTACGGAATGAATGATTTGTTCCTGTTACTAATCATACTTTTTTTTTTCAATTAAGGTACATACAAATTCAGATAATATGCAATGAAACAAATTGGTAAATTATCTCGTGTACCCCTATCAATTAAAATTGTATGCAACAATAATTAAACCATATATTTACAAACGTCAAAAAATTTAGCTTTTCACCATTAATTTCCGAGTAAGATCAGCATATGCTGTACAAGAAACCATTTCTTATAAGTTTTTCCACAACATACAACTGCCAAAACCAACGAACGAATAATAAATAAGGCCAAAATTGCAGAACCTACAGTTTAAAATACCTCGAAGTCGGCCATCTTAGGGTGCCAAATCCGGATTTGTTTTGGTGACACTTTTCAAACGTTATGCCCCCTCCACTTTCTTTACCTCCATGCTCTGAACTCCCCTGTCACGGATTCATCTGTTATCTGTCAAATACGTGATAGCGGAAACAGTTCGGCCAACCAACCTTTTTTAGTGCGAAAATCACTGATATTTAATTTCAATGATAATTCGGTGAGAAAAAAAATTTTTTTTTGGAGCTAAAGAAATGTGCGTCATATATTTAGTTAATTGAGGTACGAAGATTGCGAATCTGGAATCAGAATTCTCCTACAGTCGGCTTTTTTTCAAATAAATAATTTTTTTAGAAAAATTTTCAAAATTGTGGTAAACTTTGAGGTGCTGTAGCACTTGCAAAAATGCCACTGTACCTATGCTGATTTTTTTTACATATATATTGATTCTTCGTGAATTATTATATGCAGTTTTTATTTTCCTATCGCTTCAAGTTTAGATTTTAGGAATTTTTCCGCGAAGGTCCAAATTTTCGGAATTTCCATCGACTATAACTCGAGAAATAAATTTTTTTGAAAATATCTGTTTGCATATTCTTAATCTACGCCCTCAAATTAATGAGATATATGATTTTGGTTTCGATCTGAGCAAAAAATTTTTTTTCAAAAAATCGAAAATTTTCCATGCATGTATGCAAAATTTGTCAAAAAATGAAAGTTGTCTGATCGCTACCAAAACTTACATACTCACTAATTCGGGGGTGTAGATAAATAGTATCCAAACAGTTTTACTTTAAAACTTTTAGTTTTCAAGTTATAGCCGATGGAAAATCCAAAAAATTAGACCTTTTTGGAAAAATTCATAAAATCTAAACTAATCTCGATAGGACCATGAAAATTGCATCATTTCATTCGCAAAGGATCAATCTATATTTAAAAAAAAAAACAGAATCTCCCCACTTCAATTTTTTTGGATGGTACAGCACCTCAAAGTTGACGAAATTTTCGTAAATTTTTCGGAAAAAATTATTTATATGCCAAAAAAACGACTGCAGGAAAAATCAGATCACATATTCGTCATCTACGTACATATTTCAACCAAATATATGACCGACTTTGGATATCTCAAAAAAAAATTTTTGAGAATGAAAATTTGCTTCACTAAGTTGGTGAACTCCAAATTTTTTATTTTTCCTCTAAGTATGCTAGGGAAGTAGGGTCACTGAAGTTCCCTTCCACATTTTTCAAATGTACAACAGCAAATTGGTATTGATTCTTTGTGAATTATTCGATGCAATTTTCATTTTCCTATCGTTTCAAGTTTAGATTTTAGGATTTTTTCCGCGAAGGTCCAAATTTTCGGATTTTCCATCGACTATAACTCGGAAAATAAATTTTTTTAAAAATATCTGTTTGAATATTCTTAATCTACACACTCAAATTAATGAGATATATGATTTTGGTTTCGATCCGAGCAAAAAAATTTTTTCGAAAAATCGAAAATTTTCCATGCATATGTATGCAAAATTTGTCAAAAAATGAAAATTGTCTGATCGCTACCAAAACTCACATACTCACTAATTCGGGGGTGTAGATGAATAGTATCCAAACAGTTTTTCTTTAAAACTTTTAGTTTTCAAGTTATAGCCGATGGAAAATCCAAAAAATTAGACCTTTTTGGAAAAATTCATAAAATCTAAACTAATCTCGATAGGACCATGTAAATTGTTCCATTTTATTCACAAACGATCAATCTATATTTCAAAAAAAACAGCATCTCCTCACTTCAATTTTTTTGGATGGTACAGCACCTCAAAATTGACAAAATTTTCGTAAATTTTTCGGAAAAAATTATTTATATGCCAAAAAAACGACTACAGGAAAAATCAAATAACATATTCGTCATCTACGTACATATTTCAACCAAATATATGACCGACTTTGGATATCTCAAAAACAAAATTTTTTGAGAATGAAAATGTGCTCCACAAAGTTGGTGAGCTCAAATTTTTTTTTCCTGTAAGTATGCTAAGAAAGTGGGTTAACTGAAGTTCCCTTCCACATTTTTCAATGCACAACAGCAAATTGGTATATGCAGTCAAGATACAAAGACAAAAACTGGACAACAACGCAATTTAAATGACAGCGTCTTTTTTATTTGTAAACAAGCATTTGTTAGTAACCATAGCGTTGGCAACGTTTGCCATTCACAAAAACCTCGTGATTAGTTGATTGAAATGCATTTCGAAGTTTGAAATCGTTCCAAATTCGCCTTATTGAATTATCAAAATGGGGAAGTTAACATTATATGATATTTGTATTAAAACTTTTAACACTCTCATTATCAAGAACTGACCTGAAAGACTTACCTGTAGCACCTAGAAAAATAACACTATACCAATGCTGACTTCTTTTTCACATAGATTGATCCTTTGTGAATTATTAGATGCAATTTTTATTTTCCTATCGCTTCAAGTTCAGATTTTAGGATTTTTTCCGCGAAGGTCCAAAATTTCGGATTTTCCATCGACTATAACTCGAGAAATAAATTTTTTTGAAAATATCTGTTTGCATATTCTTAATCTACACCCTCAAATTAATGAGATATATGATTTTGATTCCGATCCGAGCAAAAAAAATTTTTTTAAAAAATCGAAAATTTTCCATGCATATGTATGCAAAATTTGTCAAAAAATGAAAGTTGTCTGATAGTTACCAAACCGTACATACTCACTAATTCGAAGGTGTAGATTGATAATATCCAAATAGTTTTTCTTTAAAACTTTTAGTTGTCAAATTAAAGTCGATGAAAAATCCGAAAAATTGGACTTTCGCGGAAAAATTCATAAAATCTAAACTAGTCGCGATAGGTCTATGAAAATTATACCATTTTATTCGTGAAGGATCAATCTGAATGAAAAAAAATCAGCATCTCCTCACTTCAATTTTTTTGGATTCTACAACACCTCAAAGTTCACCAAATTTTCGTAAATTTTTTGGAAAAATTTATTTATTTACCAAAAAAAACGATTGCAGGAAAAATCTAATCACATATTAGTCATCTACGTTCATATTTCAACCAAATATATGACCGACTTTCTATATCTAAAAAAAAAATTCATTTTCCTATCGCTCCAAGTTTAGATTTTAGGAATTTTTCCGCGAAGGTCCAAATTTTCGGATTTTCCATCGACTATAACTCGGGAAATAATTTTTTTTGAAAATATCTGTTTGCATATTCTTAATCTACGCCCTCAAATTAATGAGATATATGATTTTGATTCCGATCCGAGCAAAAAAATTTTTTCAAAAAATCGAAAATTTTCCATGCATTTTGTCAAAAAATGAAAGTTGTCTGATCGCTACCAAAACTTACATACTCACTTATTCGGGAGCGTAGATAAATAATATCCAAACAGTTTTTCTTCAGAACTTTTAGTTTTCAAGTTTTAGTCGATGGAAAATCCAAAAAATTAGACCTTTTTGGAAAAATTCATAAAATCTAAACTAATCTCGATAGGACCATGAAAATTGCATCATTTCATTCGCAAAGGATCAATCTATATTTAAAAAAAAACAGCATCTCCTCACTTCAATTTTTTTGGATGGTACAGCACCTCAAAGTTGACAAAATTTTCGTAAATTTTTCAGAAAAAATTATTTATATGCCAAAAAAACGACTGCAGGAAAAATCAAATCACATTTTCGTCATCTACGTACATATTTCAACCAAATATATGACCGACTTTGGATATCTCAAAAAAAAAATTTTTTTGAGAATGAAAATTTGCTTCACAAATTTGGCGAGCTCCAAATTTTTTATTTTTCCTGTAAGTATGCTAAAAAAAGGGGGTTCACTGAAGTTCCCTTCCACATTTTTCAATGCACAACAGCAAATTAGCATATGCAGTCAAGATACAAAGACAAAAACTGGACAACAACGCAATTCAAGTGACAGCGTCTTTTTTATTTGTAAACAAGCATTTTTAGTAACCATAGCGTTGGCAACGTTTGCCATTCACAACAACCTTGCGAATGGTTGATTGAAAGGCATTTTGAAGTTCGGAATCGTTCCAAATTTTTCTATTGAATCGTCAAAATGGGGAAGTTAACATTGTAAGATATTTGTATTAAAACTTTTAACACTCCTATTATGAAGAACTGACCTGAAAGACTTGTCTCTAGCACCTAGAAAAATGACACTGTACCAATGCTGACTTCTTCTTCACAAAGATTGATTCTTTATGAATTATTCGATGCAATTTTCATTTTCCTATCGCTCCAAGTTTAGATTTTAGGATATTTTCCGCGAAGGTCCAAATTTTCGGATTTTCCATCGACTCTAACTCGAGAAATAATTTTTTTTGAAAATATCTGTTTGCATATTCTTAATCTACGCCCCCAAATTAATGAATTATAGTCGATGAAAAATCCAAAAAATTGGACCTTCTCGGAAATATACATAAAATCTAAACTAGTCGCGATAGGACTATGAAAATTATATAATCTCATTCGTAAAGGATCAGTCTAGCTGTCAAAATATCAGCATCTCCGCACTCCAATTTTGTTGGCTGCTACAGCCCCTCAATGTTGACCAAATTTTCTAAAATTTTTCGAAAAAAATTGTTTATTTGCAAAAAAAACGACTGCAGGAAAAATCTAATCACATATTCGTCATCTACGTTCATATTTCAACCAAATATATGACCGACTTTGGATATCTAAAAAAAAAAATTTTTTTGAGAATGAAAATTTGCTCCACAAAGTTGGTGAGCCCAAATTTTTTTTTCCTGTAAGTATGCTAAGAAAGTGGGTTAACTGAAGTTCCCTTCCACATTTCTCAATGCACAACAGCAAACTGGTATATGCAGTCAAGATACAAAGACAAAAACTGGTCAACAACGCAATTTAAATGACAGCGTCTTTTTTTATTTGTAAACAAGCATTTGATAGTAACCATAGCGTTGGCAACGTTTGCCATTCACAAAAACCTCGTGATTAGTTGATTGAAATGCATTTCGAAGTTTGAAATCGTTCCAAATTCGCCTTATTGAATCATCAAAATTGTGAAGTTAACATTGTATGATATTTGTATTAAAACTTTTAACACTCTCATTATGAAAAACTGACTATTGTTTGAACTCAAGCCGCATAGGTCCGAACTGTTGCATCACCCTGTAGAATCGCCTGATGTTGATACCTTCGAAAGCAACTGGAATTGTTCTAGCTAGCCTTTTCTGGCAATTGACGACATTTTAATCGAACTAGCGTAATGATCAATTTCAAGGTCGTCGCTTTGGGAAATTGTAATGAGCAATTTCGCACAGTTAATGAGGCACTTAATTGCCCTCTCTTTCTATTGTATCCAAACGAGTGCTGGGTTTCTAATTTGATGGTGGTTTATACGACCCGTATGATTGGTTCTCGTCCTTTTTGAATTGCGATAAGAAAAATTGAATTATTTTGAGAATCATAGCTAAGCGATTTAAATCGTAGGTTAGTCCTCGAAATATCGATTGATTTAGCCCACGAATATTCGATATTTTATCAGATGGCTGTTGAATTTTTTTTTATGGGACACCACGTATATTTTTGCTCAACTGATGTGAATTATCAGCCCTTGCTGAGACATAACCTTTGAAAAGATGAATGGATTTTTCAGCTTTTTATTTTTGTCTACAGGACCAAAATACATAGCAACATAGATTTTCTGAAATTTCAATACACCATAAGTGTATTAAAAAAAAACCATAAGTGCTGCAAGTACCACTATTTTTCAACCCCCTACGATATTTACAAGAAACGAAGAAATTATTCCATATCTCTTCACATACTCATGAAATTTTAAAATAAATGTTTTCTTGAAGGAAGTTAAATGCTTTTTTTTTAGATATTTTTCCATTTTTATAAAACGAATGTTTTCCTCATGATACCTAATACGGTGTTCGTGAATTTTTAGAAGATGAAATTCGTTAGTTTATTATTTTTTGTTTTGTTTCACTGGATTCCTCAATTCGATATAAAAAAAATTTAATTTGTGAAATTCGAAAAATTTGGTTCTTTGGCTTGATGCAACTCTGTTCGAACGATTCACAGAATTAAGGAAGTTAAAGAGGTAGATTTGAAGTTCAGGACATTTTGCCAGGGGTGGCATAGCTCATTACAAAAATTCAAAACGGTTATACGTTTTCTACTAGCTTGAATCCAGAGGGAATGTATTCGTAAAATAGTTTCTACCGAGCTTAAGGGTCTATTGTTGAAATATAAGTACTAGTAAATTGGAAATTTCCGAGCTGTCGAAAAGTGTTTCGAACTTGGTAATGGCGTCTGAAACGACACGATAAAATAGGTAATGTTAATGAGATGATTGGACGATGCTGTTTGGAATTTTCGGTCGCTCAGTGTGGTACTTGCAGTTGTTGTGTTGTTGTTTCGTTATTTTTCCTCGCTCGGCGTTCGAATATGCCTAACTTCAATGTACAGGTAGGTGTGTGTTGTACAGGGTGATTCACGAAGACCGTTCGTTAGAATATTTTGATGATAAACACTTGAAATTCGAAATAGGTGAGATATATTCTTGGAAAAACTTTGATTTTTTTAATGTAATACCCAGTTTTTTCATGGATGCAATTCTACATTGCTCTCAATTGTGAGCTGCTTATTATTCTCGGAAAATTCGTGTGAAATAAAAAATTTTTCTCAAATATTGCTTCAACCTGTCTGTACATCATTGTTAAATAAATAAATAAACACAATGTTGAAAATTCCTAATTTGCTAGGTTCTATCAGACGTACCAATGCTCATAATTTGTTAATTAAAGAATCAATTCAACGTACAGGGTGTTTGTATTTTAATGTCAAAATCAGTCATGAGAAAAACTTCAAATTTTTTTTTTCAAATGAGGGTTCTCTCTTCTGATTCCAAATATAAATACTTTATAGAGATTATCTCTGGCAGTTTTCTAAAAATTCCGATATTTCCGTGTAAATCTAAGGCAGTTGTGGAATGCCACACGACAATCATGCGATTTCTTTATATCAAAGCAACCGTAGATAAAAAAACAACAGATATTTATTTTATTTATTTATTAACTAAAAGTTGAATTGAGGGTTCAAAATTACTCTCATTTACTTCTACATGCAGTCGATATCTTTCTATTAAGTTTTTGAGGGTTTTCCTTACCATTTCTGGATTATTATTGAAGTTGCCAATTTTTTGTCCATTTTGAATTTATTGCCTTCAATATTTTGCATAAACACTTCAGATTTCAAATATCCCCATAAAAAAGGGTCCAATGGGGTTAAATCGGGACTGTCAGGAGACTACAGAATGGAACTTCGATACAAAGAAATCACAGCATTCTCGAGTCGAATATAGATATATTTGAAATCAGAAGAAAAAGCTCTTTTATGCATTTCGTAGTACTGAATTCTGAATGCCCAGGAAAAATACTACAAATTTGCACATTTTTTTCTCGAGAAATGCAATTCGTCTTTCCTACAGACTGTAATACGTGTGCTTCGTTAATCCGATTGTTTTTGGTTGATCGGATTACCGAGACTCTACTGTAGTACTCACCCACTCGTCCTCTATCAAATTCGCTAAGCTTTTGAAACTATTGTCGTCTAACTGTATGTATTTTAAACGGCTTGAACCATCTTTTCATAACGTATTGTACAAACCGTTTTTGTCCCAACTTTGTCGGTTTATACTTTTATGAGTTTTGTACACAAATGTAAAATTGGAGTGAATAAACAAATATTATTAATATTCGTTGAACTCTTGGAAATAGATTCATTATTTCTGAGCGTTAATTTTTCCGATCCACTCAGTATATTTCCACAACTCAGGACGCGATGTTCAACCGATCGAACCACTACTAACGATCGTTTCCTAGTCATGTGCTGGAATTCTATCAAGACTTATCCCGCAAGTATCGAAAACTACGCCCATAGGAAATTCACATAAATACACCGCTGATAAATATCGGCGATAAAACTCGCTGACAATATTAGTATCCTTTTGTATTTCTCTACGTTCGCAGTTCGGATTATCGATTTTTCAACGTCTCGTTATGTGGAAGAAGCTGACTGGGAAGAAGTCGCGTCGAAAGATGTCTTTCAACGTGAGTAGCGAAGGCAATTTTTCATCCGCACACTGTGTACCTGGTTGTTTTCAAGGTGAATGGAGTGAAATTCGACTCTGAGATTGTGCACGAGTGTACTTCCTCTCACTCATATGAAATTATTTGGTTATGTTTTCATTTTTATATGTTTTTGTTACTAGAATGTCAGTAAAATAATGTCGGTTGGCACACGTGAAATATCGTGAATGTCAAATCGACGTTGCCAGTTTGACGCAACGCCCACAACTTTTTTTCGGTGAAAAAAATAAATGTATTTACAGACAGATCTCTCGTGATTTTCATGCGAATAACTAGATATGGAATCCCCATATTCTGAAACATACTGTATTACCAAGAATTTTTTATAGAACGGACAACGTTACGTTGATTCGAAACAAAAAAATGTTTTGACAAGCGTCATAATTTCTCATTTTCGTTCGGAACAGGCTGGAAAGTTTCGAAATTCCAATGGTTTTGTATAAGTGAATGGTGTATTAGGTGTAAAACTTTGCTTCCGCCGTTGTTTTCCGAAATTAGAGCTTCGAGAAAATCACTGTAAAATCATTTAAATCTCAAAACAACTTGAATCGATCCAATAAAAAACAGTATGAGACATTTCGTCAATCTGGTCGCCTTTTTTCTGGAGTTTGCTTCTTTCATATGCTTCATGAATATTTTAATTTTGAAATGTCAAGACGAAAATTAACAAACGCTGAGGCTAATAGGGCTATCGGAATGCTACAGGGTGGCCTAACTCAGGTCGTTGTAGCGGAAAGGCTCCAAGTCAGCCAAAGTTTGATATCTCGACTTTGAAATAGGTTCAGGGAGACAGGTTCCGAGTTGGAAACACCAAGGCTTGGTGGGCGACGAAAAACAACACCTGCTCATGATCGTTTCATCACCGTTTCGGCGAGAAGAAAGCCTGAATCTACGTGTAGAATGCTACGGAATACTCTTGAAAATGCAGATGGGGTCCAAGTTTCTATCGAAACCATCAGACGACGTTCGAGAGAGTTGAATCTAGGATCTAGACGTTCATTAAGAGGAGTTCCATCAACACGTGACCATAAGCGTCAAAGACTGGAATGGGCAAGGTAACATATCCAATTGGAACGATCAATGGCGTAGTGTTCTTTTCTCTGATGAATTCAGGTATGGACTATTTTCAGATTGTCGAAGAATAAGGATATGGACAATCCCACGCATACCCCGTAATGGTCGCTATGTCCAAGAAGTCCATACAGTCAGAGAGAGTTGTGTTACGGTGTGGACCGGGATATGTTTCAACGGACCCACAAATCTACACATTTGTCCTGGGAATATGACCGCCTTCACCTATAGGGAGCATGTCATTGATAATGTTTTGCCAAATTTTCACGCTGCTATTGGTGAAACTTTCAATTTCTGGACGATAACGTTAAAGGGCACCGTGCAGCCATAGTTGAGAATGTGCGCGAGGTGCTTGGTATTTCACATTTACCAGTACCTCCGCATTCGCCAGATTTGAATTGCATAGAACATGCATGGGATATGTTCCAAAGAAGATTAGATAATCATGTATCTACCCCAGAATCCTTAAATGATCTGAGAGAGCTTCTGCCCCGTTTATGGAACCAAATTCCTCAGGAAATGTTCAACAACCTCGTGTGTAGTATGCAAAGAAGATGTCAAGCTGTTATTGATGCCCGTGGAGGCCATACATTGTATTGATAGTCTAAAAATGCTTGAATTCTCTGGGAATGAAATTTCGTTATTTTACTGGATTTTTCTTAACCACCCTGTATCTGTACGCTGTAGATATACAGGCTTAAATTAATTTAATTTCCAACAGCTTGAAATAATATTTACATGAATTTAAACTATATTTTTTTGCAATTTAAGTCAATATTCCTAATTCATGTGGATCACTTCATATGTTCTGTAGTTTTGTTCTGAATAAAAAATTTAACAGATTCAAAATAATCCTTTCACTGCTTACTGAACGCTGAAAATTTGGATATTCTGTTCCGAATATGAAGTAATGAAATAGGCAACGTAGCAAAGTGCTGACCTACTTTGGAAATTGCTCAGTTTTGGGTGCGATTTTAAGATTGCGTATGATGCTCATTGCATCATCCATGCAACGTCTGCGACGGATGCAATGACGTCAGCATACTATCAGCAGTTAACTGTGATCACAATATCTCGTTTTTCATGATTGGTAAGGAACCGTGACTACCTGTGAATTTTTGCTATAACAGTGATTAAATCACAGTTCGTGAAACATCGCTCATCTCTGTTCAAATTCATATACAGGGTGAGTCACGAGGAACGGCCCAAACTTCAGATGTGTATTTTGCAGGTCGAAATAATTTAAAAAAACTCATATGTTGTTATCCGATTCCCATTTGTTTTCAAACTATAAAGTAATTAGAATATTTAAATAAGGTCAAACAATATTCAGATCAAGAAATTCTCGGACTATGGATTGGTCGCTGTGCTCCTATTAGTTGGCCTGCAAGACCTCCAGACCTCACACCAGTGGACTATTGTTTGTAGGGCTTGTTCAAGAACGAGGTATACAAGGTTGAAGTTGACACTCGAGATGCTTTAATTCGACGAATTAGAAATACGGCATTGCTTATTAAAGAAAGACACGAATCAATCAGAAAAGCAATGAGAGCCCTTCGCAGACGAAGTCGAATGTGTTTGGAGGTTAATGGCGGGATTTTTGAGCATTTATTAAAATAATGCTATAAATAAGGCCATTTTAATATGGCAAATGTTGTTTTTCATGATGACGCTATAGTTTGAGAACAAATGAAAATCGGATAACAACATATGAGTTTTTTTTAAATTATTTCGACCTATAGAATACACACCTGAAGTTTGGGCCGTTCCTCCAGACTCACCCTGTATATAACGCGGGAGGAGCCGTGGGTTTGAGCTAGTATTTCATACACTGTAAGAAAAAAGTTGAAAACTGTTATTAAAAAAATAACTATAACTCTTGATAACCGTTACTCAGAAAAAACGTTATCGCATATAACTGATCACGTCTCGAATCACGAGTAATTTCGTTTTCGCTCTTTCCAGTCATTAAAAAATAACTATAACTCTTAATTCTTGATAACGGTTACTCAAAAATAACGTTGTCGCATATAACTGATCACGAATAATTCCGTTTTCGCTCTTTCCAGTCGCTGTGCCGGGAGGCTCCTTTCAGCGACGAGCCCGAGGCGATCCGGACCAGAGAGATGTGCGACTACACCAAGAGGATAACCATAGAGATGGCGAGGAGCGGTAACGTCCCCAGGCCGATCAGGATATACGCCGACGGCATCTACGATCTCTTCCACCAGGGTCACGCGAGGCAGCTGCTGCAGGCGAAGAACCTCTTCCCGAACGTCTACCTGATCGTCGGAAGTAAGTTGAGGTTATGTTTTTTCTCTGTGGTCTCGCGGTGGCGCCACCTACGACCGCAACGGCGCGTTCTGTGTACAAACGTCGTTAGAAGTAATAATAATAATAATGAAGGTGAAAATAGTTTAACGACGTTCATAATCCGTCGAAGAAAATGTCTGGGTAACAACCCGGAAACTAGTATATTGCTACGTTGGTTCGATGGCAGCACGTTTCCTGCAGTTCACTTCATGATCTAGATTTTCACTAGTCCATATTATTATAAATAATAAAGGTCTTTATTCCACTTACAGAAAAGGCTAGATTCAGCGATCATTCAGAAACGCTGTTTGATCTAACCTACAAAGTCTTTGCATATTAGCAAATATAAACAAAATTAAAAGAAAAACGAACATAATATCATAAAAATTATGCCTCCTTAGGTTATAGTTAATAGTTCAGAAGGGGTTACAGTCCACTGCGACCTGATGGTCTATTGTGCCCCCTGACAAAGCTTCACAGCTCGCCTCCCAGTCCCAGAGATCTTATGAAATCCAATATCTCGAAAGGCTTCAGTGAGGCTAATTCCTCACTCCTACAGGTCTCTTGTCCAAAGCATTGTTTCCTTTGGCTCACAATCCCAAAGCATTCTGTGACTAGGTGAATAGGAGTTTCTTCCTCCTCCCCACAGAATCTACACTCGTCAGTGTCCGATACGCCCATTCTCAGCAAGTGCTTTCTGAGGCGACAATGCACTTTAAGAAAGCCAGTGAGGGGGTGTAGTTGGTTCTAACTGAGATCCAAATATCTTTTGGATCTTGCAGTTTCAAAATTCCGAAGGAACTTTTTGGAGTGATTCAACCCTGGGAGATTCTGCTAGAGTGTTTTTCTTTCAGTTTTCTCCTTCTCCAGAAACTCCTTCTTATATGTACATTTTGCTATATCACAGAAAGGTTCTGGGCCAGTGAGTGGTTTCCAAGCACCCTCTCTGGCAAGTTTATTGGCCTCTTCGTTACCTGTGATTCCCGAATGACCAGGAACCCAGATCAAAGAGACCTTATTTTTCTTTCCTACCTCATTGAGTTTGATCCGGCATTCCCATGTCGACTTTGAGTCGATGACATAGGAGTTCAGTGCTTTAATAGCAGCTTGACTATTTGAGTGAATAGCTATGTCGCAATTCTTATAGTTTCTCTCTAGATTAATGTCTAGACATCTTTCGATTTCTAATATTTCTGCTTGCAGAACACTCAAACAGGAGCCTAACGATAGTGTATACTTGGCTTTGGACCCGTGAACCCCAGCGCCAGCTCCCGTGTTGGTTTTAGAACCATCTGTATACCATTTAACAGTATTTTATTTGAAATTTTGGTCGGTGTATTCCCGCTCCCATTCCTCTTTCTTGCATATAGCATCGTACTGAAGTTTTCTCAGTACTTACTTTCTTGACCATTACATCACTAGGAAGGTTCGCAGATAAGATGTAGTTATTCAGAGGGCTCCAGACTCTCTGACACCTAATTCTCTCATTACCTGCGCCTTCTCTAGATATTCTGAGGATGCGCTCATAGGCCATCCTGTCAATCACCAGATGTAGGGGTTTGCCTCTTTAAGTTTCCCGAGAAAGAAACAATCTATGTCTGGAAATTAGTTGCATAATTTCTCCTATGTCAAAAGCACTATTCTTGGTGTTTTTTTTTTTTTTAGAGCGATACAACTTTGCGTTGGCGACACTGCTTTATTCTACAACTTATTCAACATATGATTGCTGCTTTTTGTTAAGTTGGGTTTGACACTTCATTATGAATAGACTTACACCGGAAAAAACCCCTGAAAATCGTTGAAATAATGGTTGTGTTCGTACATTTAATACATAATCGCGAAAATAATTTCTTGGGATGTAGAAACTCGCGTTTATATTTGGTTAATTAAGGTGCGTAGATTACTAATCTGTATTCAGGATTTTCCTGAAGTCTGTATTTTGGCAAATAAATATGTTTTTCCGAAAAATTTTCGAAAATTTTGTCAATTTTGAGGTGTTGTAGCAGCCAGAAAAATTGTAGTGTGGAGGTGCTGATTCTTTAACATATGGAATAGTCCCTTGCGAATAAAATGGTACAATTTTCATGGTCTTATCGCGACTAATTCAGATTTTATGAATTTTTCCACAAAGGTCAAATTTTTTTGATTTTCCATCGACTATAACATAAAAACTAAAAGTTTTAGAGAAAAACTATTTGGATATTATTAATCTACGCCCTCGAATTATTAAATGAGTAAATTTTGATAGTGATCAGAAAACTTTCATGTTTTGACAAAATTTACATACATATGCATGGAAAATTTTCGATTTTTCGTAAAAATTTTTTTTGCTCGGATCAAAACGAAAATCATATCAGTTATTGATTTGAAGGCGGAGATGACGAATATGCAAACAGAAATTTTTTAAAAAATTTATTTTTTTTAGTTATAGTCGATAGAAAATCCGAAATTGGAGGCCATCGCGGAAATATTCATAAAATCTAAACTAATCGCGATAGGAAAATAAAAATTGCACCTATTTATTCCCAAAGAATCAACCTAAAATTAAAAAAAATCAGCATCGTTACAATGCCATTTTTCTAGGTGCTGCAGCATTTCCAAGTTGACCAAAGTTTGGAATATTTTTCGGAAAAAGTTCTTCATTTTCGAAAATACCGACTGCAGGAAAAATTCAATTACAGATTCGTAATCTACGTACTTTAATTAACCAAATTTGTGTATGATCCGGGATTCATATTTGTCCCGGGTTCAAAAACCATTAACCTCAATTAATTTAAGAATCTGATCTTTGTCTTGAGTTTAAACTTTCATTTTTAGTTTTTGTAGTTCTCTGTCTAATCGTGTTCGGCAAGGGTGTCAAGGTCTCCCTATCGGAAGACGATAATTCTTTAAAAATATCGACCGTCTGAGTTGGCAGACGGACAAGTTCAGAGATGTTACCAGTTGACCTCTGAAATAATTCTTATCTTGAGGGGAATATTTCAGTATCACCGTACAGAGATGTTAACGGGAAACCAAGCTTCGTTTTTAATGCTCCATTTCGCATTGAAAGAACGTGGGTTATCAAAAATGAAATCCGCCCCGAAATATCGTGACAGTTTGAAGGGGAAAAACCCTTCGTGTGAATGAAATGATCCCCAAATTCGTTGAGCGGAGGAACAATGATTGTTTCAATTATGTTTTCTACGTGGTTTGCACCAGATATTGTCCGTTCAACGATAATAAGAGGGGTACGGCTACCGAACATTATACCCTCCCTGCACATTATTATTCCGCCTTGAAAAAGCTGATCACCGACGGGCATGTCTGTAGGTCCTCAAAAATTGAAATGTATACTATGGTTTGTTTGGCTTGGTTTTCGATAAATGTCATAATTGAATTTGTTTTCTCTTATGGTTATAGTAAGATCTAGAAAATTTATATGATTGAATTCGACCCCAACACAGATGTTGAACTTCTTCACCCAGTAGATTATGGTTTTAAACAAGAAACTTGGGTAGAATTAGAAATATACAAACATTCCCAAAGCAGATATGAAGAACCCGTAAACATCATGTCTATGAACACTGTACCACCTCTTTTCAAAATTCTCAAAGATTGTTAATGTTTTCATTATCCTGTTATATAATTTCAGGTTTTTTAAATTACTAATGTTTCCATTATCCTCTTATATAATTTTAGTTTTTTAAATTACTAATTCACATGCAATTATATGATTTATAATAATTGTCGATGCCCCTGTTTTTTAACCTAACAATTTTACTTTTCAGTTTGTTTCCCATCGTAAATCTGTCTAATGTGATTTTACTGTTGTGTTTTGACATAACTATTAATGTGAGAACTTCGTTTAAAACTTAGACTGATTTTCTTGTTATGACTAAGCTTCAACGCTGTAAGTAAATAATAACAACTTTTATTTAACAAAAACACTCACACAACCTTACTTACAGCGGATCAATTTTATAACCTGAGGATGGCATATTGCCGAAACATGTATCTAGGTATCTGACCGAACAATAAATGAAGCGAATAAATAAGTGAGGATAAGACTAATTTCACCCCGTACATTTAGTTGTTTACTGGCGCTATCGCTTCTCG
The DNA here is from genome assembly GCA_038502775.1 of Hippodamia convergens. Taxonomy (NCBI): domain Eukaryota; kingdom Metazoa; phylum Arthropoda; class Insecta; order Coleoptera; family Coccinellidae; genus Hippodamia; species Hippodamia convergens. Next base: position 33,504,630 of record CM076610.1, read on the forward strand.
TTGGATGGACTATAGTTTTATATATTAAGATTGTCATGCAAACACTTTGTTTATGTTCAAACGAATTTATAGAAAAATTGCAATGGCTAATTGGACCAAAACCCTTTTTCAGTCTGCAGCGACAAGCTGACCCACAGCAAGAAGGGCAGGACGGTGATGAGCGAGTTCGAGCGTTACGAGGCGGTGCGCCACTGCCGCTACGTGGACGAGATAGTCAGGGACGCGCCCTGGGAGGTGGACGACGTCTTCGTGGCCAGGCACAAGATCGACTTCATAGCCCACGACGACATCCCTTACGGCACGGACGACAGCAACGACATCTACGCGCCCTGGAAGGCGAAGGGCATGTTCGTGGCGACGCAGAGGACGGAGGGCGTCTCGACGTCGGACGTCGTCGCCAGGATAGTCAGGGACTACGACATCTACGTGAGGAGGAACCTGGCGCGGGGGTACACGGCCAAGGAGCTCAACATCTCGTATCTGAGCGAGAAGAAGATCAGGTGAATTGACTATCTCAGTTAGTGTTAGGTAACTCTTGTAAGAGGCGATTCATGTGTCCCGGACACGACGCAGAAATGTAAGAGCGGCTCACTTTGAGAAACACTTGTACCACCTCATTTCGAATGTCCCACTAAGCGACTACGCATCAGGAGAGCCGAAAGACGCGAAACCGAATCAGGTAGTCTGAAATCTCGACCATCTGGACCGGAGCGGGAGCGCAATCCGAGCGATCTGATAATCAGATGTATTTTGCCGAACTCCCCAACTGAAGTGATAAAAATACAGTGACCCTATAGTTAATTGCTTTCATGTTGATAGAGGGTACTTCCATCTTTCCTTTTAAAGAGTGTGTCTTGTCATAAATCACCGGATTTGTGATTATTCCTCATAACAAAATTAGGGTTCTTTTTCAGAAGTTGCTCCATTGATCGTTCTTACCGACCGAATATACAGGGACTTTGTATTACAATGAGCGCTTCAAGCTTCAACTCTAACGTCTGACGTAACGACGTTATCCCCCTTTTTATCGGTCCAGTTGCGCGCGACACAGTATGTAGTAGAATAAATTTTGTCTCGACTGTCTATCGCGTCATGAACGCCCGGAATGCCTCGCCTCATTGGAAGTGGTACACTGTACTGCTAAAGTACAAAAGTGAGGCTTATCTTACAAACTCAATTTTAAAACGTGTACTACCCAACACTAATCTCAGTCTTCGTTTTGTTGACTTATAAAACAACAACAACAACAATCTTTATTTCAGATGAAAATTCCAGTTATTACAAGATATGAAATAAATTAGTGTCAAAACAATGGTGTTACTTCACAATATCTTCTGAACAATAAGGTTCCCTATGTAACAGAAAGTTAAAAAGTTTCTTCTCGAATATTTTTCTATACAAAGTGTCGGGTTTTACTGGGTGATTCACGGTGACTGAAGAAAGATTCTAGATGAACACTTGAAACTTTAAATTTTATATTTTTATATCTTTGTTATTCAGTTAGTTTGAAAGCGGTTACAATCCACTGCTACCTTATAGTATATTGTGCCCCCGGACAAAGTTGTTCTCACCACATTATTTACAGCTCGCTTTTCAGTTCTACAGATCTAATGAAATCCAATATCTGGGAAGACTTCAGCTGAGCTACTTCCTCACTCCTACAAGTTTCTTGACCAAGGAATTGTTTCCTTTGGCTTGCAATGCCAAAGCATTCTGTGACTAGGTGAAGAGGAGGTTCTTTCTCCTTCCCACAGAATCTACACTCGTCAGTGTCCGATACGCCCATTCTCAGCAAGTGCTTTCTGAGGAGACAATGCCCTGTAAGAAAGCCAGTGAGGAGGTGTAGTTGGTTCTTACTGAGATCCAAATATTTTTTGGATCTTGCAGTTTCAAAGTTCTGAAGGAACTTTTTGAAGTGATCCATCCCAGGGAGATTTAGCCAGAGTGTTTCTTTTTTGGCTTTCACCTTCTCCAAAAATCCCTTCTTATAGGTGCATTTTCTTATACCACAGAAAGTTTCTGGGCCAATGAGCGGCTCTAGCAAGTGTTGATGTCTAGATACCTTTCGATTGCTAATATTTCTGCTTGAAGAACACTCATATAGGAGCCTAACCTGACGACAGTGTACACTTTGCTTTAGCCCCGTAAATCCTAGAGCCACCTCCTGTATTGTTTTTAGAACCTATCTGTATACTGTATACCATTTTACGGTATTTTCTTTAAGATTGTGGTGTGTGTATTCCCGCTCCCATTACTCTCTTTTGCTTAGTATTGTACTGAAGCTATGTGTCATTTTTTAAATGTAATACCAATTTTTCATGGATAATCAGACTACCCATTGAATTTTACATTGTTTTCATGGGTCACTTACATATTATTCTCAAAAAATTCGTCTGAAATCTAAAAAAATCCTTGAAATTTTCTAAAATTCATCTTCATTCCAATGTTTATACCTGGTGGATTATTGCATGAAATTTCCTTATTGTTCAGTCGTTTTAGGGTTTTCACCTAGGAATTCAGCCTTCATTTTGACCTTTCAAAACTCGTCTCAAACCCTACCGACTGTAAGATGACCGCGTCTATAAAATTCTTCGGGTCAAAGGTAAAACAATCGACCTTTTGCAAGCTTCTCTGAAATACCACAGTTCCTATAATATTTTCGCTATTTTCATCTATTATAAATATTGTAAAGGAATAAATTCTCTACAACTATTGTTTCAGAAGTTTTTTCGTACTTCGAATTGTTTTTAAGATAGAGGGCACTGAGTGCGCAGTGTTTTGCTGCGTCGAGTATCAGGACATTTATTTGTACGAGACTCAGCTCTAATAATACACGACATAGTAAAACCAAAAACCACAGCTGTTTATTAAGCTGTGGTAAAACACTCCGCGCTCAGTGCCCTCTATCTCAAGAACAGTTTGAAGTACAAAAAAACATCTGAAACAAAAGTTGTAGAAAATTTATTCGTCTATAATATTTATGCTGAATAAAAATAGCGAAAATGTTATAGGAACTGAGGTATTTCAGAAAAGCTTGCAAAAGGTCGATTTTTTTCTTATGACCCGAAGAATTTTATAGATGCGGACACTCTACAGTCGGTAGGGTTTTAGACGAGTTTTGAAAGGTCAAAATGAAGGCAGAATTCCGAGGTGGAAATCTTAAAATGACTGGACTATTAGGAATTTTCATGCAATGATCTCTAGGTGTAAACATTGTAATGAAGATAAATTTGAGAAAATTTCAAGGGTTTTTTCAGATTTCAGACGAAGTTTTTGATAATAATATGTAAGTAACCCATGAAAACAATGTGAAATTCAATGGGTAATCTAATTATCCATGACAAATTGGGTATTACATTTAAAAAATGTCACATAGCTTCAGTAAAATGCTAAGCAAAAGAGAGTAATAGGAGCGGGAATACACACACCACAATCTTCAAGTAAATACCGTAACATGGTATACAGTATACAGATGGGTTCTAAAAACAATACAGGAGGTGGCGCTAGGATTTACGGGGCTATAGCCAAGTGTGCACTATCGTCAGGTTAGGCTTCTATATGAGTGTTCTTCAAGCAGAAATATTAGCAATCGAAAGGTATCTAGACATCAACACTTGCTAGAGCTGCTCACTGGCTCAGAACTTTTCTGTGGTATCAGAAAACGTACCTATAAGAAGGGGTTTTTGGAGAAGGTGAAGGCCGAAAGAGAAACAAACACTCTGGTGGAATCGCCCAAGGATCACTCCTGAAAGGTCCTTCAGAATTTTGAAACTGCAAGATCCAAAAGATATTTGGATCTCAGTAAGAACCAACTACACCTCCTCACTGGATTTCTTACAGGGCATTGTCGGCTCAGAAAGCACTTGCTGAGAATGGGCGTATCGGACACTGACGAGTGTAGATTCTGTGGGGAGGAGGAAGAAACTCCCATTCACAAAGTCACGGAATGCTTTGGCATTGTAAGCCAAAGGAAACAATGCTTTGGTCAAGAAACTTGTAGGAGTAAGGAAGTAGTTTAGCTGAAGCCTTCCCAGACATTGTATTTCAGTAGATTTACTGAACTGGAAGGCGAGCTATAAAAGGTGTAGTGCGAACAGCTTTGTCAGGGATCACAATAGATCATAAGATCGCAGTTGACTGTAACCTCTTTCAAATGAACTAACTAGCATAGAGTTTCCAAGAGTTGTGGGTCGATCAAGCACTATTAACTCATTATTCATGTTTTTAGGTTGCAAAACAAGATGCACGAGCTGAAAGACAAAGGCCGCAAAGTCATAGACACGATCGGCGAGCGCAAAGACGACATGATAGCCAAGTGGGAGGAGAAATCCAGGGACTTCATAGAGAGCTTCCTCCTCCTGTTCGGCAAAGAAAGACTGACCTCCATCTGGAACGAATCCAAGGACAAGATAATGAACGCCCTCTCGCCCCCGAGCTCCCCTCCCGGCTCGCCCTCCTCCAGCACCGGCGACCTTGAAGCCCTCGACGACGACACGCCCCCTAGGAAGAACGCCCGCTTCGACTCTGCAAGGAGCGCCCCCAACGAGTACTACGATAACGATTACAGCGACGAGGATGAGGAATATGTCACCCCTGCCGGGTCGGTGAAACATTGATCTTCGCGAGTTTAACTTACCCGAAGAGGTATCTGACTGTTATGCGATTGTTGTACATGTCTTACGTTCTTTTTTAAATATACAAGTTTATTTATTTATTCTCGATGTAAGTTATTGGAAGTTGGAGTGGAGAATTTTGAATTTGGACGTTGTTGAGTAGTGTTAATGGACTGGATGTTGAGTGGAGTGCAACTGCGGTTCGGACGAACCTCGTTGGTGATAATGTGCCTTGAGTTGTCGGACTTGACATTGACATAACGGATGTCGAAATTTTCGGAATTTGTTGGAATGTCGTGGTTTTTGTATATATTCACAGTTGTTTTGTCTGAAATTATCGAGAATGTAAGGATAAGGGGAAAAGATCACGTATTAATACTCGACACTGAAATGCTTCGTTGAGTTTCGAAATTCTACAAAAAGTAGAGGGTAACCCAAATTACTTTATTTTGACTGTTTCAGATACTTCTGGACTAGATGGGTAAAAACTTCGAGAGGTGTCCTGGGCTCGATTTTCGTGAAAACACCATTAGTGAAAAGATGAAGATATCGTGAAAAATATCTTCATTTTTTTTTTTTAATTTTAAATTATTATTGATTTCTAAAATGTGCCATAACTTTTTTATTTATGGAAATAACTGAAAACGATTAAAACTTTCTAGAAGCGCTTTTTCAATGGAAATAAGAAAATCTATTCAATTCAATTTTTTTCTCATGAAAAAAACCACTTTTTCATTTTAAATCCGAAGGCTTTTTTTTTTCATCTTATATCATACAAAAAAATTTGCAGATAAAAAATATTTGAAATAATGTCTTATTCCCAGTGAAAAAGTGCTTTTTGAAAGTTTTTATCTGTTGCAGATATTTTCAAAAATGAAAAAGTTGAGGCACTTCTTCGAAATCGAAAAAATATATGTGTTTTCATGAAAATCTCTCTAGAGGTACCAGAAACAGCCAAAATAAAGCAATTTGGGATACCCTGTACAATTATTCCGAATTATGAGATCTGTGCATATGGAATTCTGTATTATCTTCAGGATGTTGAATTCATGTTAAATACTTTCTGTTTGACATATTCTGCCTCGTAAAGACAAAAAGCTTGAGAAGCTTCAAAGAGGTGTTATATCAAAATACGAGTTCCTCAATATACAGGGTGGTCAGATTTCGATGTTTTAGTACTACATCTCCTGAATTAAGCGAGATAGAAAGAAAGTAGTATAAATGTCATATTCTCTTTTTTCGAGAAACTCAAATTGCTAAAAGCGAGAGTCGCTAAGGTTTCAAGTTTCCATGATACAGGGTGATTTTGAAATTTGGACAGTCATTATAATTGGTTATAACTTCCGCAGTATTGCCGCTACGCTCTAGAAATAAAAACATCTTCAGGACAGTTTTTTCAGTACTTTTTACCAGTGCTATCGAAATTTCAGTGCCTCTTCAAATTTTAGAGAAATAAAAAAAACCGTAGTGTGCTATGATGATTTTCAATAGACTTTTCCTAGACAATTTCAAAAATATATGTCATGATATACTTCCGAGCTTGAATATGAAAATTCTGAAAAAAACAATTTTCGGTCAAGTAAATTTAAGCAGACTCAAGTTGTATGACTTAATCAAGTGAAAAGATATGAATCAAAATCAACCCTCTTTGATTTTATTAATCGAAAACTGTTTTTTCAGAATTTTCGATATTTAAGCTCGGAAGTATATCATGTATATCATATACTGTTGATACTGTCTAAGAAAAATCTATAGAAAATCATCATAGCACACTATGGTTTCTATTTGAAAAAAATTAATTTTTTTAATTTCTCTAAAATTTGAAGGGGCACTAAAATTTTGATAGCACTGGTAAAAAGAACAGAAAAAACTCCACTAAAGATGTTTTTATTTCGATAGCATAGCAGCAACACTGGGAAAGTTAAAGCCAATTATAATAATTGTCCAAATTTCAAAATCACCCTGTAGCATGGAATCTAGACACCTTAGCAAATTGCGGTTTTCAGTAATTCAAGATTCTCTAAAAAAGAGAACATGACATGTATATTACTTTTTTTCTATCTCGCTTAATTTAGGAAATGTAGTACTAATACATCTAAATCTGACCACCCTGTACAACAGATTCATTATGTGTTGACTTAAACCTTGAAAAAAAACGATATTTCATATGCACAAATCTCATAAGATTTATGAATCCTCAAACATCATTTTCAAAATGCAGATAATGTGCCAATGAAGGTTTTTTTATTCCAAACATTAATCACCAAATATTCTGAAACACACTTTCATCCTTGCTATTTTCATAATGTATATACACAACAGTCAAAATTACTTTACTTATTCATGTTTAAGAATGCAAATTAATGAAATTCTGTCGAAATTATAACTAACATATAAATCCATTCACAAATATAAAATCACACGTCTGGCCTTGGAAATTTGACACATTCCACTCTGTATCGAACAAAAATGGAGGTTATGACGCTTGTCAAAATATTTCTATGTTCCAAAGTCAGAAAGTTGCCCTTTCTACATTCTTAGCAATTTAAGTAATTCTCAGAATGTGAATTTATTCGGAAAATGAATGAATTGGAAAAGATGTGATGGACTAAAATATTTAACGTTTATATGAATTGATAGAAAGGATTCCTTTTCTAGTTATTTGCAATATTTCGATTTCGAACAATATGTAAACAAAGAAACAAACTGGCAACATCATTTTGTCATTAACGATATTTTCTGTGTGCGCACTGACTTTTCATCAGGTGCACCAACTCCTGAAAACGAAACCATGACCTCCTATGTGATTTTATAAAAGCGAATGGAGTATTTATAATTGAAATACACCGAATTATTGGGAGATGCCACTGAATCGTAGAAAAAGTCAATTTGAAATTTTCCTGCTGCGTCTATTGTTTTCACCGAACTTCTGAGAGGGAGATTGTTCTTGTATCTAAATATTTTAGAATCGCTTGTTTTCTACTTGTTTTGTATTATACACTGTTTTATACATTCTTTCTCTTTGCACTTTTTTTCGGAAGAGGTTCAATCGAGGTGCTGAAACTATACAATAATAGTAAATGGCGTTTGCACATTTAGATTTGAGAATGTATCGATTTTGCCAAAAGAAACTTTATGAGATGTGAATATTTGTTGAGCAAGTCATTTTAATAAAGGATTTATTGACTCTTCGTGTTTTTACTGATGATAATCCTAATATTATATGTAGGTTATAACTGGCAGAACTTAAAAATACAAATAGTTCAAAATACCTACCACTATTATTCTACTTCTCAAAATCAAATTAATTATTGTGTTATAACCTGATTTTCACTTCACTATAGAACCAACTCTTCATATTAGAAATTCTGCTGTACCTTAGAGTTTGTTTAAAATTTTATTATTATAGTTAAAAAAAAATACTTCAACTTGCTGATGAAGTCCATTGATAAGGTAGGAATAGAATGGTCAAAAATTTGCCAAGTCTCCATTCATGTTTTCTCATTGTAAAATAATATCGTCTTCTTAATTCTAAAATGGCATAAGTCAAAAATTACATAAAATAATTTTTTCTCCATAATCTCTTCGAACATAAAACTGTAGTTTTGATAAAGGCCTAATAAATAAACTCTGCTTAAAAATTACAGTCTCCTCAGCCAGTACCCTTTCAAAAAAGAGTATCTCTATAATTTTTGTTCAATGATTAATATCAAAATCTGACTCACTCCTCATAAGCATAAAATTTTGGCCAAATTTCGACGTACGCGTCACAAACTTTTTTTGACTAATGTTGCCTGAAGATATATTTCATGATTTGGCCTGTTTGTCGAGAAAAATTCCATTTTATTAGGCGGACTTTATAAATTTTTTTTTAGCTTGTCTGAAATTTTCAAGAATCAGTCTAACAAGAAAAAGTCAGAAGCATTTGGATAACAAAGACTACAGCACTGTAATATTCATATTATACAGAGTTTTGATCAAATAAATTCATTTATTCCCTTGTTTGAAATCATCATCTCAAAGAGAATTTGAATATGGACGCGAATATTGATTCTCTGAAAAATGCTGTAAGCTGTAATATCAAAATTACAACTATTTTCATCAATTCAACGTTTAGATGACGCTTCAACCGTCCTTTTGGAATTTTCCGTTCTTATCAGGACGTTGTTGATTTCTCACAATTACATTAACTTGAGGAAAACTTGTTGAAAGCTCATGTCAAACGAATTTTCAAAAATAGCCGTTGTTTGACGTTACTAGCACTTCCCGTAATTAATTCGGCGCATCTGACTCATTCTCTGTGAAATCGCGCTAGTTTCACTAGAGACTCTATGACGTTGCTGTCCCTTCGCTATTTCTCTCTCGTTCTTTTTGTCCTTCTCTATGATCCTCGCCTTTTCCTACCTGTCGCGACGGTTTAAAAAGTGATTTCCAGCCAATCACGGGGAGTTATTTAACTTCAAAGTTACTATGGTGCATTTTCTTACCAAACAAAGTAAAAATACAAAAATATGAAACTTAAATATTTCAACATGTCCAGAACTATTATAAAATCGATGCAAAGTGTTCAATTCAAGTGATATGTTGTATTGTTGTCGTCATTTTTATACACTTTTTGTATTATTTTTATGGATGTTATAACCAATAATCCTGTGGTCAAAATGGACGAAGTCAACAACGTTCGTCAGAACAATCTAGTACCGCAATATTCAACCTGCAGCTTCGATTCAAATGGTGATGAACAAAGTAAATGTGATAGTGAGTAGAATATCCAGCAGATTGCTATTTATTTGATAATTTTTGGAATGTAGGGTTATGTTGTCCCAACATTCAAGGTTGCAGTAACTGAAATTCGAAGTGTTCTATCAGATTTTAAATTGAATCCAATTAAGAACGTGGTTAATGTGGAACAATGTTTTCAGACGCATCCTCATATCAAAGGATATGTTTTATTGGTAATGTTGCATTGGATAATGATCTTCGGACAGTTGCAGAACATTACAATCTTCCCATTATCACATCTGAAACAGGTCGAGATTTTGCTCAAGAGAATAATTGCAGTACAATATTTGTGATAGATAAGTTCCAAGGCTCCACTTTTTCCAATTTACACAAAGCCAAACAGCCGATATTAGGGCCACCTGCCCTCAGGCAGTTAGTTATGCGAAATGAACCTCTTCCAAACAATAAGACTAGGCCTTTATATAACCTGGCAATGTCCGGAGTTGTTGTATGTTTCACCGGATTTAGGAATAAGGATGATTTGGTAAGTTTTCACTTATGTTTCTGTTATTTTTAAATGATCTTGATTTCATTTTTAAGGCAAAATTAGTACCATTGATACATCACATGGGTGGATCTATTCGGAAGGAAATGTCTGCCAAAGTAACTCATTTAATAGCTTACACTTGTGGGGGCCAGAAGTATCACTATGCGGCGACCTTTAAAGTGCCTGTACTGAATCAGAGTTGGGTTTTGGATGCATGGGAAGAGAGATTTGACCTCGAATTTTCTGCCACAAACGATACTTTCCTGGTAAGAACTTTTCAAATGTAGTTTATAAGTGGTGTTTTAGTTTTATTAATACTTTATCTTTATTCATTCAGAGTTATTTCGTACTTTTTATCTAATTCTTGAAATCGTGTGAGTTGGGTAGATTTTAATTCATTGTTTTCATTCTTTTTTCAGTATCAACACAAACTAAAACCTTTCCAAGGCGCTCATATTAGATTCGAAGGCTTCCCGGAGGATGAGGAAGAGCATATGAGAGAAGTATTAATATCTAATGGGGGCACAGTTAGTGAAAACAACGATCCAAATTGTACTCACGTTGTAAGTTGCAGTCGAAATTAATTTTTTAACCTGTATTATTCAAATTGGGCTTAGATTGCTAGAATTTTCTGTTTGTTATTCAAATTTATGGGGATTTGGTGGATATTAACATTTTTTTCGTTCATTTTCATTGGATTAATCTACAGATTGGTTTATTAACAATTTTTTGGCTTTTTTTAGAAATTTGACATAGTTTATCGTATAGATCCTTTTGCTGTGAACTAGTTTAACCCTTTCAACTTTCATTGTCGAGAATTGGAGATTTTATACCTCAACGCTGATAAGTTTTTCTATTTATACTAACAACAAAAGTTTTTGGTTCAAAATTAAAGGTTTTTCCCAATAATTTCACCCTTGGGAAAAAAATTTGTGGCTTATAATTGCCTTGAATTATGCTTTTAACAAACAGTGTACTTATTCATATGGGGATTTTACACATTTAATCATGGTACAAAACTAGAATTTTTTCATTTTTCTGAGTTTGCTTTGCTGGAAAAATTGAAGATTTTCTTCATCTTCTATGACTAAAACGGTTCCTTACTGATTCACTGTTCTAAATTGAAGAAAACTGAGCAACTATTAATATTTGCATTCTGGTCCACCCTGTATTCGAATTCACGTAAATAATATTGATGTACATTCGAATTTGAGGCAACAGTTACCGCTATACTGTAATTGTTTATCACTCACTATGCTAACACCCCACATCATTTTGTTTATCTGAACGTTTTTTTTACAGTATTGGAAAAAATTTGAAGTTGATAAACGGATTTGAAATATCAGCTTTTTCAACATCTGCGATATACAGGTGGTTCCATATGAATTAAAAAAGTTGCAGATATTTCCAGTTCAACTTGAAGTATATTATCAAAAAAAATTGTACAGGGTGAGCAAAATTGGTGATGCATGAACTGCAACTTTTTAACTGTGAGAGATGGAGGAAACTGAATGACACTTTTTGGTGGTCTTTTTTAGAGAAACTGATGTCATCAACTGCGTTCCTCTATCTTCTTTTGTTTTCGAGTTATGGGCTAAAATTGAAATTTGGGCGATTTCAACTTTGGCCATTATCTTCGTTTCTTTCTGTGCTAGCATGTTGAAATGAAAACATTATACAGGCACTTTTTCATAGCAATCCAGTAGCGTACTTTGTTTTTTCCCAAGAGGTTTCCTTGCTGAGCTATATCATAAACTTGTGTTTTTTCTTGTGGAAGAAATAGTCTGAAATGGCTTAGAAAGAATCGCCATTTTTTCCTGTTCCAGAAATATATCATACATTATACATCGCCCTCAGATTTATTCAGATATCATGAAAAATATAGATCGTATGTGAAATTTGAATTATTGAGTATTAAGTAGGCTGAATATCAAGATATTTGTCTCTACGCATGATAGACTTGATTCAATTCTCCGTGGTTTGATCTCTGTTCAGAACAACTGTCAATTCGGAGTCATCAGTCGCTAAAATGAAACATATCAACTTATCATATTTCGAACAATTCCATATTGCCGGCAATAATGACAGTTGTAATTGACAGTTGTTCTGAACAAATATCAAACCACGAAGAATTGAATAAAGTATTCAATAGCAAAATAATAATGGCACCATGCGTATAGACATATTATTCTGATATGCAAACTATATTTTCTATGATAACTGAATGAATCTGAGGGCGATGTATGATGTATGATATATTTCTGAAACAGGAAAAAATGGCGATTCTTTCTGAGCCATTTGAAACTATTGTTTTCATAAGAAAAAAAAAACTTTATGTTATTGCTCAGCAAGGAAACCTCTTGGGAAAAAACAAAGTATGCTACTGGATTGCTATGAAAAAAGTGCCTGTATAATGTTTCCATTTCAACATCCTATCACAAACAGAAACGGAGATAATGGCCAAATTTCAATTTTGGCCTATAACTCGAAAACAAAAGAAGATGGAGGAATACAGTTGATGACATTATCAGTTTCCCTAAAAAAGACCACCATAAGTGTCATTCATTTTCCTCTATCTCTCACGGTTAAAAAGTTATAGTTCAAGTATCACCAATTTTGTCCACCCTGTACATTAGATGCTTTTTGCGCTATTGCAGTCACCTGCAAAATTTAAAATATGTTTACTTCATTCCATAGTTTATTCAATGTTGAAACATATGACTCTTGGAACTATTCTGAAGATGACTGCAGGTCGGAAACATGTTAATCTAAGATAAAGGTTTCAATTTAATAAGATAAAGACTTTCTCTTCTCTCCTATACTAAATATTAATATTCTCAGTGACTATTGATATATTTCATGATATATCGCAACAAGGAAACCTCTTAAAAAATCAGAGTACACCACAAGATTGCTATCAAAAAAGGGTCTGTATAAAGTTTTTACTTCAACATTGTAGCATAAACAGGAACAATGTTGAAATTTCATTTTTGGTCTATAACTCGGAAACAAAAGGAGATAAAGGAATGCAGAATGTGCCATTCATTTTTCTCCTTCTCTAACATTTTGTAGTACTGGGATGTACATCTCCAGTCGTTCTTTGACTCCAAATGATGTCGATGAAATTCTGGGACTCTAAATCAGCCAAAGAAACTCTTCTTGCGTTGTCGAAATGAAGGTTGGAAGGGTAAAACAGTCTCATCTCACGTATCACCTCCTCGAAGCACCTAAAACTAGAGCACGGTTGTGGATTTCTAGGTGATGGATTACAGAGAAGGCTACAGCATGGACGCAGGCGCGCAGCTAACCTCCCCCGCTAACGAACCCCCCTCCTCCCCGACCTCAGCGACACCCCCGCCAAAGACACCGTCGACGACCCCGAGTCTTTCCACCGCTTCCAGACGATCTACAACACCCCCCTCAACTCCACCGCTCGCAGCGTCTTCCTGGAGACGCTCGACGAACGCTCGAACGACGAGAGCGTCTTCGAGATGGACAACACCACCTCGTCGACGCGCAAGCGCAAGATGGAGTCCCCAGAGTACTTCTGCAGCGTGAAGCGCAAGCGCGACAAGAGCTTCAGCGAGAAGAAGAAGCGCGTGTCCAACTTTTTCAAGACCCCGATCAATTACTTCTCGCAAAGGAGACGCACCATCCACTCCACCAGCTTCAACGAGAGCGTCATCTCCAGCTCTGGAGTCTTCAACGTGGACACAGTCCAGGACCTCAGCAGGTCGGAGACGCCGAAACCGAAGAAGAACCTGCTGAAGAGGACGTTCAGCTCGAAGTTCTCGAAGAAGAGGTCGGAATTGGACGCGTCCGGGCTGTCTCTAGGAGGGGGTGTCGTTGAGGACGAGGTGGACAAGTTGAACACCTCCTGTTTCCCGGCCATAGGCCGCCTGTCCGCGTGTCCCAGCCTTGCACCCGATCAATCAGAGCCTGGCAACGAGCTGACCAGGGAGTTGAGGGGTCTCTCCGTAACAACGGCTGCGGTACTAACTTCATTTCATTCTGAATTAACCGGGGCGTGTTCCAAACGCGGGGTCAAGGGGTGACTGACAAGCTTTCGTCGAGTACGCGTGCGCGACCGAGTAGCGAATAAGAATATCCGCATGCGCAAACCGACGCGGGAATAAAATCGAGCCCATAATGCAGTAGAGCTTCTTGTTTCGAAAAACAGCATAAACAGGATATTTCATTGGTAAATGAACATACGGTAACCAGAGCTAGACCCTAGGCGAATCCAAAAAACCGCTATATGAAAGTTCTAACCAATTTCGTAACCAAAATACAGGCTTGTCCATGTCTTTACCGAAAATTGAAATATCTCATAGCATTTGAACCAACCCGTATATTCAGTTGATACTTGGAACCTACGATAAACTGCAACAGGTCGATCGATTAATATTTAAATTATCAAATAATTTCAGATGGAATTTTGGGATTTGATGGAGATATTTGAAACGAGCTACCCTAGCTTGTCCCGCACGTGATTTTGCTTGAAGAAAGATTCAGGGGAAGATCCATTTTAATGTTGGAATTCTAATAATTTCGGAGAAAACTTGTTCATTGCAATAAAATTGGAATAGTATAATCTAAAACAAGTTGCAGAATGAGTTCCTATTCCAATGTGAAATGAGTGTTGGAATTGTCTTCTGCAACTCTATTTCAGTCAAGTTTTGTGAAATACTCTAGAAATTCAAATGAATATTCAGATTAGTGACTTTTAGATTGTAGCTTGGCAGTTGGTGTGACTTACGAAATTTGACAGATCACGGAATTAGAATGGATTTGATTCGAAAATTGATTGGATCGGAGGTCAGTACGGACAACCACAAAACGAAAAATATACCTGAAAACAATGCTGTAATGAGTTTCATTACAGCACTATTTTCAGTACTGTAATGAACTCATTACGATACTGAAATAGAGAAAAATTATTTCTCGAACTGATAAAATATTTGCATTTTTCAATATTTTATTAGATTTTCAAACAAAAAAGGATTGATTGAGAGAAATTTAATTGTATGTATGTATTGTATCCCACAAGGGTTGTTTCGAGTAGACTGAGACAATTTCTACAAAATAAATTTTGACAACTGGTATCTTCAATATGTATGTGAAATTCTCATGAATGGGCTGAAGAGAATCCGCATGCGGTCAGGCATACAAAATCCCAATACAAATTTTCAATAAATGTACGTTGATGCGTTTATAAAAATCGATCGATTAAACTTCACGTTTTACCAAGACAGCTTACGGGTGATCTTTACTGAGATTACTTTCAAAATCATCTTCCTGTATTACTCGAAGGTACGCACATTGCAGGAATGCATTTTCAATATGATGGAGCTCCACCCCATTTCATATTAATGTTCAGATATTTTTGAAATCATTACTTTCTGAATCTGTGGATAGACAGAGGTGGACTGAGTTCCTGGTCCGCTAGATCCACAAATTTCAATCCTGTTGATCATTTCATTTGGAGATATTAAGGATATTCACATGAAAAAAGAAGTGAGGAGATATCAAAGTCGCCTTTAATTAAATACGTAAAAATCCAGGCATGATCAAAAAAGTATCAGAAATATTTTGAAGCGAAAAAGTATGTGTATTGGGAAAAACGATGTTACTTTCGAAAACATTCTGTAAATCACGTTGAGTGTTCATCGTTGTTGCCTTCAAATAAATTCTCAATAAATAATGTTCTTCCGAAAATACATCGAAATGATTCCTCAGAATATTATGAGATGCGAATGTGCAATTAGTAGGACAAAAAAAATTCATTTTCTTCAAAATGTACAATTTTTCTGAGAATTTAGTGGAATTCCAATATTCAAGTGAATCTTTCTCTGAAGCTTTCTTTGGGTAAAATCACGAGAGGGACAATGAAATCTACCGAACCTCAAAGAAAATTTTCTGCCCTTTCCAAATATCTCAATCAAATCCCAAATTTCCAAGATTCAGAGTGTTGAATCTCAGTTTAGAAAAAGTCCCATATTTTTCAAATAGGGACCTGGAATTTTTCAGGAATTTAAATGTAAATCGATCGACCTGTGGAAGGTTATGATACGTTTCCGGTTGGTTCAAAAGTTATTAGCAATTGAATTTCTTGGTGAATACATAGATCAGCCTGTATCTTGGTTACGAAATTGATTAGACCCATCATATATCGGTTTTTTGGACTCGCCTAGGGTAGCTCTAACTCAGATTACCGTATGTTCATTTACCAATGAAACACCCTTTACAAGGTGTTTCAAAAAAAGGTGACCATCTCTCTAGGATAGACAGAAAAGTGAAAAATAATTGTTCAGTAAAAAATATTCGTAACGGCATCCGTATTCAAGATACAGGGCATTGAAAAAGAAAAAAATATACATATTTTTTACGATTTTGCCGAAACTACTGGCAACATTGTAATGAAATTTTACACGAATATGTTTTTTTACTGAACAAACCCCTATTATTTTTTAGTTCTCTATCTATCCTAGAGAGATGGTCACCTTTCTTTGAAACACCCTGTATATTTAACGTATTGGGAAATGGAATTTCTCTGTTGTTAATAGATTTTGGTAGTTTTCATGAATCTTACGGATTTTTCAAAACAAAGGGTAATTACATGTTGTATTTTTATGCCCGGTTGTACTTTGTGCAAAGTTTGTCAGTCACTTGGTGGATGCCCTCTGTAGTAGTGATTAATCATAAGAAAATTAAGACCCTTAACTCATTCACTTGCCATGTTCACGAATCACCTGGGATTTAATGATAATTAACATTCCAACAGTCTAGTATTTAGAGAGTGAAAGATTTAGGACACTCGAAAATACCGGGTCACCTACGTCGAAGTTTGAATCTATATTGTTAGGTTTGTTTAACTACCCAAGGACATTGTTATCAATTCAACTAAAATCTTGTGTGATCTAGTTTCGATGTATGTTTGTGTTTTGTTGGTTGTCCTTCGAAGTTCAGCTGAACCTGGCAATTTAAGAGTGTCTTATAACAACCTAGATTATTCACCTAACCTCAAACAATCCGAAGGACTTAACATTCAGAAATTACAATAACCGGTAAACCAACCCAGCTAAAGTGTTCTTGAACATGCGCAGATTAAATCACCGCATCAAAAACACGTTTGGAACACGTCCAAAGTCCTGCAAACCTCTTTTGCAGCGCTTGATGGAAGTGTTTGCTTTTCTAACCTTTCAGCCCAAAGCTCTGTAGAATGCTCTTTGACTGTAACCGGCAGTAGACTACACCTCTTGTAATGTAACGATCAAGGGTCTAACCGAATGCTCTCTTATACGTTCTAATTTTTGTCTCTATCTAGGTCGTGGACGAGTCCTCGGTAGGGGAGAAACCGGACGCTAATCTGAAGACATGGGTGGTGAAGGCGGAATGGTTCTGGATGTCCGTGCAGAAGCAGATCACCCAGTGCGAGAAGGATTACCTGTTCGATGATGTAGGTGTCTTACTTTATTTGAAGTTTTAACTGGACTGACACGAATTTTACTACTCATAATCCGGCTCGAAGGACCATGTTTCTTTCTAGATTGATGGTGGTATTCTGCTTTCATCTGTGAGCAAATCTGTAGATTTTTATAAGCTTACAGGAAAATTGCGATTCTGGACGCTTTTTAAAAATGTGTAGCTTACAGAAGGCATAAAATATTTACAAATACTTGAAAGGTGATAGGAAGGTATATTGTGAGGTTATGTTGAATGGTTCGTTTTTGTCATAGAATATTTTTACTATTCTATTCTCGAAGGTTTTTGTGATTCACTTCTGTACTTCGGTTGTACAATTAACTTGTTAATCAATACTTACGATCAAATATTATAGAGAAGTAGATTCTAATTTATGATCTTATTACTAATTTCGACAATTAGTTCAAAATTGACACTTTGAATATAGAAACAATTCCAGAATTGCATCATTTAGGGCTTGTTGCACCAACCTCCCTTAAATATTTAAGTTTGGATGCTCAAACCTAACCTCAAATTTAAGCCTTCCTTAGGATGGGATTATAACCTAAAATAATGTGTCAAACTCATAAACCGACTGCATAATATTTGTTGTTTTCTATGAACTTTTAACAAAATATTTGAAATTTCAACAAGCATGAAATCGTCAAAATAAAAGTAGATTTAGGTTGAGGAAATGAGAACTATCATCTCTAAGGAATCTTGGTGCAAACGGCCCTTAGGGCCGTTTTCACCAACAGGTTAAGGATCCCTTCAGTTGATTGACAGTTGTATGACTGTCACTCAAACAGAATTCTTACTCCATTCACAAAGATAAAATGACACCTCTGGCCTTGGAAATTTAACACATTCCACTCTGTATTGAACGTAAATGGAGGTTATGACGCTTGTCAAAATATTTTAATGTTCCAAGTCAACACTATGTTGCCCTTCCTACATTCTTAGCAATTATGTATTTCTCAGAATGTGAATTTATTCGGAAATGAATGAATTCATAAATATGTGATGGACGAAAATAATTAACGTTTGTATGAATTGATAGAAAGGATTTCTCTTCTAGTTATTTGCAATATTTCGATTTCAAACAATATGTAGACAAAGAAACAAACTGCCAGCGTCATTTTGTCATCAACGATATGTTCTGAGTGCGCACTGACTTTTCATCAGGTGCACCAACTCCTGAAAACGATACCATGACCTCCTATGTGATTTTATAAAAGTGAATGGAGCATAAGGGACCCTTAAATATTTTTCTCTATTTCAGTATCGTAATGAGATCATTACAGTTCTAAAAGTAGTGCTGTAATGAATTAATTACAGCATTGTTTCAAGTTACATTTTTCGTTTTTTGGTTGTCAGTACTGACATCCGATACTATAAATTATCAAATGAATTCCCTAATCTGTTAAATTTTGTAAGTCACACCAACTGCCAAAATACAATAGAAAATTCACTTATCCGAATTTTTATTTGAAAATCGAGAGTATTTAACAAAACTCTACTGAAATAGAGAAAATATCGTCTAATACTTGTTGCAGAAGGCAATTCCAACAATTTCGCATTCGTGTTGGAATAGGAGCTCATTCTGCAACTTGTTTTAGAATATACTAATATCTAGTGATATTTTAGTTTTTCATGTTGTTGAAATTCACGATAGTTCAATAAAGCCATTTCATTGGCTGGTAGGTTAGCTGCCATTTCCCCTAACTTTACTGTCTTTTTGACGATTTCATGCTTCTGAAATTTAAAATTTTTTGCTATAAGTTCATAGAAAACAACAAATATTCTGCAGTCAGTTTATGAGTTGGACAAATTATTTTAGGTTATAATCCCATCCTAAGGAGGGCTTAAACTTGAGGTTAGGTTTACGCATCGAATTGTGCAAACGGCCCTTACTAATCTGTAAGTCGGCTACATACAGATCAATTGTACTCTACATATTTGTAACCTACTGGGAAAAAACAGAATACTGCCATAAATCTTCAAAAAAATGTTTCTGCTTTCTCCAATGGATTGTGAATCCATTCTGCTGTGGCTTCCGTTTCTGTTTTGATGTGTATATTTCTGATAAAATTTCACACACAGATGCCTTCACCTAGATGCATAGTGTAAGGTACTTAGGTAATTTAATAGAGAGTTATCGAAACTCAAATAGAGGCCTAAATTTAATAAAGTTTCCCTTACTTTGACATTTACTCATGCGCATTCACAAAAGATTTTAAGGTGGCCTCTTTAACAAAAAACGGGCCTCCTGTACTCAACTTAAATGCAGGCAGCCATATTTAAATGAGGGATCCCTTATGTTGACAGTTCTCCCAATCTTCTGTGGTAAACAGCTTCTCACAACTGTCAAAATAAAGGAAATGTCATAATAAAGTTGTCAAGATATAAATCGTTGTTCAAATATCCGATCAATGATAAGGGATCTTTTATTACAGGATCCTTAAATAAAGTGAGCCTGTATTTGTGTTTCGATAACTCTCTATTTATTCATGCGCATTCACAGAAGGTTTTAAGGTGACCTGTAACAAAAAACGGGCCTCCTGCACTTAACTTAAATAAAGGCAGCCATATTTAAATGAAAGATCCTTATTTTGACAGTTCTCTCTATCTTCTGTGGTAAACAACTGTCAAATTAAAGGAAATGTCATAATTAAGTTGACAAGAAATGAATAGTTTTGACAGCTCAAATATCCAACGTTAAGGGATCTTCAATTAAGTTAGGCCTGTATTTGAGTCTTGATAACTCTCCATTATATCTATGAATCGTTTACTATCTTCTCTGATTGATTCCGCTTTCAGTACATCGAGCAGGTGCTCTCCCCTAACGGCAGGAGGGACTCCCACCAGGCAACGCCCAGCAGCGCCAGCAGGAGGAAGCGCAAAAGGATCCACGAGACCATCCAGTCCCTCGTCAACCAGCAGTCGCCCACTTTGCACAAGCGACGGTCGTCCGTGAGCGATGCGGGACTCCTGTCCGTCTCGGGCTCGTTCCTAGATTGTACGGCCAGTCCGGACAAGGCCCTCTTGGACGGGGCAGAGGTGCCCGACACGCCCAGGAAGGGCAAGACGGCCGGCATCAGGTGTTCCTCGAGCTGCTGCAGACCGAGTCGAATTACGTCAACATATTGGAGACCATAATGACGGTGAGTTGGAGGGGTGAAAGATACCGATCCCTCCTGTTTGGGGGTCTCACAACCAAGTCCCTGAAACAAAACCAATTAAAAAATTTAGTAATAACAATAAAAATAAAAATTTATTCACCAAAAATCATTACACATTCAATACAACAAAATTGGGAAACGTCAGAAAAAGGAAAATGAAACAGAACGAAAACTCATCAGCTTAATCCTGAGAGGAACTCTGATATATCTTGATGAAGCAATAACCCATAGATCTCTTTGCGAAACAATTTGAAATAACTTACTTCTCTTATGTATGCTGGTAAGGAATTAAACAATTTAATACACATATACGTTGGAGATTTTTCAGTAGATGCCAGATAGTGCCGAGGATAAAAGAAAAATTACGTCTTGTGTTGTGGGAACCTGTCTTTTTGAAGTTCCTGAAGTATTCCGGTTGCTTGAATATCAACTGCAGGCACTTGTAGATGTACATAGCTGCTAGTGTAAGAATGTTGTTTTCTCTGAATTTGCCTCGACAAGATTGTTGAAACTTCAAGTTGAAAATACATCTCACGGCGAGTTTTTGGATTCGAAACACACAAATGGATTCCTGACTACTGCCCCAGATCAGCAGTCCATAACTCATGATAGCCTGAAAGTTCAAGTAATACACAGACTTCAGAAATTCTACATTGAACTCTAATTTTAGGACAGGCAAGGAGTATAAAACCTTATTCAGCATCTTACAAAGTTGTTGTATATGGTCAAACTAATTTAGATGTTGGTCAACAATAACTCCTAAAAATTTTGTATAATATCTCAGTTCTACCTCCCTGTCCAAAAATTGAAAGCAATCAGGAACCTCAGTTTTCCGCAGCTTATGTGAGAAAAGTATGAATTCGGTTTTCTCAGAATTCAATGTTAAACTGTGCGATTCACACCAATATTTCATTGATGCAGCAGCCGTGTCAAGAATGTTCTGAAGTTTTCTATTATTTTTCGTTCGAAGAAATGGCTGTTTCAAGTGGCGTACCCCAAGGGTCAGTGTTCGGACTCCTCTTGTTTCTTTTATATACATCTGACTTACTTTGGTCAAATCCTGAGTGTACATGTTCGCCGATGATAAGAAAATAAACTGCTCCACAAGAGTTAGGGATATAGTATTCAATCGTTTTGAAAAGTAAGTAATCTTCGAGAAAATCGCTGTAAAATCATTTAAAACTCAATAACAACTTGAATCAGTATGAGACTTTTCGTCAATCTGGTCGCTTTTTTTCTCAAGTTTGCTTCTTTGCATATGCTTCATGAATATTCTTATTTTGAAATGGAGTCAGTTTATCAACGGCTTCGATTTGAAACGAGTTTTCTGAGAATGCCAAGACGTAAATTAACAAACGCTGAGGCTAATAGGGCTATCGGAATGCTACAGGATGGTCTAATTCAGGTTGTTGTAGCAGAAAGGTTCCAAGTCAGCCAAAGTGTGATATCTCGAATTTGGAATAGGTTCAGGGACACAGGCTCTGTGTTGGAAAAACCAAGGCTTGGTGGGCGAAGAAAAACAACATCGCTCAGAATCGTTTCATCACCGTTTCGGCGAGAAGAAAGCCAACATCTACGTGTAGAATTCTACGGAATACTCTTGAAAATGCAGATGGGGTCCAAGTTTCCATCGAAACCATCAGACGACGTTTGAGCGAGGTGAATCTAGGTTCTAGACGTCCCTTAAGAGGAGTTCCATTAACACGTGGCCATAAACGTCAAAGACTGGAATGGGCAAGGCGACATATCAATTGGAACGATCAATTGCGTAGTGCCCTTTTCACTGATGAATCCAGATATGGACGATTTTCAGATTCTCGAAGAATAAGGGTATGGACAATCCCACGCATATCCCGTAATCTTCGCTATGTCCAAGAAGTCCATCCATTCCGAGGGGGTAGTGTTATGGTATAGGCCGGGATATGTTTCAACGGGCGCACAGCTATACACATTTGTCCTGGGAATATGACCGCTGACCGCCTTACATTATAGGAAGCATGTCATCGACAATGTTTTGCCAAATTTTCACGCTGCTATTGGTGAAACTTTTCAATTTCTAGATGATAACGCTAGACCGCACCGTGCAGCCATAGTTGAGAATGCTTGTGAGGAGCTTGGTATTCCACATTTACCAATACCTCCGCACTCACAAGATTTGAATTGCATAGAACATGCATGGGATATTCTTCAAAGAAGATTAGATCATCAACATACCCCAGAATCCTTAAATGATCTGAGAGAGCTTCTGCTGCGTTTATGGAACCAAATTCCTCAAGAAATGTTCAACAATCTCGTGTGTAGTATGCAAAGAAGATGTCAAGCTGTTATTGATGCCCGTGGAGGCCATACATTGTATTGATAGTCTTAAAATGCTTGAATTCTTTGGGAAAAAATTTTGTTATTTTACTCAATTTTCTTAACCACCCTGTATATGCTGCAGACTTACAGGCTAAAATTAATTTTATTTCCTGCAACTTGAAGTCATATTAATATGAATTTTCATCACAAAATCTCATTTAAACTATATTTTTCTGCAATTCAAGTCAATATTCCTAACTCATTTGGAGCAGTTTATTTTGCTATCTCAGCGGATTCAGAATTGAAAACCTCATCACCGTTTTTTAAAGTCCCTTCGATCACCAGAAGGAGCGAGGGAAACAATCAAAATTGTATAGTTTACACATAGACAACTCTCTTATCGGTCAAACAGTCATAAATCCTATCCCTTCTTTCTTGAACAGACTGCCAAGATCGTACTCACGACGGAATGTGGATAGTACTGAAAAGTAATGATAGAATCATTGGAATCCGCAAGTGTCTGTTTTTAACTTCCAGTTTTATCGGAAATTTAAATATTTTACGTAAAGTTTCTGTGTGTATTTCATTCGGAGAATAGTATGGAGTTGAAATTGTAGGAATGTGTGAGTTATCCTAGATTCGACTCTGGATTTTTAATGCGCCTAATTGTTTACCTTTGCTGTCTCTTAAATTTGAACAGACTATTGGTGGGTTTCACAAAACTTTGATTGTGCGATCAAAAAACCTTACGTCAATTTGAACCAATTGAATCCCTCGTTGTGAAATGAAAACGAATCGCGGTAGCTCCAACCAATTTTTTATTTTTATTTTTTATTCTAGTACATGTACAAGCAATCAGAATTTTACCCATGGGCCCGTTTGCTGGTTCAGAGCTATAAGCTCCTAAGTGGCGTTATGAGGTCTTATCCAGTGATAAGTCCTCAGGAATCTTTCAGATCCGCTGGCCAGTTCTCTTCAGTCTTCTAGTATTTGGGGGTTCTGTCAGTGATTAAATTAGGGCGTTGGGATGGCTTTCAAGTTTTATGTGATGTCTGTTACTTCTGTCCTGGATAACTTCTTTGATGTAAGGGATCTTCAGATCTTTATGGAGCGTTTCATTCGTGACTTACCAGGGTGCGTTTGCTATAATTCTTAGGATTTTCGATTGGCTTCTTTGTATATGGAAACCTTGGATTTGCTTGAACGACGCCAGAGCTCAATTTCATAGGTCCAAATGGGTTTGATGATGGTTTTATGTATGAGAAGTTTGTTTTCCAATGATAATTTTGATTTTTACCAATTGGTAAAAATCAAAATGGCTAATTAGCCAATAAAGCTCCTTGACTTTCATGTCGACTTGTTTTCTTAGTTGTGTTCTTTCCAGGTTAGTTGTTTATCGAGATTCATGCCCAGGTATTTTGACAACTGCTATTTGGGTAGCTGAATGTTGTTGAGTTGTATCCTAGAACATTGTTTCTTACAAAGAAAAAAATTGATTTGTACTGATTTCGTCTCGTTTATTTTAATTCTCCATTTGTTGGACTCCAATCAATTTGACAGTGCAATCAAAGTTTTGTGAAACCGACCCTATAGCTATAAATTTTGCTCGAACTGTTCTCCTCTTTTCCTAAACCACACTCGACTCTTTTTTGGTACTTCAACTGTCATGGTAGATCTTCTCACATTGCTATAAAAGCGGTGTTTATTCTTTCGATTAACACCTCTCTCGTGGATACTTCCGTAACATAAACTAAAGTTTTGGCCAGTCCCCAGAACAATTTTTTCAAAATTCTGAACTAGCGGTCGCTGTGGCTACGTTCAGCCTTCCGGGAACTTCGACCGCAAGGATATTTTGTCCTTTACCCAACTCGTTCATTTAAATTCCAAGGCCGTCAAGTCCCCAGAACTAAAAGAAAATCTAAGGAAGTTAGCTCTGGAGATCGTGCGGGCCATCTATCTGCAATATAATCGAAATCCCCCTTTCCAGATGTTCAAGAAGCACCTCGAGGACATGCCGGAGGAGGAGGCGCTCCTCAACAACACCGAGCTGAACCTGATCTTCGGCAAAATCCCGCCAATCTACGACGTGCACGTGAAGATGCTCGGCGAGCTGAAGAAGACCGCCGCCCAGTGGACGGAGGACCGGTGCATCGGCGGCATAATCGTCAAGTACGCCAACGAGCTGCTGAAGGCCTACCCGCCCTTCATCAACTACTTCGAGGAGATGAAGGAGGTGCTGATCAGGTGCGACCACAGCAAGCCCAGGTTCCACGCGTTCCTGAAGGCGTGCCAGACGAGGCCGGAGTGCGGCAGGCAGAGCCTCACCGAGCTGATGATCAGGCCGGTGCAGAGGCTGGGGAGCATCAGCTTGCTCTTGAACGGTATGAGAAGAAAAATCAATTAATAGTATATTCTAAGAAAAGTATTAAAAATAGTATATTCTAAAACAAGTTGCAGAATGAGCTCCTATTCCAACACGAATGCGAAGTTCGAAAACGAGCGACGAAGGAGCGAGTTTTCGAAAGCATGAGTGTGGGAATTGCCTTCTGCAACGAGTATTAGACGATATTTTCTCTATATCAGTCAAGTTTTGTGAGATACTCTCGAAATTCAAATACAAATTCAGATTAGTGACTTTTGTGTTGTATATTAGTATACAGTTGGTGTAACTAACGAAATTTGACAGATTACGGAATTTGAATTTATCGATTTGAAAATTGATAGGATCCGACGTCAGTACTGACAACCACAAAACGAAAAATATAACTGAAAACAATGCTGTAATGAGTTTCACTACAGCACTAAAATAGAGAATAGTATATTCTAAAACAAGTTGCAGAATGAGCTCCTATTCCAACACGAATGCGAAATTCGAAAACTCGCTCCTTCGTCGCTCGTTTTCGAAAGCATGAGTGTTGGAATTGCCTTCTGCAACGAGTATTAGACGGTATTTTCTCTATTTCAGTCAATTTTTGTGAAATACTCTCGAAATTCAAATGAAAATTCGGATTAGTGACATTTGTTTTGTATCTTGGCAGTTGGTGTGACTTAAGAAATTTAACAGATTACGGAATTTGAATTTATTTGATTTGAAAATTGAGAGAATCTGAGGTCAGTATTGACAACCAAAAAACGAAAAATATAACTGGAAACAATGCTGTAATGAGTTTCATCACAGCACTACTTTTAGTACTGTAATGAACTCATTATATACGATATTGAAATAGAGAAAAAATGTACACAACCATTTAGAAACACTCCTTAAGTATGCAAAGATTATTTGGAATATTCTAACTGACAAAGAATCTACAACACCCAGGAAGCTGTTTAAATTTCAATTTTTTTCTTGGTAAAACATAAATAATATAGCAAGGAGTAAATGATTCAAATTTGGAAAAAAAAACGAAAGGTTTGCAGTTTTTTTTATTGAATTTGTTAATAATGTGTTTGTTCATTGTTTATTCTTTCATGTTACATGAATAATTACACGTAAAAATAAAAATCTAACCATCATAATGAACACATGGTAAGTCAAGAGACATTGATGTTGAAAAGTAATCTCTAAAGAGATTTCACAATAAAGAAGTATACAAAATACAACAGTTCACATTGTATAACAAATACTAAAATAAATACAGTCATCACCAACTCAACAAAAATTTTGACAATTCAGGTACTCTTCAACGGTATAAAATGTTTCCTTCAGAAGGAGGGACTTAACCCGTTTGCAAAAAGGTCCCAGCTTCAATTTTTTCACCCTCTCTGGCAGTTTGTTGTAGAGCTTGAGGCAAATGTGATTTGGACCTTGTTGAGTTTTATTCAACAGGTTCTTTGGAATGCTCCTATTATTTTTCGACGAAGATTTCGAAAATGATTCGAAAAAATGAGGTTCCAATTTGGAAAAAACGATTTTTTGATGTTTCGTCACTTCTAACTTTGACAAAGAATTTGTGACCTCCTGCATCATATTCTGAAAATCACGCAATCGGAAAAGAAGCATCAGCCTTTTTTCTCAGAGATTCTCAAAAATGAGAATTTATGATGAAAAAACCTTGAAGTTGTCTGCATTTCAACAAAGTTCAATTTTGAGATTTTTTTTTCGTATTTCCTCATTTACAGAGAATTTTCTCGGGAAAATTCAAACTTTTGGAATCAAAAAGACTCAGAATTCAAGGGAGAATCTACTAATAAAAGTCGTCTTCTTACTTGAAGCTCAACTTTAGAATTTCAATCCTGAATCTTGTGCCTTTTTTGAAAATATTCTATAGAGCCATATTCGTGAATATTCCAGTACACTTTCACAGCTACACAGAATTTGGTATACGTCTTTCTTAAGAAAACTTCCAAACGAAGTTTGTGACACTCGAGGTTTCATCAACAGTAATAATCCTTTCACTTACTTCCAGATATACTAAAAAATACCCCAAAAACGAATCCAGACAACGCTGCGCTGGACCAAGCTCAAGAAGTACTGAAAGAAATCATGACGCACATAAACGAGGACAAAAGAAAAACTGAAGGTCAAGTGACGTTGTTTAACATATTTAATGAAATTGATAATTGTCCGGTAAGTAAACCCTCGCTTTGGACTTTTCAAATATCTTCGAGTGACGTTTAAATGTCGAACTTTACAATGTCAATGTCAGAATTGACATTTCCGAACAGTGTTGCCATGTCTCGAGCAAATTTAAATGTCACCGACGATTAATTGTTTATTTTCTGAACATTTTTAGGTTCTTATCCAAATTCTCTGAAACGGAAAATCAATAAGACACTTTTTATAATGGAATTGCTTTTATGTACAGAGTGTACCAAGTTCGACGGCCTATAAGGCGTTTCTGGAGAACTGGACCTATTTGAAATCTGGAAATTAGGATTATGTTATTGTTTGACATTATCTACCGATCTAAAATATTCTTGGAGCCTGACCACTTTCAGTTATACAGGGAGTGAAGAAAAAATTTCAAATATTTTTTTTCTGTTTTTTTGTTTTCGAATTTGATAGAGTATGCAATTTTGAAAACATTCGTACTCAAATAGTTCCATTCGTCAAAATACTTTCCAAAATATCGAAAAAAAAACTGAAGAAAAAAGGGAGATAAGAGTATTCGGTATTATGTTTGTTATTCCTAACCTAGATATCGTAAGCACAAACCGTTTTCACATTTTTGAGAGCGAAGACTGTGGAAATATTATACATTTTCAGAATTTTGAATAACCCGTCACAGGGTGTTTCTAATGTTGGTTCAAAAATTGGGATCGAGATTGGCTCAGAACTTTCGATTTTCAAATTAGAACACTATTTTTTCATGATTGCGTTGGATTCTGCGAAGAAAAATGATGATAATGTTCTAACATGTTGATGCTCCTAAAATTAATAATTCTTGAGTTATTTAGGATTTTCTGATTTCATATTATACATAGTGTCAAATTCATGAAATCTGTTGCATATCAACAATGATAAATGAATTCAGAAAAGAGATAATCACTAGTGAGTTATTTGAATGATTTATCTTCTATGATCAAGGTCATTGCTGATTTGAAACAGATTCTATGAAATTGATTATTTATTTTAGGAGCATTAACATGTTGGAACATTTTCATCACTTTTCTTCGCAGAATCCGACGCAATCATAAAAAAATGAGTTCTAATTTGAAAAATGAAAGTTATGGGTCAATCTTGCTCCCAATTTTCGAACCAACATTTGGAACATACTGTGACGGGTTTTTCAATATTCTGAAATTGTACAATATTTCCACAGTGCTTACGATATCTAGGTTAGGAATAACTAACATAATACCGAATACTTTTCTTCAGTTTTTTCCCTATATTATGGAAAGTATTTTGACGAATGCAACGATTTGAGCACGAATATATTCGAAAACAAAAAAACAGAAAAAAAAAATTTTAAATTTTTTTTTCCACTCTCTGTATAAGTGAAAGTGGGCCTGCTCCAAGAATATTTTAGATCGGTAGATAATGTCAAACAATAACATAATCCCAAGTTTCAGATTTCAATTAGGTCCAGTTCTCCAAAAACGCATAATAGGCCGTCGAACTTGGTACACCCTGTATATTCTTGCACTCGTTTCTTAACAATGAACGAAGCTTTTGTGACTGGGAGTGAAGCCCCTTAATAGAATCAAATCGATAAATAAATTGTGTATCGGATAAAAGAATATTTTTCATTCGCAACTTTGATTTTTTCCCTGTGTTTATTTTTTTTTTCTCCAGCCTGACATGGTGTCTTCCCATCGGATTTTCATCGCGAGATCGGAGGTGATCCAGCTCAATTCGCCGGACGTCCTGTCTAGCAAGGGCAACAACCTGGTCCTTTTCCTTTTCTCCGACCAATTGGAAGTCTGCAAGAAGAAGTCGAAAGCCTTCAACAGCCTCAAGAGCCCTACCGGCGTTAGCACGTCGCAGGGCAAGCCGAACTGCAAGCCCTACAAGCACATCAGACTGATGGCGCTGAACACGATCAAAAAGGTGATAGACATTAAAGAGACCGAGGACTGCCAGAAAGTTTTCAGTTTGGTTTGTAGGCACAACGACGAGGTCAAGGAGAGGCTGTACTGTTTCGCAATGGCGGACGAAGAGGCAGACAAGGCCGACTTTCTGAAGACCCTCACCAAGCAGATGGCGACCAACTCGTGTACAGCTGATGCGGTAAGTTACCACAGGCAACCTACGATGACACAGGTCGGCAAGATTTTCGTAACACGAAGCAGATCTTTATTTTCAGAATGAAAATACTTCTTATTTTTTCTAGAATGACTAATCATGCTAGTAGGCTACTCTATTTCCTACTGGATTATTCATTTTGGCACCTTTAAGGAGTTTGCTGTCCTCCATTTTCTTTATATGTTTGTTCCAACATCTTCTTCTCTGTCTGACCCACCTCCCTATGTCCTGAATTCCACATTTTTGTCTGATGTCTTCATTTCTCATCATGTCTTGAAAATACCCTTGTGATGATAGGAAAAATAATTCTAAATCGTAATTAGGAATTAAATTCCTCCACATGAGTTAGGGATATTGACTTAAAGTGCAAAAAAATAGTTTCTCTATTTCAGTATCGTAATGAGTTCATTACAGTTCTAAAAGTAGTGCTGTAATGAAACTCATTACAGCATTGTTTTCAGTTATTTTTTCGTTTTGTGGTTGTCAGTACTGACCTCCGATCCACTCAATTTTCGAATCAAATCAATTCAAATTCCGCAATCTGTCAAATTTTGTTAGTGACACCAACTGCCAAGATACAGTACAAAAGTCACTAATATGAATTTTTATTTGAATTTGAAGAGTTTCAGATAAAACTTTACTGAAATAGAGAAAATATCGTCTAATACTCGTTGCAGAAGGCAATTCCAACACTCATGCTATCGAAAACTCGCTCCTTCGTCGCTCGTTTTCAAATTTCGCATTCGTGTTGGAATAGGAGCTCATTCTGCAACTTGTTTTAGAATATACTATTCTCTATTTCAGTATCGTGTACAGTACTAAAAGTAGTGCTGTAATGAAACTCATTACAGCATTGTTTTCAGTTATATTTTTCGTTTTAATGTTGTCAGTACTGACCTCCGATCGAATCAAGTTTCGAATCAAATCAATTCAAATTCCGTGATCTGTCAAATTTCGTATGTCACACCAACTGCCAAGATACAAAACAAAAGTCACTAATCTGAATTTTCATTTGAATTTCGAGAGGTTTGCACAAAAATTGACTGAAATAGAGAAAATACCGTCTAATACTTGTTGCAGAAGGCAATTCCAACACTCATGCTATCGAAAACTCGCTCCTTCGTCGCTCGTTTTCGAACTTCGCATTCGTGTTGGAATAGGAGCTCATTCTGCAACTTGTTTTAGAATATACTATTAAATGGGATTTTGTGATGAAAATTCATATTAATATGGTTTCAAGTTGCAGGAAAAAAAATTGATTTTTGCCTGTAGGTCTGCAGCGTATACAGGGTGGTTAAAAAAAATCGAGTAAAATTACGAAATTTTATTCCCAGAGAATTCAAGCATTTTAAGACTATCAATACAATGTGTATGGCCTCATCGGGCATCAATAACAGCTTGACATCTTCTTTGCATGCTTCACACGAGGTTGTTGAACATTTCTTGAGGAATTTGGTTCCATAAACGGGGCAGAAGCTCTCTAAGATCATTTATGGATTCTGGGGTAGAAATTTAAAAATTTGACCAATAGCAGCGTGAAAATTTGACAAAACATTGTGAATGACATGCTCCCTATAGTTTAAGGCTGCCATATTCCAAGTTGTTATTGAGTTTTAAATGATTTTACAGCGATCTTCTCGAAGATTACATATTTCTCAAAATGATTGAATACAATATCCCTAACTCTTGTGGAGCCGTATATACAGGGTGTCCCACGAAGAAATTTACATACTCTTACCATATATAGGGTCGACCCTCAGCATAGCAAAATGGCCACTTATAAATGTCTCCTATTTTTCCTTGCCAATATACAGGATGTTTTATTCGTTCTGACTGAAATTTCAATCGACTATATTTCTGGTGCCGTGGAACAGAATTTAATGATTTTTTCAGTATTTTGAACTCTTATCAGCATCTATTGGATCAAGTATTCAGAATATCATATTTCCAGTGCCGTACTCAGAAAAATCAATTTTTACTGATGATATGAAAATGACCACCCTATAGGCCTATTTCTGATTTTTTTCACATTAATTCGAAATGCATAAACACATTAACATAATTCGATCATTTAAATTTTTGTCACACCCCTGAACGTTACATAGCGATCTAACAAATTTGAAAAAGTTGGGAATTTGTCGAAAATGATAACTTGCATCTTCATTCTGGAGATCATGTTCATTGAATGTACTCATGAAATTACAAAATTTTGAATTTGGGTATAAACCTTCAACACAGGCTCATAATATTTTGATAGTTTCGGGAAGGGGAGGCTTCAGCCCCTTAGCGCAACCTCTAGCTACGTACCTGAGCTCTACAAATACGCAGATTAGTGACAAACTGATTTCCTCACTATCACAAATTCAAAATTTTGTAATTTTATGAGTACATTCAATGAACATGATCTCCAGAATAAAGATGCAAGTTAACATTTTCGACAAATTCCCAACTTTTTCAGATCTGTTAGATCACCTTGAAAAATTTAGGAGTGTGACAAAAATTTGAATGATTGAATTATGTTCATGTGTTTATGCATTTCGAATTAATGTAAAAAAAAAAATCAGAAATATGCCTTATGGGGTGGTAATTTTCACATCAGCAGTCAAAATTGATTTTTCTCAGTACGGCACTGGAAATATGATATTCTGAATACTTAATCCAATAGATGCTGATAAGAGTTCCAAATACTGAAAAAATCATTGATACTGTTTTACGGTACCAGAAATATAGTCGATTGAAATTTCGGTCAGAACGAATAAAACATCTTGTATATTGGCAAGGAAAAATGGGGGACATTTATAAATGGCCATTTTGTGATGCTGACGGTCGACCCTATATCAGCACCTCAGAGGTAAAGTGTGTTAAGTCACATTTTTTCAGACACGAAGTATCTACAATATTAGATTTATATTAGTAAATTCTAGCTAGTGGAACTCATTTTTGACACCCTAGGTATATCAAGTCGTCAAATAATGGCAGTAAACATTCTTTGAGACGATATTAAAACTGAAAAATCTCTCTTTTGTTAAATTTTGAAATTGTGACTTAACACACTTTACCTCTGGGGTGCTGATATATGATAGGAGTATGTGAAGTTCCTCGTGGGACACCCTGTATTGGGCGCATTCAGTAGAAAGGTAACAAACTGTCACAACTGTCAGCCACACAACACGTTACCGAAAAGGAGCGCAAGTCAGGTACGCTACTAAAAATGGCGACGGCTACCCAACATGTTACATAGATAGCTCAACGGTCAGCAGAAGATCATACATATTTGGTAACAGTCCCGTAACAGTTGTCTCTGCTGAATGCGCCCATTGTGTCCATCTGTTAGAACACGTTCCGCTAGCATCGTTCGTGCTGTTTAATTCTGGTAGCGATACTTCGTTTTGTTGTACCAATATAGACTTTGCCGCAGTCGCAAAGTATCTACCGGCTCTCTTTTATTCTCTCATTTTATTCTTGGCCGAAGCTGCAAACTAGATCCCTTCACAGGTCAGGCCCGTTATTATCGACGATATTCTTGTTTCCAGGATAAGTTCATGGCTTATCTGGAGCCTCAACAGCTGGAGATCGACATGAGCGACCTGAGCAACGGCACGCTGTCCAAGGCCATCAAGTTCGCCAGCCGCACCAAGACGAAGGTCGGGCGGGCGTTTTCCTTCAACAAAACGCCCTCCAAGCTGAAAAGGGCCGTGTCTTCGATGATGTCGCCGTTCGGCAGCAGTACGAACCTCACCCCGGCCAACCAGCTCGCGCAGATGAAGCTGGCCAGCTACAGCAACATCAACGTAAGTATGTTCAGGATGTGGCGGAGTTTCAAGTTGTGATCACACCCTTTTTTTTCTTTCTTCTCGTGCCGCCGAGGTGCGTTCGACGCGGGCGTAGGGCGATCGGCTGGTACGTCAGTTTGTTTTGAAGGTTTGTTTATTTTGAATTTTTTTTTCTTTTTTTTTTCATCTTTTCATCTTCACCTTCATGGGTTCGATGGGGAGTCGACGGAAATGGTTGTGGTATTGCACGAAGGTGGGTTTGAATCAAACCACAGCCTACTAAATCTAACAGGCCGGAAGGTTAGACGTTGCCGTTGTTACCATCAGAGTGTCTAGTGGCACGCGTAGATATAGAAAGTATACGTTTTTCTTGTGCAATTAGCTCTTGTTTCGATATCATTTCAAATTTATTTCAATTCACAATTAAATGAAGAACTGTACGAAGAAGAATTTCGTTTATCTGCGGATAATTTCTTAATATTTTGTTACAAATAATCCATAACTCACCACGAGGAGGTAACTGTTGTATTGAGTCCCACAAGATTACAATCGGAATGAAAATTATTTTACTTTCTGAAGCGAATAAAGTAAGTGAATGAACATCTAAAAAGGAAAAAAATCACAAATATACCTCTCACCTAATAACCATTTGAAATTAGTAATGGGTACGTTCACTTCGTCTCTAAATACGACTTCGATTCTCAAATTATTCAAGATCTTAAACCCCGATGATATTTTCGGAAATGCCCGTCAAAATTCATAGTGTCGAACTGAACAGAGACATTTTCTTCAACGTTGGAAAAGAAGTTGAAAATTGCCTTGTCCTTGAAATGACAACAAAAGTCGAAAAATCGATCTGATCTTGTTTGCCCCAATAGGTGAAAAATTGTCATAATGGACAACTAATTTTTGTCTCCGTTCCTCAGGATCAGTTCTTTTCGGAGTAACTGAAGACGCCATGCAACTCGGTTAATTTGGAAAAATTGAAGGAAATGCATAATCAGTTTTTTTTAGGAATTTTTTGGGGTATATTTATAACTGAACCTTCAGCGGTTGGATCTCAAAATATGGGAATCTACAAAATGTTTCATACAAACTACACTGTCATCGTTGACTTTAAAACTACTTTCTCTATGAATTGCGTCAAGCCATTTTTTTCTCCTCGTGGGATCTTTGGGAAATCCAAATACTGACACCTTCTCCCTAGTAAATTTATAAATGCTTTTGCACAAGTACGAGGCATAGTACTCAAATCGAAGATTTCCAAATGAAATTTTTATAAACATTAAAATGAGAAACCTTCCTGTTGATAATCCTTCCAGATATGAACACTGAAAGCCGATAAATTCAATCACAAACCCGATACACACTGTTCTTGCAACTGCAACACTTATTTTCACATTAATTATTAATTAAAAAACCCATCACATGAACCTTAAAAAAACACAAACCTTTTTACACGTTTTCCGGTCGAATTTCTGATGCGAACTATATCACATGTTACGCTTCAAAGCAGAACTGCAAGTGCAAAGTTGTATCACTCTGAGTCTGGTACAACCCTTTGTGGGGGTTCCGGCAACGTCGCATTTTAAAGCAACCTTCTGGCCTGTTAAATATCGTAGGCCGCGGCCGGTATTATAAACGTCGAGTCACCGAGGGTTGAAATTAATTTGAAGGCAATTTCCTGTATCATGAAGCGTTAATGATCATTGGATTTTCGAAATAATTTTTGTGGTGCTTGATTGTTGATTTTTTTTTATTCCATGTGATTCCAGCCCTGCACTTTTCGGAAAATTAGATTGCAATGTCTGAAAAAACTTATGCTACTTATGTACTGAGTTGGCCGTCCGAATTTTTCCGAAAGTCTGTTTAATTTCCCGAAAAATTGGAATTGAAAAAAAAGATTTTTTCTCACAAATGAATGGACAAATTTGAGGTACATTTGTGCTGTCTTGCGCCGTGAATATTTCCATGAAAATTCTTCAGATTTTCTGGAAAATTCAGAAAATGAAAACAATAGGCAAATAAATCACTTTTTCCGAAAAATTTTCGAAAATTTGGTCAACTTATAGGTGGTGTAGCAGACAGAAAAATTGGAGTGGGGGAATGCTGATTTTTTAACTTCCCTATAGAATAATCCTTTGCGAATAAAATGGTGAAATTTTCATGGTCCTATCACGACTAGTTTAGATTTCATGAATTTTTCCGCGAAGGTCCAATTTTTTGGATTTTCTATCGACTATAATTCAAAAACTAAAAGTTTTGGAGAAGAACTGTTTGGATATTATTAATCTACGCCCTCGAATTAGTGAATAAGTAAATTCTGGTAGCGATCAGACAACTTTCATTTTTTGACAAAATTTGCATACAAATGCATGGAAAATTTTCGATTTTTGAAAAAATTTTTTTTGCTCTCACCAAAACCATAATCATAAATCTCATTAATTCGAGGGCGTAGATTAAGAATATGCAAACAGATATTTTTAAAAAAAATTATTTTTCGGGTTATAGTCGATGGAATATACGAAAATTTGGACCTTTTCACAAAAATTCATAAAATCCAAACTAGTATCGATAGGAAAATGAAAATTGCACCTATTCACTCACAAAGATTCAATTTATATGTTAAAAAATTAGCATTGGTCCAGGGTCATTTTTCTAGGTGCTACAGCACACCAAATATGACCAAATTTTCGAAAATTTTGCGGAAAAAATTATTTATTTGCCAAAATATAGACTGCATGAAATTCTAAACACAGACTCGTAAAAAAAAAAAATTCCAAAGAAAATATGTTAACTACCTGTTGGCAAAGTTGTGCCGTTGTATTTTTCTCGAATATCCCGCAAATTCACCCATTTAAGAAATTAGAAAAAAGTTGCCCCATTTTTGTTTTAAGAAAATTGTTTTTTATTCAATGATAAAATGGCCGCAATTGTGTGTCGATTTTTTCTTCACATGGAGAAAATAAGGAAAAACAACAAGCAACAGAGCACTTCTTCTGGATTGTCGGAATTTTTGTTATGCTAGATTTGTGCTGCTTTTTGCCGTTGGAATTTTTTTTTATTACATACGGTTCTCAAGATATTTCACAAAATGTGTTGCAAGATGCAAAATATCTTGAGACCCGTATGGAATAAAAAAATTTCTACAGCACATAGCAGCGCAAACCTAGCACAATTTAGCACAACAAAAATTGTCTACAGACCTTCATACCACATATCTCTATTAGAATATAGGAGGAAAATGAACAGGATGGTTTGTAGAAAATTAATCTTATGTCACCACACTTTTAATTATAACAATTTTTCAGAAAAATTTCTCATAAAATGATGAAGTTATATGAATAACTCATTCGGAAAAACGGTTTCATATGTGGGAATACGACTTCTTTAGCACCCTGTAGATAAGCATTCTTGTATGATGTACCATCCTCTCAAAATGATTGCATCTTGTAACCGATTTCTGAAATCATATCTCATATATAATTCACCTCCAATAACCAATCCATCTGCTTTTCTTGAAAATAACGACTAACAACTGAACCTTAATGATTTTTCTGAGCCTTGACTTGGATTTACCATCTCACTCACTACTCGAGCAAACAGAGTTCTTCGCTTTAACACTTTCACCAGGATTTTTGTGCATCGTGACTAACTAACTTTGAGATCCGGGGAATGCTGCATGAGCTTTGAAATATGGCAACACCGAATATGTCAAATCTGACATTGACATGAAGTTTGACATTAGTTAGAAGCCAGATCGTAATGACATAATGAGTTCTGCCATCTGCCGTGCAGTTTCTGAACTGTCTGTCTGCAGTTTTGATAAATGATTCTCTTATGAGATACTCGCCAGAATTTTTTTTTATTACTTTCATAATTTTTTGCCCTCTCTTCAACATATTCGTTAAAATTTGTAACAATTTCATTATTACTGGTGTTTTACTTCCCTTCATCTCTTGGAATATTAGCACCTAGTTTCCGCATTGGTCTTAATCTTCTAAGATTATTTAGAGATGGTAGATAAGTTGAGTGATTCCTGAAGTGACTTAGAAAAAAAAATCTCAAAACCAAATTTATGTATAATTTCCATTTGTTGTGAAATTGGGGGCGTGAATATACAGGCTGTTGGTTAATTTATGCAACAAAATTAAGGGGAACAATGCATGAAAAATAATTATAATGTCTCTGAACATTTCGAGTTCCGAATGGGGAAATTTTTTTTTTCTTAATGGAATTTTTTTTTTTCAGGAAATCGGGAACGGTGAGAACGATCCTGAAAACCCGCCACAAGCCCCTCTCTCGGTACAGCCCACGCGAAAAATGAAAGCGTCGTCTCTGGGTGTGAACGCGATGAAACGATTATAACAATTAGTGTTTCAGATATCACTTTTTTAAGTTTTATCTCTGTCGAATATTTGTACATAGACATAATAGATCAAATTAATGATTAAGTATTAGATATTAACTAAATTCTATTATTTATGCTTTAAAATCAATATTCTAATTGTGATTGGAAAGTAATTCGAGCAATTTTTAAAACACTGTAATATATTTATTCTACCAGATTATAAACTGTACAAATTGTAGTTTTATACCATGTTAAATGCACCTTATAGGTGACTTTTAATTTCAATATATTTTATGCTTCTGGATCTACCCCCGATGTTTTATCTCTGCGTGTTGGCTGTCCAACACTGTTTCCCATTTTTTATGTACAACAATTTTGTTCATTGACAACCTTTTTTTTTGATATTCGAAAAACCAGACCTACGAGAATTGTTTCATTGAAAATATAATTGATATGTTATATTATGTGTTGATTTTTTTTATCCTGAGGATGTACGATTCTTCGTTCCTATCATTGGAAAACGAAGAAGGAATATGAATGTTTTTCAGAAATATTGCAGTATCTTCGATTTTTTAAACAGATTCACCTGGAAAGCCAAAGATTATATTGAAAGAGATTATCCATCTCGTCAAAACTCTTGGAGAAATAGACATTTTTTGGAACATCGAAACATCTAACGGTAAGAATTTCAGAGCCATAGTGACCATCTTAGAGACTGATTTCATGAATCGTCAAAAATCTAAGAGACAGATTTCATGAAGCGTCCAAAATTCTTAGACAGACCTTATAAACGTGAAAATCTAAGAGACAGATTTTATGAAATGTCAAAAGTTTAAGAAGGATTTTATGAAACGTCCAAGATTCAAGACAGATTTTATGAAACGTCAAAAATCTAAGAGACACATGTTATGAAACCTCAAAAATCCTTGAATATATTTCATGAAACGACAAAAATTTTTGAGACAAATTTGATGAAACTTTAGAAATCCTAAGACAGATTTTATGAACCGTCAAAAATTTAACACAGATTTTCTGAAACGCCAAAAATCTAAGAAACATATTTCTTGAAATGTCCAAAAGTTTTGGACAGATTTTAGAAACGTCAAAAATCTAAGAAACAGATTTATGAAACATCAAAATCTTAGTGACAGATTTCATGAGATGACAAAAATCTTAGAGACAGATTTTATGAAACCTCAAAAATCCTTAGACATAATTTTAGAGACAAATTTGATGAGACTTCAGAAATCCTTAGACAGATTTTATGAAACGTCAAAAATTGAAGACAGATTTTCTGAAACGCCAAAAATCTAAGAAACAGATTTATGAAACGTTAAAAATCTGAGTGACAGATTTCATGAAACGACAAAAATCTTAGAGACAGATTTGATGAAACTTCAGAAATCCTTAGATAGATTTTATGAAACGTCAAAAATCTGAGAGACACTTTTTATGAATCCTCAAAAATCTGATTGACATATTTTATGAAACATCAAAAATTAAAGACAGATTATCTGAAACGCCAGAAATCTAAGAAACATATTTCTTGAAATGTCCGAAATTTTGGACATATTTTATGAAACGTCAAAAATCTGAGTGACAGATTTCATGAGACGACAAAAATCTTAGATACAGATTTGATGAAACTTCAGAAATTCTTAGATAGCTTTTATAAAACGTCAAAAATCTAAGAGACACTTTTCATGATCTGTCCAGGAAAGGTAGGTGATCATGGGCGCCTGTAAAATGTTTTCTCAGGGAGGACCAAATAATGATTTGATGAGGCGCAGGCGAAATCAGTATTCGGTTTTGCTCAAAAACAAGAAGGGGATAAAAAAAAAAACTATTTATTCCACCATCAACATTTCTAGGTATTATGATATTTATTTTCGGGATTTATATTCCCATATACAGGGTCGATCCCCTGTTTTAATAAGGCAATTAAGTGGATGCCTTATCACCGATGCGATAAACTAGAAGAAGTATAAATCGAACGACTTCCTTCAGTTCGCATGGCATTAATATTTATCGGCCTGTAACGGTGTAAAATTGTTGATAAGTTGTGACCTATATGTATATTTCGTAAGTAACAAGTCGAAAGGGATATTATTCGTTCTGAAATGAGGGCAATAATCAACGTGTGAGAAATTTGGATGGGTTTTCACCAACTGCAGTTTGTAAACAACCTTTCTCTATTTCAGTATCGTAATGAGTTCTTTACAGTACTAAAAGTAGAGCTCTAATGAAAGTCTTTACAGCATCGTTTTCAGTTATATTTTTCGTTTTTTGGTTGTCAGTACTGACCTCCGATCCAATCAATTTTCGAATCAAATTAATTCGTCATCTGTCAAATTTCGTAAGTCACACCAACTGCCAAGATACAATAAAAAAGTCACTAGACTGAATTTTTATTTGAATTTCGAGAGTATTTCACAAAACTTGACTGAAATAGAGAAAGTATTGTCTAAACCTCGTTGCAGAAGGCAATTCCATTTTGCATTCGTGTTGGAATAGGAGCCCATTCTGCAATATGTTTTAGAATATACTATTAAATACACTGCGCAAAAAAATTAACGCACATTATGGAAATCTCAAATTTACTCTGCAACTGAAGGTGTTCTCAATGATAATTATTTTTATCAGAATTATGCATGCATATGTTATCCACTTTCAACGTTTTTCCTCAATAGAGCTGTTTTTTCCCAGCAGGAATGAAAGAAGATGATATTATACGCAAAGTGACCCAAGAGGAATGTGCCCAAGCGGTAGTTTTGCGAGAAGAAGGGTGGCCATACACAAGAATTGCAGAATGGTTTGGAGTTTCCCATACAAGTGTGTCCAGAATGTTGCAGCGATTCAGGGAGACAGGTATGAATGTCCGAAGACCAGGACAGGGTAGACCACGGGTAACAACTGCCATTCAAGAACGTTACTTGAGAGTTTCTTCGTTGAGACAACGGTTTGCAACCGCTCGCCTCCTTCAAACTCAGTTTGAGCAAACTCATGGGGTGCAAATTAGCACTCAGACAATAAGAAATCGCCTCAGAGAATATGATTTAAGGCTCGTGTCGCGGCAAGAGGCCCAGCTCTTACCCCAGCCCATCGAAGGGCGCGTTTGGATTTTGCGAGAGAGCATATCCACTTGGAAGAGGCCGATTGGGAAAGAGTTCTCTTCACAGATGAGTCTAGATTCTGACTCTACCATTGTGATCGACGTTCCCTTGTATACAGACGTCCACATGAAAGATATGCTCAGTGCAATTTCCTAAATACTACTGGTTTCGGGGAGGATCGATTATGGTATGGGGTGGAATATTTTTGACTGCTCGCACAGACCTAGTGGTCGTTGATAATGGAGCTATGAATGCTGATAATTATATAAGGAACATTCTTGAAGAGCATGTAGTGCCAGTTGCCCCATACATTGGTGAAAATTTCATTTTTATGGACGATAATGCCAGACCCCATCGTGCGCGAATCCTTCAACCTTGAAGAGGTTGAGCAGGTTTGTGACAACCTTAATAGAAGGCTGAGAAGTTCAGAAAATCATCCAGCTACTCTTAATGACTTTGGAATCCAACTCGGAGAAATCTGGGAAGGATTAGATCAGAACATTTCAAGATCACTCATTTTGAGTATGAACCGTCGTTGCCGAGCTGTAATTAACGCGAGGGGTGGAAATACCAAGTATTAAATCACTTATCAGTATTTTGAAAATTGTTCATTTCTCTTCTTTCACATAAGATTCGGTGAAATCCTGAATTTTTCTTCCATTTAATGTGTCTGTTTCGTTCAAAACCTTCCCGAGAGAACATAAAAAATAAGTTATAAAGTCAATGTAGAGTTAACTTTCATTAAAATTGGGAATTTCAGAATGTGCGTTAATTTTTTTGCGCAGTTTGTTTCCTAAAATAATCTTATGAAAATTGTCTGTAGAAAATCTTCGAATTAAGCACATTCCTTTAACTGAGTAGCTCACCAATACCAAATTGATTTGCCATAAAAAATAATGAATACTTTTCTAGGTTATATTCATGTTATGGCCCCAAAGACATTTTTAGTAAGTAGCGCCTTTACCACAGAAAGAACTCTTTTTAAATTTAGTAAAAATCGGTATGAAGATTTTCCAACGTAGATCTTTTAGCATTCCTGATGTGTTTGTACATTCTGCATATTTGAACAGTTATGTAGTTATTCCTCCGTGCGAAGGTAGATGCATTAAATTCAATTTATAGCGAAATTCTAATAACGACACGACCATAAAATATTGCATTAAACAATGGCCAATCATGGGCCAGTTCTGGTTTGATACAAGATTGGTGTTTATGCTCCTTCCGATTGTTACGTCTCGCAGTTTTTCCGATCCTTATCGCTGGTTTATTCGTTTGTAATTTCGCCCGTGCGTCCGGCGAATATCTGTAAACATTTTTTATGCGGTACCAGGTCGTAAACCGGGCTTAACGTCGGAAATGATCCACGATTAAAGCCCCGAATTCAACACCGATCATTTATAGCGGTTCAGTTGCAGTTGAGTTTATTGCTGAATGAATTTCGGAAATATCTTCAATAACTCGTTTTCTCTTTTATGGCAGTAGGTACAATAAATTAAACATGATTGACAGAACTTTAACCAACTGTCTCGATTCTGAGTTATAATATTTCAACAGTTGCTTTCTTCGAAAGTGTGAGATAAATGAACAGGATAGAATGGAAATAGGAACTTTATCGATAAATGATCAATACAGAAATCAAAGAGCGAGAAAACTTTCAGATATAAAAGAGAAAACCTTTGATACTTGGTGGGAAAGAATGGTTTCAAAATTTCATCATTTTTGTGGAACAGTAAAAATAACCATAATTCAGAAAGCATGCAGGTTGGTAATATATTAAAACTAGCTGACCCGGCAGACTTCGTACTGCCTAAATCGATAAATAAAAAAGCAACTTTAATATTATAATAAACTATTACCTTGAAAGTGGAGATAAAATTATCCTAACCAATTTAGTTCAGTCAATGAGGGCCTAAATTAGGCATTACCTCCGAATTCTATCAATATTTTGGATATAAGCTATACTCCTACCCTATGCCGATTTATGCTTATTATTTTAACCCAAATAGACCTGAAATTTTTTTTCTTTCATTTCAATGAGAATTGTGTCGGATTATGGTTTAAATGGAGCCTTTTCATATTTTTCATCTTGATGTGTACTTATTTTTTCACGAAAAGTCAAAATTTGTGGTGTTCTTTTGAAGGAACGGTAGGTTTTTGAGCTACTAAAATTCATTCTATGAAAAATGAACATTGAATTTTAATATGTCGTAATTATAGAAGCTTTTTTTCGGATGTTATGCTATTTTATATTCAATACTTATGAAATATTGGTTTTTATGCCACACTTCACAATTTTTTTATTTTATTCTGGTAAACAATCAGATGGTCTACTCTGACCTATCCTGAAGATTGTGTAAACTCTTTGATTGCTTAGATGGTCCTGTTTTTGTTGTTTTTCTATTAGTTTCCAGCAATCTTGTTGCGATGATAGCTAGTCTAGTTTGTTACTATTATTACTTGTTTGGTGCATGGAAATACGAATAAGAAATTAGTAGGCGCATAAGCAACATTATTGTTATTTCAGTTACAGAAAAACTATTGAATTATGTGCAGAAGAAAATTTTGCTATCAGGTGGTTCTGAAATCATATCCAGATTATCTGCATGATGTAGTATCTCATGCAGAGTCAGATTATTTTTCCAATAGTTTATAACAATATATCCAGGTAATATAGTAGGTGATAATCCTACCGTTCCGTTAAAAGAACGCCTTCATTTACGTGGCAAAAATCAGGATTTGAAATCATGGAGAAGATGAATTCGCCTCTTATTATTCATCCGACCATAGATACAATTATTTTATTCGCAA
This sequence comes from Hippodamia convergens, assembly GCA_038502775.1. Classification (NCBI taxonomy): domain Eukaryota; kingdom Metazoa; phylum Arthropoda; class Insecta; order Coleoptera; family Coccinellidae; genus Hippodamia; species Hippodamia convergens. The sequence continues at coordinate 33,548,186 of CM076610.1, forward strand.
ACGCGATGAAATAAATACATATGAAAAAATACACCACCGGAAAAAAATGAGGTATTGCAACAATTGATATATTTATGTTAGTTATGTTAGTTAACATGGCTTTAAAGTGAATTTGAATACTGAAGCACTTTGTAGGTTATATTCAGTGTTGAAGAAAGCATTAATTTATGTGTTTATATTGACGCCTTCTTTGTTTCTTTATTTTCATGAATAGAAAACTTTTTAGATAGGTGTTCTTTATACGGAACGGTAGGTCTATTTGGGTTAAGGAGTGAAAACAACCCCTCTCCCCAAAATTAAAAGAAACTTGTTCAAACGTAAATCAAAGTATTTTTTGGACCTCCAGTAGCTTTTTATGAAGTTTAATGAGGGTCTTCATATACTTCAAGACCGTATAAACCACCCCCTTTCAGCAAAAAATGTGTAAAAATGGGTCTTTATCAATATAATTTCGATGAATTTTATAACAGTATTTTGGATCAATGTTAGTTTTAGTTCTTTTTGTTTTCAACCTCTAAAAGCAACCCCTATCTGTTCAAAATAACAAAATGAAAATATCATTTAAACATTGCATTTATTCATCACTTTATTAACGTGAAATTAATACTTTTTGTGTCAAAAAATGAATCGGATTCTGAGTGGCTTTGCCAAAGATTGGACAACAGTTTTGGCAGTTAACACCTGCACATTCCCCACATGTAGCGTTACAAAAAAAGACTCACTTTTCTGCAGCTGCATGACGCATTGCTCCTTTTTTTGCAGTTACAAAAAATCATTTTCAACAATTTTTGTGGTGCAGGTGTTTTTTGCATTTTTGTGCAAATATCTATTGGTACTATTCCAACTGCAATCAACTGAATTGAGAAATTTTATTACCAAGACAAATTTGAAGTTGGTGATTTTAGGCCAGCATTCATTTAATCGGCAGCCGTCGATTTTGGAATTACCGGTAATGGTTGTCGGAAGTCACCAGACAAAAAAATAAATGCGCCCCCAAAACATCCGTTTAGGTAACTCAAAATACACAGTAATTGTCCACATATATAAAAGTAGAATTGAGATTTGTTCAAAACATTTCGTCATAAAATTTTCCATAGTGTTCGGAAAAAAAAATAGGTGTAATAACACATGGACTCAGATGCGTTAGTATTATCAGAAAATGTAGTTCGCCGAATTAATATCACATATAATACTTTCACGAAAAAGCTATCAACCGTAGCGACACCTACTGTCGTTATTCGCGAGAAGAAAAATGATTTCCTATTTTTTTTTTCCCTTTAATCAAATTTTTCAGAGTTTCAATGTATTTTATGTAAACCCCCGTCGTAGAAGAATCCAAAAAAAAAAACTTTCATAACAAACAGTCCATCTAATCTTGAGTTATAAATGGTGTAACCAACAAAATGGTCTTCAGAAACCCCGTGTATGAAATTTGGTATGTAATATGCAACAATGTTCTGAGATATTGACATACGACGATTTTGGGGGCCAAATTCATATGTCTGTTAGTCCGAAAAAGGGCTCATTCAACAGAAAAAATAGGGGTCTCCTAAATTCTTTTCAAGAATTTCGTGTTTAAAATATTGTTGCGTATATTTCGGGACAGCCTGTATTTTTGGTGGTCATGATATCTTCATAAATTGTTATTTCTTTTTGAAGGAAGCGCTTCGAAAGAAAGGGATGACGTCCACATGGAACATCCTGTATAGTTATTTACCCATACTCACCTATATTCCAGATAATAAGATTCCCAGATTGAAGTCGCGTAAATCTTTTTGGTCAAATTTTCTAATTGATATGAATAGAAGCGACAAGCAAATTTGGCAATCTGAATGGAATGTATGCAATTTTTTCAATAAAGATCTCATTACTGATCCTTCCATCAGAGTCCCTGGCTTTGACCTTCCCAGGAGAATATGGTCTGTTCTAAATCGCATTAGAACAGGCCATGGACGATGCAACAGCATGCTCTTCCGATGGAATTCGGTTGAGAGCCCTAGTTGTGAGTGTGGGGAAAATGAGGAGTCAATAGAACATCTTATAAAAAGTTGTCCCATTTATAAATTTCAAGATGGTTTCGAGGCTATACATAAAGTAACGCATGCATTTCTAAAATGGGTGGTTAATTTCAAAATAATTTAATTTATTCTAAATAGTTGGTTTCTTTTCTGCTTTTGTCTTTTTCATTTCAGATTAAGAATTGCGAGTCGTTTTTGTGAAGAACCTGTTCATCTGAGTCCATAGACGGATAACATAAAGATGTGTTTTAAGATTTCTCTGATATTTAATATTTTTAGTAATTTTTTCACGGGCGAGTTAAGGGTTTTTTTCAGCTGAGGTTTTTCCCTTTCATCATTCAATCATACTGCAGTCCTTTATGGTTTTCCTGTGTTGCACCAACCTCAGCTAGGTACCCTTTTGTTTCAATATGTATTGTATTAAATTATCTCTCTGTCTCAAAAGAAGAAATATCGATATTTGCCATCCTATGGCAACGTCTTTGAAATATTACCTATATTGCTCCATTGATCCAACAGCGTTCTCAGAAATGATTTGCTCCAGCATCTTGGGATCCTTAATGGTTTGTTTTCGGTGGCAGAGGTGTAATATAATCTGTTCAATTAGTGTGGATGCCGATAATGCCGATAAGATACTGGGTTCCCAATGATCTTCTTTTACCTATACTACCTGTCGTTAAGGTCTTTCCATTGATTTGAGATGTTACTAATCCGGTATCGTTTTAGTTGAGAGATAGTAACACTTTTCGAATTTCCTAGAAAAACTTACTAATTCTTCATTTGATTTCTGGTCCAGCACTCATGGATTTTCTTATTGCCTCCATATGAGGGAAAACTTGTTAAATAAAAGGCACTGCCACCCAGTTGGTATAAATACATTTGGAAAAATTTCCTTTATTGTTGCCGAACTGGCAAAACCAGAACAATATACAGGCCACTGTTTCCGTAAATCCTCAGCATCTTCGGATAAACCAATTTCGGAGATACTTACAACTTCATACCTACTTAGCACAAAGAATAAGAGATCGTAAAAGCACTTCCGGAATACTTTCTTTCATTAACAATGGTCGAATTTTTCGAAATGGGGTTGGCTACAGATCTATTTCAGTTGTAATCAGTTTCCTAATGAAATTTTACAACATATTCAAGGACAAATAGATGAACGTGTTTGCATTTTTCTACGGAGGTGTTAAACTTAAATGAAGCCTTTTATCATAAACCTAAAGTATGAAGAGAGGTACCTATTTAAATCTAGTTCGAACTTTATCTCTACGAAAAGAATTATCTTTCTTCCCAGTATACATTTCAATTTTTATGCAAAAATCTGTAATCCAGTTTATTTGCTCACCTTAATTCAAATTTCGCGCTCTATCCAGTGGTGTACTACAGGGTGTCCACAAAGGGTGTGGGATATTAAAATTGACACTTCTATTGATGTCAAACAATGTTAAAATTGCTTGTTTACGTGGAAGCGTGCTAAAAATATTTTTAACATTATGAAGCGGAGGATCTTCGAAAACAGTGTCCTGTATATTGCTTTGATTCTGGCAGTTTGAGGAATTAGGCAACAATAGATGGAATTTTCCCAAATGTATCAATACCAACTGGATTGGCAGTGCATTTATTATTCATGTATTTCAGGAAAAAACGACGATTTTTGATGACAGAAGGGCGCAGTGCAAAGTACTTATGAAAATAGTCTAAATACTTCCCAATAATACTGAAAGAACGACTGACTTTCGTTTTTGTATTTGGAAGTTGTATAACCAATGATTTATTTGTTATTTTGATGTCTTCCACTGATTAATTACACAAATCTTCACGCCGACAGGCTCCAAATAATCCGAAAATAGTTGCAACCTTAACCATCAAGTATTTCTCATCTGGTGCCTCTTTTATAAACTTTTCAACTTGTTCACGAGTGAGAATTTTCGTTTTTTTGGGACGATATCCTTCACTTTTTCCGTTTTAAATATGCTATTACCTCAAAATATTCACTAACATCCACACCATTTTTAATAAGGGCGCTTGACTTTATCATTGAAAATACGCTCCACAAAGTTGATGAACTCTATATTTTTTTCTAAGTATGCCAGGAAAACAGTTTCATTGAACTTCCCTTCTACATTTTTCAATTTACACCAGGCCAGGAAATTGTTACATACAATATCGTACTGCTGAACAGATTTTTTAGGTAGGAGTTCCAGATTTGCTCTTCTTGCAGACTCTTCTATATCCAGAGGAACAACCAAATCGTCACTTTTATTGATAATTGGACTCTCGATAAACATATTAAGCAGTTAAAAACCCAAGACGATAATTGAACAGGAACGAAATTCAAATGACAGCGTCTTTTCTCATTTGTTAGTAATCATAACGTTGGCAACGTTTGCCATTCACAACAACCTTTTGATTATTTGAATATTGAAATACATTTTGAAGTTATTGTCATTGCAAATTCGCCCATTTCATTAACAAAATAGGGCAGTGGTACAAAAAACATTGTATGGTATTTGTGTTAACAGTGATATTATTTTGTTCGTGAATTTGTTCAATTCGTTCCGCTCATTCCAAAAACTTTGTCAATCACAAAATAAAACGTCACTCTTAACACACGTTGATTTTAATGAAAATTCAAGGAATTAGAGAAAATAACGTATGATAGGTACTTGTACAGAAGGCTTATTCTACAGTTGTTCATGGTTCTGATTTAATATTTTATATTTGAACTTTTTCTATTTTACCTCAAAATGGCATTTCAATGGTTAATTAATCAAGAGTAGAAAGTGTTTGTTGGAAATCTTATAGCCTCAGGAGTTGAACAGATTGAATGTTCCAATTGGAAGCCTCTTCAGTCAAATGATTCATTCTTAGATTATTATCGCAGATGAATATTAACACTTCGAAATTTTCGGTTTCATGATGTTGCTCTCAATTCTCAATTAGCCAAAGAATAAGTGGGTATTACTCATCAGATTATTTCGAAAGTAAAAAAATGAAATTGCTAGTCCATTTGATTTTTTTAGTTACTTGCATCAACTATCGTTTTTGTATATAATTGCAGTTCTTGATATTGTACAGGTGGTCAGATTTCGATGTTTTACTACTAAATCTCTTGAATTAAGCGAGATAGAAAAAAGTAATAAACATGTCATGTTCTTTTTTTATCGAGAAACTCAAATTGCTAAAAACCGCAAGTCGCTAAGGTGTCTAGTTTCCATGCTACAGGGTGATTTTGAAATATGGCAAATTATTATAACTGGCTATAACTTCCCCAGTGTTGCTGCTACGCTCTCGAAATGAAAACATCTTTATTGGAATTTTTTCAGTACAAAATTTTAGTTCCCCTTTCAAATTTTAGAGAAATAAAAAAAATTTTTTTTAATTTAAACCGTAGTGTGCTATGATGATTTTCAATCGACTTTTCTTAGACAATTTCAAAAATATATCATGAAATACTTCCGAGCTTAAATATCAAAAATTCTGAAAAAACAGCTTTTGATTAACAAAATCAAAGAGGGTTTTGATTTTGATTAATTTTTTTTCACCTGAGCAAGTCATACAACTTGAGCCTGCTTGAGTTATGTTGACCGAAAAGTGATAATTTCGGAATTTTCATATAAGTATCATGACATATATTTTTGAAATTGTTTAAATTAAATAGAAATTAATTTCACAACAACCTTTTGATTATTTGAATATTAAAATGCATTTTGAAGTTTATTGTCATTGCAAATACGCCCATTTCATTATCAAAATAGGGCAGTTGTACAAAAAACATTGTATGGTATTTGTGTTAAAAGTGATTTTATTTTGTTCGTGAAATTGTTCAATTCACCCATTTTAAAAATTTTTTCACTCACAAAATAAAACTTCATTTTCAACACTCATATCATAAATAACTATTATTCAATACAAACAAAACAAAAAATCAGAAGAAACGTTTGTCCTTATGAAAATTTAGACAAGGTCCTTGGTATCATGTCCAACATAATACATTCTCCATCTAGGTTGCGTTCATAAACTTACTCAGAGTAAGCTCCCCTTACTCTGAAGCGTTCACAAACTTGCTTTGTCTTCCTCGGAGTATACTCTGTGAGCGATCATAAACTTCCTCTGAGTAAGCTCTGCATACTCTGCTATTTGGGAGAGTAAACACATACTCTGACAGTTGTGACGTACGATTTTCATTCTGTCCTGCTCCCGCAGACTTTTTGAAACTTGAATATTATTCGAATGAGTATTTATTTCTAGTTTTGTTTCATTTCAATAAGGAAATACGAAACAATTAATTTTTCAAGTGAAACAACTATTCTGTGAAATAAAGAAATATTGGAAAGAATTACATTATTACATTAATAAATTTAATGAAATTGCTAGCAGTGAATTAACGAAGTTCAAAGTGAACTTTACCAAGAGATAATGGTAAAGAAAAAAAGAGTGTTTCCCTGTATTGCAGAACCTAGAGTGGTCCGTTCAAGTTCAAATAAATCGAGACATGAAAAGTCCCACAATAACTGTTTTTTGTACCTGATTTGGAATCTACGTTGATATTTTGTTATATTCGAGAGTTTAGATCTGTCAAGATTCATTCATATTTTGCTTTATCTTTCATGCAATATTTTTTAACTTCTTTTTGTAAGCTTCCTCAAATGAAACTATTTTTTGTTACGAAGTATTTAATTTTTTTCTGGCGTAGAGTCAATAAAGCAACAAAACATGTAATAACATTTTTAATTTTCTGCTTGCAAGAGATGATTATAGACAATAATATTCTTTTTCATTCTTCCTGTCTCATTAAAAGTAATTCAAAGTCCTGAGAACATTTATCAGTTTTCTCACAATCATCAAAAAAACACGTTTGTGCTCTGCTTTTCAAATAAAAGAAAAATTGACTATACTGCGAAGACACAACTGAAAATGTGCGACTAGAGAGAATTTTTTTCTTAAACTTCTATTATTCATTCATGATAGCAACAATTCAATATAAAAATGATAAATAAAAAATGTATATGATGCAAAAGTATTATTCATAACCTATACACATGTTTGAATTCTGAATGACATTTGTCAGAGTAAGTTTGTGAACGACGAGTGTGGAGTAAAGACCGAAGAATATTTCTGATCATATGGCCATAATCTTACTCTACTCTCTGAGTAAGTTTGTGAACGCTGCCCTAGAGAAACCGTATTATGTCACAAAAATGATTAGTAAGATACATTTAGAATCTCCAAAAACGACTGTTCAAGGCCAAACAAACAAATTTCACTCGTTCTCAGCGATGTCTTCAGCTGCCCTAATCAGTTTGAGTCATTGCTATCCACCCGTCTTACCTGAATTACGTACAATTTCCGTGGAACAAACAAGATGGTCAGTACAGAAGAATTTCATGCCAACCAGTGTAAACAGAGGCATTAGTACAATGACGATATCCGATAAGTCTCTTCAAACAGTTCTAAAATTGTAATTTACAACTCTGTTTGCGCGCTAACTAAAGCATCAAGAGCTGCAAATAAATGAGTCATCTTTCGATCATGTTGACACTTGTAGATGAACCAAATTTTAAGTTTTTGTTATTGGAATTTCAACATTCACAACATTCTAGAGGAGAGCATATTCAGCAATATGTGTAGTGTTGACTAGTCTTCGCTTAATTAAGTTGCTGGTAAATTTATACACTGGGGAAAAAATTCTTTTTGACTTTATGTTGAAAATTTGAAAGCAGACATTCAAATACACAGGATGATTCGCAAAAGTCTGGGTATATTTCTTTATTCTTAATGCCGATGATAACAAACTACACTTCCCGTCAATAAATTCCGGACAGGCAAAATTTTTGTCAAATTCAACACCCTGTATCTTTTTTCGCGGTTCTCCGATTTTGTTGAAATTTTCACCAGGTATAGTATTGGATCTTGTTATATTAACCTGAAATTTACTTTGCGGAAATACCTGTAGTTCATCCGTTATACAGGGTGAAACAAAACCTTGTTTTATATCCTTCATTTCTAAACACCCTGTGGTGAATTTGAGGCGGAAAATTTGATATCATTCAGTTTTAATTTGAAGTGTGACTCTTTCTCAACAAAATGTTTTTTGATTTACGTCAGTATCTGCTTTAAAAAAAAAGATACACATTTTCAAAGAAAGTGTTGCATTTGTTCAATTTTTATAACAATTTGAAACATTACAATACCGTATCGACTAGTAAACATCAACAAACATCTGAAAATTAATAGCGTGTATTTCCACCTCGCTTTCTCATCGCTTCTTCCATACGACGTGGCATACTTTCAATGCATTTCCGAATTGCTTCTGGGGGAATATTTTCCCGTTCTTCAAGAAGGGCTATTCGTAAATCGGGCAAGGTGTTGGGCTGCCGATTTCGAACATGTCTACCTAGCATATCCCATACATGTTCAATTGGATTTAAATCCGGCCTTCTGGCTGGCCACACGAATCGTTGAATATTCGCCTTTTCAAAGTATTCTGTTACAATCCTTGCAACGTGAGGCCTAGCATTGTTTTGCATTAACAGAAATTGTTGCTTCCCCCAGAAGAAATTCGTAAATGCATTGAAAGTATGCCACGTCGTATGGTAGAAGTGAAATACACGCTATTAATTTTTAGATGTTTGTTTATGTTTACTAGTCGATAAGGTATTGTAATGTTTTAAATTGTTATAAAAATTTAAAAAATGCAACACTTTCTTTGAAAATGTGTATCTTTTTTTTGAAGCAGATACTGACGTAAATCAAAAAATATTTTGTTAAGAAAGGGTCACTTCAAATTGAAACTGAATGATATCAAATTTTCCGCCTCAAATTCACCACAGGGTGTTTAGAAATGGAGGGTATATAACAAGGTTTTGTTTCACCCTGTATAACGGATGAACTACAGATATTTTCGCAAAGTAAATTTCAGGTTGATATAACAAGACCCAATACTATACCTGGTGAAAATTTCAACAAAATCGGAGAACCACGAAAAAAGAGACAGGGTGTTTAATTTGACGAAAATTTTGCCTGTCCGGAATTTATTGACGGGGAGTATAATAATAATAATATTCCTTTATTTCTCAAAGCAAAATTATAAAGTATACACAATATATTCTGCAAAAGATTGAAGTCATTTTAAACAAAAGAAACTCAAAAATGTGATAGGTCAAATTCTCTGAAAACTGCATGACTCAAAAAATTCCTCAATATTGTAAGGTTCTGTATTCACCAAAAACTTGATCAACTCTTTCTTGAACATGTTATTGTTTGTCTCGTGGATATATTTGGGTAGAGAATTGTAGATTTTGATGCACATGTATTTCGTGTTGCTTTGTGTCAGATCCAGTTTTACTTTTGGGTACATGTAAGGAATTGTTTGTCTTGTGTTGTTGTGAATGGGTGAAATAGTGTAATTGATGGCATCTCAACAAAAACTTATGAAGTGACTTGAAAGAGGAAATATCTGCTATGCAGAAATATGGAATATTCCGACTGTTTCCAAAAGTTGGAAACGAGTTTTATTGAGATCCTTTAAAACTGAGAATATTCGCCACAGAAGTAGGGCAAAGTACAAGCGACACTCTTATGTAATGTACACTTATTGCAGGTACCTACCTCTAACAAAATTATTAATACCACACCAGTACTCACCAATTGTACCTACCAATATTCTCTCAAGTAAGAACCGTAAAGATATTTCAAGGGGTCCTATAATTTTGCGTTGTAAAATAACCTAATTTCGAAGAAATTAAAAAGGAGTTATTTTTATTGTTTTCCCAGCAATTCCCTTTCTGTAGGACCAAACAAGCATAAAATGAGGTCATGACAGGTAATGTTGAAAATGTTGTAGAGCATAAAACTCTCTAAAGTTCTTGTCTTCAATATTTTTTCAGCACAATCAAATTTTTGAAATGAAATCGCAGAACAGACTGCAGAGAGACTTGCTAATTTTTAAGGGAAGATTCTTGAAGTAATCTTATATTTGAGCAAACATTTCTGAAGATTTTTCCAAAAATAATCAACGAAAAATCTGCAGGTGACTGCAACAAAAAAAATATCATTGATCTTACATCAGGAAATGAATGTTGACATTTTTCATTTTGAGGTTTCATGAATATCTAAAAAGTTATTTAATAGGGAGTTAAAGTTAAAAAAAATAGTGGAACCTATACCTACCACTCATGAGATATTGAAATTTTGGAAATTGTTAGTTTTATCGATTAATAAAAAACATTTTCCTATTTTCAGATTCGATTTTGAGGCCCTGATTTCAATTCTAACAATTTAATAAGATAGAGAATGACACGGAGAAATTCATCCTTCTACATTTAGTGGACAGTTGAGACTTCCAACAATGTTTGAACTAAAAACGATAACGTAGCTGATAAACAATTTCTACTGATCGTTAAAATTTCTTCTGTTCTGACACTACAATTTATTCAGATGAGGTCATTGTAGAATTATTTCGGGCCAAATCTGTGTTTGACAAAATGGGAATATTTCAAACAACCCTTGTAACAGAGATACATCTATTAATCCTTATTCATTGATGCTTATCTACATGGTTTCAACTGATAAGGAAATACGAAATAAACAGCCTATTAATTAAAAAAAAATATAATGATTGTATTGAATTTTTTTCCAGATAAACCTAGAGGAGTAATTATGAGGAATAGGTAATAAACAGAACCATGTTATGAGAAATGTTTTATTTCCAAATCTATCGAATTTATTGTTATAATTACCACTAACTTATATTTTAAGCTTTAAATTATTAGTATTATCATACAAAAAAGGAAGTTCATATTTATGTTTATATTGTCAAAAATTCTGAAAAAAGTAAATTTTCTTATTTTTTCATTTCAGAGCTGAATAATTTTCAAAATTAAGGTAGATAAAAGAACATAAACAAAGATACATAAAATCTGATGTGACTTTTGATTTCGATAAATTTGTTTTTCGGTTTTTGAAAGATTATTGCAACGGAAACAATAAGAATTCTAAATAAACATATTTTCGAGTTGATAAATCGAAATTCGAAATCAACTGAAAATTTAACATCGTTATCAAAATCATTTCGTGTAGTATACACTTTTTTAAACCTGTATTTCATTTATTTCAATTATGTAATTTAATTTATCCATATATTATTGATTTTATATGGACCAACAAACCTAAATTGAGCATCCACAAAAATCAGCACATTGAACTGTTGACATCTATGAGGCATTTTTGAATAATCCTTGACTTACCTAAAATTACAAAAAATATTATGATTGTTTCAGTACAATATTTGAAGATTTATATTCACTCGAAAATTTTTCTATACGGTGTGAGATTCAGATATTTCTGCAAAAATCAACAAAAAAAATAAAACTAAGTGGAATAGAAAAATTTAGTGTACAGGGTGATTGTTTATATTTTACTCAATAGCAATAGTTCAATAGTTAATATTGGTCGTACATAAAAGTTCAAAGCGGCAAATTTGCAGTATTTTTAATGGACATTCAGAATTCAGAACTAGGAATCGCATAAAGGCATCGTTAACCTAAAAATTCCATGTGAAGTGTTTTTTTTTTCAAATGGCACTCCCTGTATTTTATTTTTCTGAATGTCCATAACAAATACCACAAATTTGACCATTTAAACGTTTTTGTACGACCGATTATAACTGAGATAGCTATTGAGTAAAATATAAACAACATCAAAAACTGCAATATAATACAAAAATGATACATAGTTGATGCAACTAAAAAAATCAAATCGACTAGGAATTTCATTTTTTTTTACTTTCGAAATAATCTGATGAGTAATACCTACTTATTCTTTGGCTAATTACGAGCAACAACATCTTCAAATTACCATGAAACCGAAAATTTCGAAGTGTTAATATTCATCTGCGATTCTGCGATAATAATCTAAGAATGAATCATACCTATGACCGAAGAGGCTTCCAATTGGAACAATCAATCTGTTCAACTCCTCAGGCTATAAGATTACCAACAAACACTTTCTACTCTTGATTAATTAACCGTTGAAATACCATTTTGAGGTGAAATAGAAAAAGTTCAAATATGAAATACGAGTACCTATCATACGTTATTCTCTCTAATTCATTGAATTCTCATTAAAATTAATGTGTCTTAAAAGTGACGTTTTATATTGTGAGTGAAAAGTATTTCACTTGTGAATGGCAAACGTTGCCAACGTTATGATTACTAACTAACAAATGAGAAAAGACGCTGTCATTTGAAGTTCGTTCCTCTCCAATTTTCGTCTTGGATTTTTAACTGCTTAATATGTTTCTCGATAGTCCAATTATTTATAAAAGTGACGATTTGGTTGTTCCTCTGGATATTGAAGAGTCTGCAAGAAGAGCAGATCTGGAACTTCTACCAAATATAACAATTTCCTGTCCTGGTGTAAATTGAAAAATGTAGAAGGGAACTTCAGTGAAACTGTTTTCCTGGAATACTTAGAAGAAAAATCAAAAATATGTAGTTCATCAACTTTGTGGAGCAAATTTTCAATGATAGAGTCAAGAGCCCTTGTTGAAAATGGTGTGGATGTTAGTAAATATTTTAAGGTAATAACATATTCAAAACGGAAAAGTGAAGGATATCGTCCCAAAAAATCGAAAATTCTCACTCGTGAACAATTTGAAAAGTTTATAAAGGAGGCACCAGATGAGAAATACTTGATGGTTAAGGTTGCAACTATTTTCGGATTATTTGGAGCCTGTCGGCGTGAAGAATTGTGTAATTTATCAGTGCTGGAAGACATCTAAATAACAAACAAATCATTGGTTATACAACTTCCGAATACAAAAACGAAAGTCAGTCGTTCTTTCAGTATTATTGGGGAGTATGTAGACTATTTTCATAAGTACTTTTCACTGCGCCCTTCTGTCATCAAACATCGTCGTTTTTTCCTGAAATACATGAATAATAAATGCACTGCAAATCCAGTTGGTATCAATACATTTGGAAAAATTCCATCTATTGTTGCTGAATTCCTCAAACTGCCAGAACCAAAGCCATATACAGGACACTGTTTTTATTTCGAAGATCCTCCGCTTCATTGCTAACAGAATCAGGAGCAAATATTACGGATATAAAAAAACATGTTGGATGGAAGTCTACGACGGTAGCCGAGGGCTATGTTGATCATTCCATTGCATATAGAAATGCCATTGCTGAAAAAATTCTCCCAACCTCAACAGATTTTGATCATGATCATCCAATATTGTACTGAGGATTCTAATAATGTGTTGCGAAGCTCGCTAACGTTACAGGGCATTAATGTTAGTAATTGTTCTAGTTTTACGATTAATATTAATGTTCATAAGTAATGATTGTTAAATATTAATAATAAAAATTTGCAATTGCTGAATTTTTCTCATCTGATTTCATCATAAGGAAATGGAGTGCTAAAAATATTTTTAACACTAATGTTGAAAATATTTTTAACACGCTTCCACGTAAACAATCAATTTTAATATTGTTTGTCATTTAAAGCGTCAGTTTGAATGTCAGTTGTACAGGGTGGGCATATTTCGATGTTTTAGTACTACAACTTTTGAACCAGACGAGATAGACAAAATCTGATACCCCATTCTCGATCTATTTTTCGGAGAAACTAATAAGAGTTGTATTCATTTTTGGCTTCCTTCTTTTGTTTTCGAGTTATAAGCAAAAATTGTAAAAATGGTGATATCGAAAAAAATTTATAACTCCGCTCGTACTGATGATAGAGCTCTGAAATCAAAACATTCTTCAGGCACTTTATCCAGTGGCATGCTTTTTTTTGCAGCATTACTAATTACGAAGCTATGACCCAAAGTTATGTTTTTTTGAATACGAACACTAGATTCTTGTGCCATTCTTTGAAAACTTATTTTTTTCTGATTTCAAAAATATATAATATCGTATGGATCGTATAAATAAATCAATATGAGTATAGAAATTGGTCAAAAGTTGTAGTGCTAAAACATCGAAATATGCCCACCCTGTACTTCCGGATTCTACAAGTACTGATGGTGCTGAAGATTCTAATAATGTGTTGCGAAGCTCCCTAACGTCACATGGCATTAATGTTAGAAATTGTCTAGTTTTACGATTAATATTAATGTTCATAAGTGACGATTGTTAAATATTGATAACAAATTTGCAATTGCTGAATTTTTCTCATCTGATTTCATCATAATGTTAAAAATATTTTTAACACGCTTCCAAGTAAACAATCGATTTTAACATTGTTTGCTGTTATTAAAAGTGGCAGTTGTACAAGAATGAGTTTTTAAAGCTTTAATCACAAAAAATTGAGACCCTACTGGGTTTCATTTTAAAAGAGACAAAGCCATGAGAATGGATTCCATGTTAAGTCGTCTTAACGCCAGTTCTTAAGAGGGAGTGGTCGAGTCAAGAAGATCCTCAATTTAATGAAATTACTACTTACGCTTGTCCATCACGGGAGAAAACAAACTGCTATGAGTGTCCTTCCCCCACCATCGCTCCGTTTAGCCCGTCCCCCCTCCTCAACAGCCTTAAGCCGCTCTGGTGCTATACCGCGTAGCAGAGACCGAAAAACAGACTAAGCTCTGGTCGTGAGAGCGTTAAGCGTGTAACTGAGCCCAGTTTGCGATAGCCGTGGATCCAAGGCAGTTATTGTGTGTAGTTCTATTTTGATAGTGGTTGATAAACACTCGAAGCCGATAAAAATGGCCGCTAACGCCAAGTCAGATTATCAGCGTTCCTACGGTAAGTTGATAAAAATTTATATACATAGATTATTTTATAGTGGGTTCAGTGCGTTGGTCGGGTCGACCAGCTCTGTGGTTTTCCACGGGCGATTTTCGCGTTTGTGACGTTTGACCGGGTTGTCAGTTGGGAATTTTCATTTTAACTTCTCGTTGTTAATTGGCGCAGACGATTGTGGTATTATAACTCCCTTACTACCTTGCTCTTTTTCCGTTCCGAAACATCCCAATTTTCAAATTTGGGGAACTGACAAAAGTACCGTGAATAAATTCAATTCTATGTTCAGTGCCGCAACAAACTTCGAAATGTCAAACGTTGCTTTCAGAATTTCCATGGATACGTACGATGAATTCTTTCAAATCGAGGAGTTGTCATTTATGAAAAATGTACTGATTGGTTATGAGAATCGTTGCACTAAAAAACACTAAAATTCTTTGTAAAAACAAGGGGATGTTGGAAATAATTTAACCTACTGTTGAAGTGAAAATCATCGATGAAATCTCTCTGATCCGGCACGTGGATGGTTGACCGCTTTGGATATAACTTGAACACTCCAGTGATCTAATGTTCCTCCAATTTATCTTGACAGTTTTTCACAAGAATCCAGATGAAGTGCATGAGATAATCTCAAACTTATCTAACTGGTTTGAACTATAAGGGGTAATTCAAAATACTTCACATGATACGTCAAAAATTGACAAATGACAGAAGAATTGCAAATATAAGAACATATACTCAGTGTGCCATTTGAAAATAAAAAAAAAATTGTTAATTTCCTTAAATAATTTTGACATTTGTTCACTAAAAAAATGAAATCTTTAACTTGAATAATATGTTTCCATATTCTTTTGACACCCTGTATAGCAGTGGCGCAGCCAGATTCATCATTCAAGGGGATCCTTCCCAAATATTAGTGCATTTCATTTACAAAAAAAAACCTATTAGAAAATGTTGCATATCACTTCTTTGAAATTGAAATTCTTAGTTTTATCTTTTCAGTTTCTTCCCATTTTCGAAAAACGAATTTGATTACGATCTGAAAATTGGCATTAACTTTTCTTAAATGTTTTAAGTTCTGTTACCAGAAATCGGTCATCGATTCATTGCATCAAATGTAACCTATTTTCTTGAATGCATCAGTCCAATTGCATAACAACTCTCATAGTTAAAATATGAATCAATTTGGTTCATTCCAAAATTTTCAGAGATTCAGCCACCATTCTTTCTGATTAGATGATCGATTTTATCGTGTAGGTACAAAATTGATATAAATGTTGTACCTAATACAAAAGATTCGAGATAAACTATACAAGGTTATCAAAAATAATTTCTGAAGGTTATATCCGTGAAATATTCTAATTTCAACAATTTTTTTTTCAGAAATTATTAATCAATATAACACACATGATAAATAATGTTGACTGCTGAATAATTCACATCTACGACATCTGCAACATTGAAAAAATATAATTCTTCGATATCTATTCCGCTTCAAAATAAAAATGCATCTTCTAAGAATATAAAGAAGGGAGGTTTACTACTCTGAACGTAAAAAAACTTTCGTAAAAAGCTTTATTATTTATCGTTATTTTATTGTTTCGTCTTGCAATAGGACTTAAGGTTTTTTGAAGGTTCTTGGAGATCTGATTCCAAAAGTTTGAATTATCCCGCGAAAATTCTCTCTAAATGAGGAAATACGAAAAAAACTCAAAATTGAACTCTGTTGAAATACAGACAACTTCGAGGTTTTTTCATTAAAAATTCTCATTTTTGAGAATGTCTGACAAGAAAGGCTGATGCTCCTTTTCTGTTAGCGTGATTTCCAGAATATGATACAGAAGTCACAAATTCTTTGTCAAAGTGTCGAAACATCAGAAAATAATTTTTTTCAAATTGCAACTCCATTTTTTTCGAAGCATTTTCAAAATCTTCGTCAAAAAATATTAGGAGTACCTATACGTCCAAAACTTTTATCCCAAAATGAATATTTTCCGAGATATTCGCAAAATACGATTTTGTCTTCAATCTCATTTCGAAAAAATGGGGTTCCAATCTGAAAAAAAAGATTTTTTGATGTTTCGTCACTTCTAACTTCGACAAAGAATTTGTGACCTCCCGCATCATATTCTGAAAATCACGCTATTGGAAAAGAAGCATCAGCCTTTCTTGTCGGAGATTCTCAAAAATGAGAATTTTTAATAAAAAAACCTCCAAGTTGTCTGTATTTCGACAGAGTTCAATTTTGAGATTTTTTTCTTATTTCAGCATTTAAAGATAATTTTCTCGGGACAATTCAAACTTTTGGAATCAAAAATACTCAGAATTCAATGGAGATTCTATTTATGCAATAAAAAATGGGTCTTCCCATTTGAAAAACGAAAGTTGATGTCACCTAGAATCTTCAAAAAGTATACGAGAAGTCGTCTTCTTCCTTGAAGCTCACCTTTAGAATTTCAATCCTGAATCTTGGGTCTTCCCTAAAAATATTCTATAGAGCCATATTCGTGAATTACCCTGTATATAGTTTGGAACACTTTCTGGCAGATTAAAAAAATTTTCTGCATGAAGGGAAATAAATTGAACTCATTTCAGGTTTTTTATATATTTTTATTTTTCTCAAAACTAAATTCAGTTTGTTGCCTTACAAGATAAAATGAAATACAATATTTGAAATATTCAATAATAAATTATTTTGACATTTCGATAATTTGCCAATGCGTCTCAAACATATAAATAATAATAGTCACAAATATGATGGCCTCACTAAGATTTAAAACATGAATTTAAACATAATCAACATTTGAAAATGTTATTGGAGATTTGAGTACCAAAAGCTGGAATTTTATGAGTTTGGGCTCTCAGAAAATGAACCCTACAAAGCAAACCTATGTACTATGAATATTCCCTAATAAAATAAGAATTTCTATAGAACATTCTTTTCAGACTGTCAAAATAATCCATTTACAGCTTGAAGAAACTTTTATACTGTATTCCAAACGTTTTATTCTCTACTGAAATACTCAATATGATTCATTCAACTTTTATTGTTAAAATTCGTATAAATTCTGATGAACATGCTACTTTTATACGTAATTTTCGGTAAAATTACGCCATTTTAATGCTATATTCTTTTCTGATCGTCTCGATTCATTGCGAAACAGGAAGTTGGCTTTGGTTAGACATTCTTCCTGGTCAACTTTTTGCGCTTCTTCTGTCGCCTATATTCTTTTCGGTATTTCTGCGTCGTGTTTTCCCCTTGCAGTGGGCTAGGAATGGATGGAACTGAACTATTTGCGGTCGTAGAATTCATATCGGCTTGACGATGTGGTTTGGAACTCCTGAAACTAACATTTTCTGGGTCTACAGGGCGGTCTCAATTCCCGAAGTTGTTCCGAGTCATTTTTATGTCTGGTAGAGTCTTCTTCCGCCATTATCGGGAGAAAATCACCAAGACCCAGTTCAGGTGAATCGGGTGGCTGTGTAACACAAAGAAGCAGTGAGATATACACGGAAAATCATGTATTTTATGTAATGGGTATCTCTCAGGAGATGCTTATATCGTCAGTTGGAATTAATGGGAATCAATTACGTTGTTGTTTATTCCAGAAATTTGATCAAGATGGTTTATAGGAATTCAATCTGAGAATCTCATCCACAAGACATGGATAATAATTTGAAATAGTGTTTGAAAGAACTGGTAATAGAAGAGAAGTAGAAAAAGATTATAGTTCTAGTAACAGCTACAGAAAGGACCAGGGTTTAGAGTGCTGCAAAAACTGTTTTTTTTATCATTAGTAAATGTCCTGATATCTTGAAAATCCATATTGTAAGGGAAGTGACTTAACAAGACAAATTACTCTTCGTATGATCCATTCAATAAACTCTACATGAACTCTACAAGAATTCTTGTAGAAGATTAAAATCTTGATATTTTTCCAAATTTTGCAGAAGTTTAATCATTTCACCCCTTTTTTAAAAATGTTTGTTTTTTATTGCCAAGTGATTTGAATTTTTCAGCTTCACTTGTATGAATCTAACTCCTGAAGATGAGCTCGTAAAGCTCGAAACATGTAGAGTTTATTGAATAGATCATACGAAGAGTAATTTGTCTTGTTAAGACACTTCCCTTACAATATGTTTTTTTTTTTAATTATTTATGAGTCACGTAAAACTTCCAAATCGGATCGAAAAATCGTTTTTCTCAAATTGGAACCCCATTTTTTCGAAGCATTTTCGAAATCTTCGTCAAAAAATGATAGGAGCATACGTCCAAGACTTTTATCCCAAAATTAATTTTTTTTTTGAGATATTCAGGAAAAACGATTTTGTCTTCAATTTTCAATCTCATTTCGAATGTGTTTTTTTACTGGAAAATAATTAGCTGTCAAGCGAAATTTTTGGAAAGCTCTGTTATCGAGAAAATATTTTCTATAGTTCAGACGAGTTAAGTTCTTGAATTTTCATCTGTAAGGCGAGAGCAACAATTAGTTTTAAGTTCTCAATGTGAGTATTAGTGAAGTCAACGTGAAAAATTCTCAGAAATGCAAAAATAATAATTTGTATTAATTTTTATGCTTTTGGAAGAAAAATTAACAGAACATGTAACAATTTCATTACTGGAAATTCAAATTTCCCTACCATGATAAAAAAGAAATTCTCCAGAATTAAGAATTTGCGGAAATTATCCTAAGCTTTAAAAAATAAAGAAAAACAGAACTCGTCTGAACTAGAGAAAATATTTTCTCGATAACAGAGATTTCCAAAAATTTCACTTGACCACTAATTATTTTCCAGTGAAAAAATACATTCGGAATGAGATTGAAAATTAAAGACAAAATCAAAATCGTTTATCCTGAATATCTGGAAAAATATTCATTTTGGGATAAAATACTCCTATTATTTTTTGACGAAGATTTCGAAAATGTTTCGAAAAAATGGGGTTCCAATTTGAAAAAAACGATTTTTTGATGTTTAGTCACTTCTAACTTTGACAAAGAATTTGTGACCTCCTGTGTCATATTCTGAAAATCACGCTATCGGAAAAGAAGCATCAGCCTTTCTTCTCGGAGATTCTCGAAAATGAGAATTTTTGATGAAAAATCCTCGAAGTTGTCTGTATTTCAACAGAGTTCAATTTTGAGATTTTTTTTTCGTATTTTCTCATTTAAAGAGAATTTTCTCGGAAAAATTCAAACTTTTGGAATCAAAAAGAGTCAGAATTCAATGGAGAATCTATGTATGCAATAAAAAATTGGTGTTCCCATTTGAAAAATGAAAGTTCATGTCACTTCCTAGAATCTTCAAAAAAATATACGAGATGTCGTCTTCTTACTTGAAGCTCACCTTTAGAATTCCTAAAATTTTTCAAAAATATTCTATAGAGCCATATTCGTGAATAACCTTGTATATCACCAAATATCTTGATTCTTTCAAATTTTAAGTCACTTGGTATTAGAATATGAATTTTCCCATTCTCGTTCGTGTGAACTCTGCGGATTTTTAACAAAAAACGCTGCATATGGTCCAAATATTGACGAAAAATTTGTGTCTTCAACCATTTCGGATGAAAAATTTTCCGCTTAATACGAATCTGCAACAAAAAAGATGGGTTTGCGTTTGAAATTTGAAAGTGAGACCTCATATTTCTAATGAGGCTCTTTTGGGCCTAAAATCTGATGGGACCATTCAAATCTTCGAGCGAAATTACTGAAGACCCCAGAAATCAGAATTCCAATTTTCCAGACTCTTGTAACACCCGATAAACAAACTATAGTTCCATTTTTCGACAAGGAATCACCCCTTGAAATCTTTCGGTGTTATTTCAAACATCCAGCATGAAAGGAAAATTAATCAAGAACCTTTGTAGCATTCTCGAATTCATTTTCTTCCCACAATTAACTCGATATTCATTCCTTCAATTCCTATTTATTCCGATAGATAAATTTATCTACACCAATCGGCAATTTTCTGTATTTGCGAAACCACGAGCGACGTTGCCATTGGCAACAACAGAACCGGACCTGCCAACCAAACAGCCCCTCTGCCCCCACAGGAGTCAGCCACTGGTTATCTCCCGATCCAGGATCATAAATATTTGTGACAATTAAGATCCAACTCGAGCTAATGAGTTTGTTCTCTCGTCTCGAATACGAGAGCAAACAACCGCTCACAAATATTGAGAAGATGCACGAATTTTCACTGAGTTTTCGATTTCGATTCGTTATTGTTGTCTTTTGAGATGGAGACGATTTGATCTGTTGACCCCGGCCGGACTTTGACCCGATCAGCCATTTTACGAGTGACCGTCATTGGCTCGGCCTGTGTGAAATCTGTATCGTTTTTAGACGAATTACGATGTTGGTGATTTGACGTAGAGAATTTTCGATCCTAGAAACCGACTATAAAAGTAAGGAAACATTACACAGGTCGACAACAACATTTTTTTATGCAACATGAGGTTGAATAGCATATTATAGTCGAATAGATGTAGAGTAAAACAAGGTGAGATGACGAACCTTTTCTAAAATGCGCCTAGAATCTACTGTTTTGGACTAAACGTTGTCATAAAATCATAAATTATTCATAAGGTATTAAACTTCCATTGTATGAAATCAACATGAAGAAAAACTGGAACATTTTTCAAAATAAAATAAACTACAAAATTCTGATTTTTGCAATCTCTCCCGCACCCTATGAATAAATCTACGCATGGGATATGGGATAGATTGCTTATAGAGGTTCACTTTCGGGAATTTTTTATCTTCCCACAAGGCATTCAAGATATTTTGAAGGATGTGCACATGTCAAGACGCCACTTGCGACATTCCGCTGTCGATTTGGTATTTTCTTAGTGCTTCAAGCATCCTAATCATTCATATTCATCAAAAGTTTCGTCGTGTGTTGAATGTTTTGTGAAAAACGCAGTCGTCAAGTCCTCCTGTGTCCATTTTTCCCTTGTACTCTTACGACTAGCCATTTTGGGTCTGAAAATGAAAAAATATTGTGCGTCATCTATCCCAAACCCATGGGATAGATGACGCACCTGTTTAGGTTACAACAAATTCCTAGAGAGACGTTAGATTAGTGAATATGGCTTTTATAATAACCCAATTTCGAACTGTCTTTGATAGAACGTCGACGTTCATCCGATTTTTAATGAAAAGTGGGATCAAACTAAACACCATGCAAATTATTGTTACCTACTAACTTCCTGAAAACTTATTTTGGGTTTTCTCTCCCAGTCTCTGGAACCAAGAAACAATTAGAAATTTTTTTTAAATAATAGAAAGGCCCCTGCGTAAAAATTTGAGCACTATTTTGTCAGAGGCCGAAAATTTATAAAAAAAAAATTTTACATAACAATGAACAAAAAGAAAAATTTTTGAAGTCTGAAGCGTAACATTTCGGAGTCTAAATCAGACTCCTTCGTCAGACAATTTCTAGTTTTCATAAGACTTCGTAGAATAGTGACAATATTTCGATTTTTTGATAGACATTTGTCAATATATGATGAACATAGATTAAATATTGATTACTAGATGTTATTACCGTTATTTTATTTCAAAATTCCGTGAAACCAGTTCTTTTTTCAATAAAACCATCCAAATTCGATCTATTCCTATTGAACAATTGTCGAGATTATTAACCTCATCCATACAAGCTGACTCTTTAATTTTATCAGGTTCCGTCATTAGAATTTTTGTGCCATTCCAATCCATCATGTGATTGCCGGTATTGGAACACATAATATGATCTGCTTTCTGGGATCTACCAATATCTCTATTTTTTATGTCATTTTTATCTGCACGTTTTCTGATTTCTAATGGTCTTTATGTTTCTCCTGTAAGTATAAGATTTTCCACAAATACAGGGAATATTGTAAATACAATTTCTTGATTCTTGTTTCTCATTCAAAGGTTTAGTTTTTGTTAATAAAGAACGTAAATCATTTTTTGTTTTGAAAACAGTTCTATGTTGAATTTATAACCAATTCTTTTAATTTTTCCTGAAAGTCCATGAACATAAGGAATCAAATTTATTAAAATTTATTCTTCCTGACCGTTTGTTGTTGGTTCCTAATTGTTATTATCGTTTTGACGCAAAATTGTTCTCTCTGAATTTGAAATAGTTTTTTCTATGAAATAAGTTGGATATCGATCATCCTCAAGAATATGAAATTAATTTCGTCATTTCATATTTCAATTGTCGATGAAATTAATTGCGCTCTATTATGAAGTGTTTTTATAATACCCCTTTTAACACTTATTTGATGATTAGAATGAAAATTCAGATATCGATTTGTGTGTGCCTTTTTTCTCACACTTATTTCAGTATGATTTGGAAAATTTCTTATCGAAACATCTAAGAAGGAAAGAACATTATTTTGTTCTAACTCCATTGTGAATTTTATTGTAGGTTCTTTATTATTGATATGATTGAAAATTTTTATCAATTATTCTCTGCCATGATCGATTTAAGTAGTGCTCAAATTTTAACGCAGGGGCCTTCCTACTATTATTTAAAAATTTTTTCTAATTGTTTCTTGTTTCAGAGACTGGGAGAAAAAACCCAATTAAGTTTTCAGGAATTTGCAAAGACCTCCCAGACAATATTTCAATAGATACTCACCAACTATATACCTATCACCAAATATCTTGTAACTTTATTGCCCTTTCAACACGATTTTTCAAGAACGGCAAGAGTAAAACGTCTGCGTTCAAAAAACTTCGTTCAGACCCAAAATATTGACGTTCGAAATTCCAGGGCCTACTTGAATTTTTTTGAACTCTTGTTACAAATATCAAATTGGCTAACTCTAACGAGCCAAAAAAAAAACTCAAAACGCTATCTGCTCATTCCAATAATAGAAGTAACAGCGCCCTGCGACAATTAGAAGTCACGTGGACTCATCTAATTGACGTACCCGTCCAATTATGAATAATTTTTAAGAGTGTCGAAAGCGATAGCGTTTCATAATTCGCGTCCTTGAAGTAACCGTTACATATTGCCACGACGGGTTTCGCAACTTTCATACCGTGATGGCGTCCATAATTGATGAAAATACGATCCACTAGCACTGAAGAAATTGCAAATGAAACAATCAAACTTAGGATGGTAATACTCCTTCAGTAACTTTTGAGTTGCAGGATTTAGGTTGTTGTTGATAAAAACAGTGATGTTATGACGTTTTTAAAATTTAATTAGCGGACCGAAAATTGCTCGAATTTTGCAACATACTCTTTCTGTTCATATAATACACTCCCCGTCAATAAATTCCGGACAGGAACAATTTTTGTCAAATTCAACACACTGTATCTTTTTTCGTGGTGCTGCGATTTTGTTGAAATTTTCACCAGGTATAGTATTGGGTCTTGTAATATTAACCTGAAATTTACTTAGCAAAAATACCTGTAGTTTATCCGTTATACAGGGGGAGACAAAACTTTGTTTTATACCCTTCATTTCTAAACACCCTGTGGTGAATTTGAGGAGGAAAACTTGATATCATTAAGTTTTAATTTGAAGTGTGATCCTTTCTCAACAAAAGGTTTTTTGATTTACGTCAGTATCTGCTTTTAAAAAAAGATACATATTTTTAAAGAAAGTGTTGCATTTTTTCAATTTTTATAACAATTTAAAACATTACGATACCTCATCGACTAGCAAACATACACAAACATCTCAAAATTAATAGCGTGTATTTCCACCTCGCTTTCTCATCGCTTTTTCCATACGAGGTTATTACAGAGAAATTGTATTTGGTGTAAATACACTTGAGGCGTTTTATAAGCGCTTCATTTTATCCCCTTATTCAAAATGTGGGGGCAATTTTCCCTGAGAATTCTTGAATATTTATAACATGCAGTCCTCCGTATATATCAATTTTCAGACCACTAGCATCAAAATTGGCGGAAGTCTCATACAAACTTTTACATCCCCTGGTTCTAAGGGTTGAGTGGTTTCAAGTTTAAGAATTTTTCCGATGTTCGTGTACTGAAAATAGCTCACATACCAAATTTCAACTTGATAAGACATCGGGAAGTACCCTAACCCTAACAGTTTTCATGATCAGTGAGTGAGTGACGAAATGGGGGGTTTTTTAGATATCTATAAAATCTGAAGTGTACGAGCTATGCACTTGAAACTTTGCACGTTTGATGAGTTCACTACTGGCATCATATCCTGAGAATTTTGTTCATCTACTATATTCCAAACTCAAGTTATGTAGATTCTCCAGTAAGTTCGGAAATGGCTGCCTCGACAGGTATAATATTTCACCTAAGAACGAACAATGTTGTTCCTTCGCTTTTCCGCAAACAACCTGGGTCGCAACTCTTAAGCCTCGGTCACACACAAGTTGCCCCGAAGGCAAACGGAAATGTGTCCGAAGTCTGCTTACAGACGGTCGTAAATTAAAATAAAAAGATGGCTTCTTTGAACTCCTAAGAAAAACCCTTCTCGAAAATTCCGCAGCTCAACAAAGGAAACTTTTCAATTCGACGCTCGGTTTATTAAAAACTCGGTCGCTAATTATTGTGTTCCTTATCAGCTTCCGGTCTAGAGAAATTCCGCCTTTAGAGCGGGATATTTGCGAAAAACTGATTTGGTGTGGATGCACGCGCTGAACATATTCATTCAAATTTACACTGCGCAAAAAAATTAACGCACATTCTGAAAATCTCGATTTTAATGAAAGTTAACTCTACATTGACTCTATAACTTATTTTTTATGTTCTCTCGGGTAGGTTTTGAACGAAACAAGACACATTAAATGGAAGAAAAATTCAGGATTTCACCGAATCTTATGTGAAAGAAGAGAAATGAACAATTTTCAAAATACTGAAATGCTGATAAGTGATTTAATACTTGGTATTTCCACCCCTTGCGTTAATTACAGCTCGGCAACGACGGTTCATACTCAAAATGAGTGATCCTAAAATGTTCTGATCTAATCCTTCCCAGATTTCTTCGAGTTGGATTCCTAAGTCATTAAGAGTAGCTGGATGATTTTCTGAACTTCTCAGCTTTCTATTGAGGTTGTCCCAAACCTGCTTAATCGGATTGAGATCTGGACTTCTTGCTGGCCATTCCATTCGAGAGACTTCAACCTCTTCAAGGTACTCCTGAACGATGCGCGCACGATGGGATCTAGCATTATCGTCCATAAAAATGAAATTTTCATCAATGTATGGGGCAAATGGCACTACATGATCTTCAAGAATGTTCCCTATATACTTATCAGCATTCATACCTCCATTATCAACGACCACTAGGTCTGTGCGAGCAGTCAAATAATACCATAATCGATCCTCCCCCGAAACCAGTAGTATTCAGGAAATTGCACTGACCATATCTTTCATGTGAACGTCTGTATACAAGAGAACGTCGATCACAATGGTAGAGGCAGAATCTGGACTCATCTGTGAAGAGAACTCTTTCTCAATCGGCCTCTTCCCAATGGATATGCTCTCTCGCAAAATCCAAACGCGCCCTTCGATAGGCTGGGGTGAGAGCTGGGCCTCTTGCCGCGACACGAGGCCTTCAATCATATTCTCTGAGGCGATTTCTCATTGTCTTAGTGCTAATTTGCACCCCATGAGTTTACTCAAGCTGATTTTGAGAGAAGCGAGCGGTTGCAAACCGTTGTCTTAACGAAGAAACTCTCAAGTAACGTTCTTGAATGGCAGTTGTTACCCGTGGTCTACCCTGTCCTGGTCTTCGGACATTCATACCAGTCTCCCACGTGTATGGGAAACTCCAAACCTTTCTACAATTCTTGTGTATGTCGACCCTTCTTCTCGCGAAACTACCGCTTGGCCACATTCTTCTTGGGTCAAATTGCGTGTTTCGCGTTGCATAGCGATCGAGTGTAGAAAATCAAACGAAAGATGATCACTAGAATTGATCGAGAACAACTGATTTTAGAATGGAGCCAATACATTCAAAATCTGATAATATCATCTTTTTTTATTCCTGCTGGGAAAAAACATCTGTATTGAGGGAAAACGTTGAAATTGGATAACATATGCATGCATAATTCTGATAAAAATAATTATCATTGAGAACACCTTCGGTTGTAGAATAAATTTGAGATTTCCATAATGTACGTAAATTTTTTTGTGCAGTGTATTTGAATCATGAGCGAGATTACCTAAAAGCAACAAACTTACAATTTCACCTGCTCAAATTTCATCACAACTGGTATTCGACATTATCATGATGATATTTAGGAAAGCCAAGAAAAAAAAATGATTCTGAGGAAAACAAAGTTTTTAAATATTGAATTGAATTCTCCAAGAAGCAAGAGGCTATAATCCTGATCTCATTGCTAGGCACCTTAAAAATTAGTTGATTCGAAGTTAGTCTGGATCTGACAGTTCATTATTTACAATCTATTATCTGTTAGGATGATCTGTCACACCACGAGTATCTCTGAATTTTTCCTCAATTCTGCTAACAGTAGATTGAGAAATAAATTTCCCTTTCTCTTCATTTCAAGGCCGTGGAAACTGTCCACCATTTCTAATTTCCGCCGATGAATGCGTGACGGCGTAAACGTAATTTCGCATTATTTGTCACAAACGGACTACAGGTGTCCAGGTCTAGGATCGTAACTGAGATCGTTTGAACGACGTGGAAAATACCAAATGGCATTGTTATTAGGAATTGCAATAATGCGGCAAGCTGGCTCACAATGAGTTCTAAGGTTGTTGCTCGTTGCGAGCGTATTCTGCAATCGTTATTTGCGAGTACAGAGTAGGAATACCCCGACCAATCGACCAAAAACAAACAGCGCCTCTAACGGTTTCTTGAGGAACCTTCCGAAGTAGCCGAAAAATAAAGAAACAAATTTACAGTGGTCAGATTTCGATTTTTTCGTAGGCACTACATCTCCTGAATTAAAAGAGATAAGAAAATAGTATAAACATGCCATGTTATCTCTTTTGGAGAACCAATAATTGCTGAACACTGCAAGCAATATTATTATTATAATTAGCTACAACTTCCTGAGTATTTTGACTAGGTTCTCGAAATAAAAACATCTTTGAGGAAGTTTTTTAGTATTTTTTTACAGGCAAAAATACAAAGATCAATTTCGATTCCTTAACAAAAATATTCTAACGGACAGTATTCATGAGATACCCAGTATACAGGGTTATTCACGAATATGGCTGTATAGAATATTTTTAGGAAAGCCACAAGATTCATGATTGAAATTCTAAAAAAAGACGATTTCTCGTATATTTTTTGAAGGTTCTAGGACTTCAAGTGACATCAACTTTCGTTTTTCAAATGGAAAGACCCATTTTTTAATGCAGAAATAGATTCTCCATTGAATTCTGAGTCTTTTTGATTCCAAAAGTTTGAATTTTCCGGAGAAAATGCTCTTTAAATGAGGAAATGCGAAAAAAAAAATCACAAAACTGAACTCTGTTGAAATACAGACAACTTCGAGGTTTTTTCATTGAAAATTCTCATTTTTAAGAATCTCCGAGAAGAAAGGCTGATGCTTCTTTTCTGATTGCGTGATTTTCAGAATATGATATAGGAGGTCACGAATTCTTTGTCAAAGTTAGAAGTGGCGAAACATCAAAAAATCGTTTTTTTTTTCAAATTGGAACCCCATTTTTTGGAAGAATTTTCGAAATCTTCGACAAAAAAATAATAGGAGCATGCGTAAAAGATTTTTATCCCAAAATGAATATTTTTCGAGATATTCCGAAAAAACGATTTTGTCTTCAGTTTTCAATCTCATTCCGAATGTGTTTTTTTAATGGAAGATAACTAGCGGTCAAGTGAAATTTTTGGAAATTTCTGTTATCGAGAAAATATTTTCTATAGTTCAGACGAGTTAAGTTCTTGAATTATCATCTGTAATGCGAGAGCAGCAATTGGTTTAAAGTTCTCAATGTGAGTATTAGTGAAGTCAACGTAAAAAATTCTCAGGAATGCAGAAAAAAATTATTTGTATAATAATTTCCAAAGCTTTTGAAAGAATAATTAACAGAACATGTAACAATTTCATATCACTGAAAATTCAAATTTCTCTACCATGACAAAAAAGAAATTCTCCATAATTAAGAATTTGCGGAAATTATCCTAAGCTTTAAAAAAATAAAGAAAAACTTAACTCGTATGAACTATAAGAATATATTTTCTTGATTACAGAGATTTCCAAAAATTTCTCCTGACCGCTTATTATTTTTCAGTAGAAAAACACTTTCGGAATGAGATTGATAATTGAAGACGAAATCAATTTCTCCTGAATATCTCGGAAAATATTCATTTTGGGATAAAAGTCTTGGACGTAAGCTCCTATTAGTTTTTGACGAAGATTTCAGAAATGCTTTGAAAAATGGGGTTCCAATTTGAATAAAAACGATTTTTTGATGTTTCGTCACTTCTAACTTTGACAAAAAGAATTTGTGACCACCTGCATCATATTCTGAAAATCACGATATCGAAAAAGAAGCATCAGCCTTTCTTCTCGGAGATTCCCAAAAATGAAAATTTTTAATGGCACAGAATCTACGTTGGAAGTCGATATTGAAGCCCGCAAAAAAAATTTGATCGATCGAAAATTCCCAATATCTAATAACGTGGAGATGATAAATTATTTCGAACAAGATCGCATCATTACCCAACAACGATAAGCTTATCATTTGGTAAACTATCTTCACCATAATAAGTAATTGACCCTCGATTTTATCAAACGTTTCGAAAATAAATCACCATTTATTGCGACTCACGAATGTACCAAAAATTAAGACACATTTTTCTAATCCGCGGATTTGGCCACAGTAACATCAGATAGTGAGAATAAATGAAAGAAATTGGCTTGCATTCCTTCTGTGAATGAAGAATCATTAAGATTGAGACAAGCTCACTTTTTTCTTTTTATTGCATCTTTGTTCGTTTTGGAATTTCGTTTTTTGAACTCGATTTTTTATGTTGACATTTTTATAATAATTTGGAAAGTAGGTACCTTGGTTCAGTAAATTTCCCAATGTTATTGTTGTTCGAATTTTCCGCGTACATTCATTTAATTGAGTTGCACATGTGTTACATTCTATCATCTGGAGATGCTGAAAATATTGTCAGTATCCAAGTGTTAATCATCTAGGTAGAAACTCGGTGCTTCTTACGAGAAATTAATAAATGTTCGAGACGAAAACGGCTTTTCAAAAACAATTAACAATACGAATGGACGATAAGGTGAGTGCACCCACCACTCGAGACTTAATATTCATTTTATATTGAATTTTTTTTATCATTTGTTGTGTTGTTATACATTCAATCATAATCATAACAAACTTTTTTCAAAAATATCCTTTGTTGATCAATTTTATCGACAGTAGGAAGGGTGTATTCAAAAATGAAAAAAGCACTGTAATACTATATTGTATGAATTTTTCATTCTGAAATATTACAATTTTACCATTTGTTGAAGGTGAATGTATTGAAGATGAATGATTTTGATGTCGATTTTTGAAGTTGTTGGAAACTAACTTTATAAATTGTATTGTATTTATGTACCGGATGATTCATTTCCTTGAGGTTCCTTGAATAAATAAGTTGCACACATTATTTTTTGGATTATCATTGAAACAATTTTAAATGAAGAATTCATTCTTTGGAGTGATAATGATTTATGTATTGGGATAATTTATTTTATCGCCATTAATTAATTTTCAATTCATTTACTTTAAAATAGACATTTTTGTTTTTAATATCAGGTGGAACAAATTTTTGAAGATTTTTTTCGAAGATATCTCGTGAATGATTTAATCGAATGAATAGCTTTCATTGCTATGAATCTTCTACGAACACCCACTCAGATGTTTTATTTTCCCATTATGACTATAATATACCATCATAATCCATAATTATACCAGAAATCTGGAGGAACCAACTCTCAATGTTTATCAATGAATCTTTGACACGAAAAATTTTTTTCCATAGGATATGTCCACAGTGTATACAGGGTTATTCATGAATATGGCTCTATAGAATATTTTTAGGAAAGACACAAGATTATAACGTTATCGAGAAAATATTTGCTTATAGTTCATACGAGTTCAGTTTTTCTTTATTTTTCAAAGCTTAGGATAAGTTCTGGAAATTTTTAATTCTGGAGAATTTCTTTTTTGTCGTGGTAGGGAAATTTGAATTTTTAGTAATAAAATTGTTGCATGTTCTGTTAATTATTCTTTCAAAATCATTAAAAATTGTTACAAATTATTTTTTCAACATTACTGAGTTTTTTACGTTGACTTCAATAATACTCACATTGAGAACTTTGAACCAATTGTTGCTCTCGCATTACAGCTGATAATTCAAGAACTTAACTCGTGTGAACTATAGAAAAAATGTTCTCGATAACAGTGATTTCCAAAAATTTCACTTGACCGCTAATTATTTTCCAGTAAAAAAACACATTCAGAATGAGATTGAAATATGAAGATAAAATCGTTTTTCCTGAATATCTCGAAAAATATTCATTTTGGGATAAAAGTCTTATGCTCCTATTATTTTTTGACGAAGATTTCGAAAATGCTTAGACAGAATGAGGTTCCAATTTGAAAAAAAAACGATTTTTTGATGTATCGTCACTTCTAACTTTGAAAAAGAATTTGTGACCTCCAGTATCATATTCTGAAAATAACGCTATCGAAAAAGAAGCATCAGCCTTTCTTCTCGGAGATTCTCTAAAATAAGAATTTCTGATGAAAAAACCTTGAAGTTGGCTGTAGTTCAATTATGAAATTTTTTTTGTGTTTCCTCATTCAAATAGAATTTTCTTGGAAAAATTCAAACTTTTGGAATCAAAAAGACTCGACACGAAAGTTGATGTCATGTCCTTCTCACTTGAAGCTCACCTTTAGAATTACAATCCTGAATCTTGTGTCTTTCCTTAAATATTCTATAGAGTCATATTCGTGAATAACCCTGTATAAATTCAAATGGACTCATTACAGCATTGTTTTCAGTTATATTTTTCGTTTTGTGGTTGTCAACACTGATTTCCGATCCTAACAATTTCAATATACGTCAATTCAAATTCCGTAACCTGTCAATTTTCTTAACAGTCACACCAATTGACGAAGTACAATACAAAAGTCACTAGGATGAATTTTTCATTGAATTTCGACAGTATTTCACGAAATATGACTGAAATAGAGAAAATATCGTCTAATACTCGCGTTGGAATATAAGCCCATTCTGCAACTTGTTTCAGAATATTCTGTTTCGATTAAAAACACCCGATTAGTAAGAATATCCAATATCCCTGATTTCAAAAATGAAAGCTAACATGGGGCTACCACCGCATGTTCTGTGGTCCGGTCATCAAAACCGATCATGCAACAACCAGGAATACTTCAGTAGTTCGTCAAAGCCAAACGTCCCTGAAGAATAGACACTAAACACTGGTAGCTGCCGAACAATATCCATTGTGTGCACCGCTTACTCATGCTGGCATCATTATTAATCGCAAGTATAAACAAAAGCTCCGCAATTTAAAACACTATGCGTAATAAGTCGGAATGAACGAATCCAGGGGTGTACCCAGGTCACGATCGGATCACTTTTGGGAACACGGCAAACCGCGGATTCTGTGGTTTTCACTTTGACACTTCAAATTTCGCGTTTGACGTGGATGACAGAAAAGAGGCGCGTTCGAATTCGTGCTCCAGGTGATGGGCCCGTGGTTTACACCTAGGAACGCGAGCGAATACTAAAGATACCCCACTAAAGATTGCATTATCGAAGCCCCCTTCCCCGTGTATGTATAATAGCAAATTTATAACCTGATAATCTCGGGCTGAGATGATAAAAGTGTATACACGCCGTCATAATAATAGCGATACCTTATCACCTTTGTTTTGAGGCATTCCACGACTTATCAGTCTCA
The DNA here is from genome assembly GCA_038502775.1 of Hippodamia convergens. NCBI lineage: Eukaryota > Metazoa > Arthropoda > Insecta > Coleoptera > Coccinellidae > Hippodamia > Hippodamia convergens. Next base: position 33,580,876 of record CM076610.1, read on the forward strand.
GTGTGTGCGAGATAAGACGTCATTCATGATTTTTTTCACCGATGCTCGAGCTGCGATGTGGGGGTGCGTTCGCGACTGTCGCGATCTTCTGTGATCATCGCTCTGTGCCGCGATAAGAAACTATAACGGTCGGTTTATCGCCAACTTTCGATTCTCGTTAATTCGCGATTAGGTTAAACGCGCCTAGTTCGATGCATTGAACTTTACGAGGAGGTATTTGTACTTTGAGATTGAGACGTTTTGTTTCAAACATCTGAATTTCGATGAATATGGACTATTGAATTTAGATTCAGTTGTGGAATCACTAAAATTGATCAAAAATAAATACTAGATATATTTAGATTTTCCTCATTTCCCCTATTTTGTCTCAACCTGCAAAGAGTACCAAATGAAGATTTTCTTTCAAATATATGAGATATATTCATCCCATTTCCAGAAAATAGTTTGTTTATTTTTTGAAAAACCTATGAAGGCCAAGACTTTCGATGGTGGTGTATGAATAAACTGCTCCACATGAGTTAGGGATATTGACTCAAATTGCAATAAAATATAGTTAAAATGAGATTTCCTCATGAAAATTTATATTAATATGATTTCAAGTTGCAGGAAATGAAATTAATTTAAGCCTGTAGGTCTGTAGCGTATACAGGTGGTTGAGAAAAATCGAGTAAAATAACGAAATTTCATTCCCAGAGAATTCAAGCATTTTAAGACTATCAATACAATGTATGGCCTCCACGGGCATCAATAACAGCTTGACATCTTCTTTGCATACTACAAACGAGGTTGTTGAACATTTCTTGAGGAATTTGGTTCCATAAACGGTGCAGAAGCTCTTTCAGATCATTCAAGGATTCTGGGGTAGATTGATGATTATCTAATCTTCTTTGGAGCATATCCCATGCATGTTCTATGCAATTCAAATCTAGAGAGTGCGGAGGTATTGGAAATGTGGAATACCAAGCTCCTCGCGCGCATTCTCAACAATGGCTGCACGGTGCGGTCTAGTGTTATCGTCTAGAAATTGAAAAGTTTCACCAATAGCAGCGTGAAAATGTGGCAAAACATTGTCAATGACATGCTTCCTATAGTATAAGGCCGTCATGTTCCCAGGACAAATGCGTAGATCTTTGCGCCCGTTGAAACATATCCCGGCCCATACCATAACATTACCCCCTCGGAATGAATGGACTTCTTGGTCATAGCGACGATTACGGGGTATGCGTGGGATTCTCCATACCCTTATTCTTCGAGAATCTGAAAATCGTCCATATCTGGATTCATCAGTGAAAAGGACACTACGCCATTGATCGTTTCAATTAATATGTTGCCTTGCCCATTCCAGTCTTTGACGCTTAATGAAACTCCTCTTAATGGACGTATAGAACCTCTAGATTCATTTCTCTCAAACGTCGTCTGATGGTTTCGATGAAAACTTAGACCCCCATCTGCATTTTGAAGAGTATTTCGTAGCATTCTACAAAAAAATGTAGGCTTTCTTCTCGCCGGAACGGTGATGAAACGATCCTGAGCAGGTGTTGTTTTTCGTCGCCCACCAAGCCTTGGTCTTTCCAACACGAAACCTTTCTCCCTGAACCTATTCCAAAGTCGAGATATAAATCTTTGGCTGACTTGGAGTCTTTCCGCTACAACAACCTGAGTTAGGCCACGCTGTAGCATTCCGATAGCCCTATTAGCCACAGCGTTTGTTGATTCACGTCTTGGCATTTTCAGAAAACTCGTTTCAAATCGAAGCCGTTGATAATCTGACTCCATTTCAGAATGAGAACATTCATGAAGCATATGCAAATAAGCAAACTTCAGAAAAAAGGCGACAAGATTAACGAAATGTCCCATACTGATTTTTATTGGATCGATTCAAGTTGTTATTGAGTTTTAAATGATTTTATACCGATTTTCTCGAAGATTACATACTTTTCGAAACGATTGAATACGATATCTCTGACTCTTGTGGAGCAGTATATTTCAACTACCACTCACAAAGTTGTACACCTAATGATTTTTTCTTTGTAGACACATACTTACAGTCATATAGTTGAAAAAACTATATGACTGTAAGTATTTTCTTCTGACTATCCCTGAGCTCCTCTCTTATATTTCTCATAAGAATAATCTGATTTTCCAAAAAATATCTCCGTAGGTAACAAGATTCTTAATGTGCTCCAATAATATGACCATCAGGCACATGCCACATTCTCATGCTGTTTTCCACCCCTAGAAATTCCCGTTTGTCAAAGTTTTCGACCGCAATAACAAGACCGTTGTCTCACGCTATCAGAGAGCTGGGCGGATAGTGCCTATTTAGATTTTTATCAGAGCGTCGACTTATTTGTTCCTCTGTTTGGCAAACATAACCTCCCCGAAAATGTTTGTCAAATAATCCTTTGTTTAAACGGCCCGCGTGCTATTGAGATCATTTACAAGCGGGTTTTACCTTTCTCCTAAATATGTGTGTTTAGGATATTTTGCACATATCCAGGTTTGCCAACATTACCTGACACTGGCCTATCGACCACGTGGTGTTGAACGACGTCTTGCCGCCGTCAAAATTAAAGGGTGGGCAAACATATACTCCGTGAAAGAATTATTGTCCGCCTTTTAAGTTCAGACGCGGCTTTAGTTATAGTTACAAAATCTAAATTTAAAATTTTTGTAGGTCCAACAGAAACAAAATATTTAATTTCTAGCTGGCCAGCGCAACTTCGTCTGACCAAATCGGCTATTAAAATTATTGTTATTATTATTAGTCCAATTTTATCTTCAAACACGAAAAATTTTGAAGAAGCCTAGATCCTGATTGCCACATCGTATTTATTCGTTCGTTTGGAAGAGAATAGTTTGAAATAATTGTAGAGCTTGAGAATAGTGATATTTCCGAACAAATTGAAATGAATGCTCCTCAGTAATAGCAATTTTTCAAAAGAAATTTTTGATTAGATCAGATAAATAGAAACAAATATTTGATATCGAACCAAAAATTTTAGCACATTGGGAGAAGTTATTTTTATGTCATATACCTACAGGGTGTCCCATAATCAGACCGACAAACTTCAAGTGGATGTTCAAATAAGAGCATCTTTTTCCAAGAAAAAATATCGGAGTTTATGAATTTTATGTAAAACTTGTAAAATAATGAAAGGTAAAAGAGTTGTCACTAAAAATACTCTCAGAGTGATACGCTTATGATTCAGATGAAAAAATTCACTCGAACCATTCGATATGTATTCTTGATAGTAGCCAATGTGTGAAATTTCAACACTTTAGGTGACGCAGTTTTGGAGATATGTGACAAAAAGTGTTGCCTGGAAGTCATCTTCATATGAGCACCTTAACGAAGCATTTTTGTACTATATGAATTTCGTCGAAAGTGTCTCAAATAATGTCCACTAGAAGTTTGTCGGTCTATTAATGGGACGCAATCATTTTTTTCTAGCGCATCTTCGTTTTGGAAATTCTTAGAGAGAACAATCTTGCGTCAAAACGATAATAACAATCAGGAACCAACAACAAACCGTCAAGAACAACCATAAACATAGATGTTATTCTTTATGTTCATGGACTTTCAGAAAAAATTGAAAGGATTGGTTCTGAATTCAACATGAAAATTGTTTTCAAAACAAAAACTGATTTACGATCTTCATTAACAAAAACTAAACCTTTGAATGAGAACCAAAAATCAAGAAATTGTATTCACAATATTCCCTGTGTTTGTGGAAAATCTTATACAGGAGAAACATCAAGACTATTAGAAATTAGAAAACGTGAACATAAGAATAACATAGAAAATAGATATTGGTAGATCGCAGATAGCAGATCATGTGTGTTCCAATACCGGCAATCACATGATGGATTGGAATAGCACAAAAATTTTAATGACGGAACCTGATAATAACGAAAGAAAAATCAACGAGTCAGCTTGTATTTTGTTGGGTTAGGCTAATAATCTCGCCAATTGTTCAGTAGGAATAGGTAGAATTTGGATGGATTTATTGAAAAAAGAACTGGTTTCAGAGAATTTTGAAATAAAATAACGATATAAACGTCTAGTAATCAATTTTAATCTATGTTTATCATATATTGAGAAATGTCAATCAAAAAATAAAAATATTGTCACTATTCTACGAAGTTGTATGAAAACTAGAAATTGTCTGACGAAGGAGTCTGATTTAGACTCGGAAACGTTACGCTTCAGAGTTCAAAGTATTTTTTTTTGTTCATTGTCAGGCAACAATTTTTTCTTGTAAAGTTTTGGCCCCTGACAAATTAGTGCTCAAATTTTTACGCAGAGGCCTTTCTTCTATTATTTAAAAAAATGTTCGAATTGTTTCTTGTTTCAGAGACTGGGACAGAAAACCCAAATTGAGTTTTCAGGAATTTGGAATTTCTTATTTTGAAGGCGGTTTTTTTTGTTCATTTTTCTTTATCGGCACTAACTCAAATCCTCTAACTCTAAAGTTAATGATGGGATATTATCATGACTATGATTTTTCGTAGTTGAATATTTCAACGGACTCTAAATAAATTTCTCATGAATGAAGAATGAAGTTCATCGAGTTGTCCTAAATTTCAACATGGGAAAAAACAAACGAGGATGCCCCTCGTCCACAAACCAGCCTGCGTTGGCGTTCTCAAGACAACCCAACCTCCTTATCTCCCCATATTTGCCCTCTATCTGAACCCAAAAATACGTCCCAACCTTATCTGAATTATTGTTTATCATAATTTTTCGAGGATAACAGTGAAATATCGTAAGTTTAGACATCTGTAATCTAATATCCCATCGCGTACCCCCGATGTTCGGACCTAGAGCCCTCACCGACACCAGTTAACACCGCAAGAACGCCGATACTTATAAATATTGAGTGCGTCAAAGAAGTTTTTATTTAACGATCAGTTGACGTATTGACGGGCGAGAAGTTTATCCCGATCTGGTCGTAAAAAGACAAATTGGGTTTTTTCTTCGATATTTCTTCAGATAGGACGCTTTTTAGATTGGGAGAAGAGAGATATGGCATTCATACCGGAGGATTGAATGAGCTGTTGACGGTTTTGTAACGGCGGAAAGTGGTTTGATGTTTGTTGATACCGTGCGTCTACACATGTCTTAATAGTCTGTTAACGCTCTAGAGCGCGGAAATATCGAGAAGTTCAAGTAGGTACCAAAAACACACATGAAAATTTTAATCCGATCTTTAACGAGCCTTGAAACATCCGAAATGTTGTAGTATTTTATAAAAACTGACAAAAAAAATGCTACATCCAGAATGAGATGTTAAAATTTTGAATTTTTCTTGGCGAAACATAGATAGTATACAGGGTGATGCACGGTCGATTGTACGTTAGACGTTTACGGAGAACGCAAAGCAAGAATTCATTGAAAATTTGGTATCTTGGACAATATATACAGGGAGACACAGACTCATGGTACACCCCCATTTCCTCCCTTGTTTCTGTAGCTATATTTCTGAAATTTGGAACAATGAATATACTCACTATGGGGCACTTTTTGACATACAGTGGAACTTCCCTATAACGAATACGCTAAATCCGCAAAAAAATTTCGTTATACAGAAATTTCGTTATGCAGAAATTTTTTTTCATTGTGTCAAGTGTCAAAAAAAGCAACGTTCACTTGCATTTTTTTTATTTGAATACATTATACATAATTAACTCAAGCACTTCCTTCTAGACGTTTTCGCACTACTATTTTCATTAACGATCAGAGCGAAAGTGAAAACTGAACAATCTCTATAGCCAGGGGTGCATCTACAACTGTTTCAGAAGGAACTCTCCGTCTGCCGTAATGGTTTAGTTTATGATCGGGATTTATTACCTACGTCCGACAGAATTACGGAAAAAACCTTCTTAATAATACGAACTTAGAGAGTGATTTTCTTGGAATAATTCGTTATAGAGAGAATTCACTTCGTTTTAGAGGGTGTTTTTAACAGGGTATTTGGATTCTAGGTGCTATGTCAGATACGAAATTCGTTGTACAGAGAAATTCGTTGTAGAGACGTTCGCTGTAGGGAAGTTCCACTGTATTTAGAAAAAAATCCAATTTCCGGTTTTTCCGGAAATGACATCAACTTTGGATTGAACCGAGAAGATACTCAAACTTGTCTAAACTCCATTATCGTGTTCGTATTGGTTATACAGAATAATAGTTGATATGGATGGATACCCCACCGATGGTACTTTCGAATGACGTCAGAGTACCATTATGCTACTACCATTTGACAAAACGGAGTTTCGAGTGAAAAAAGGTTTTGGTTTATTTTTTTGGCACGTATTTCGAACCACGATACTTTTTAAATCGAAATTACTATAGTGTAGCATTATTTTGATTATTTCGAACAATTTTATGGAGTTAATGGCTCTCTAGATCGAAAAATAAAATGAGCGTTCTGACGAATGAAATATCAACTATGAAGTATCATTAGATTGAGAAAATTATAGAGATTTCAAAAACGTAACAATATACCGGGTGTCCCATTTGAAAATCGAAAGTTGATGTCATTTTCCGGAAAAACCAGAAGTTGGATTTTTTTCTGAATATGTCAAAACAAAAAGTGCCCTATAGTGAGTATATTGAATGTTCCAAATTTCAAAAATATAACTACAGAAACAAAAGAGAAAATGGGATTGTACCATGAGTCTGTGTCACACTGTATATATATATATATATATATATATATATATATTCTTTTGATTGAGAGAGCTAAAATAATACAATACATATTGAAACAAAAAAGTACTTAGCTGGGGTTAGTGCAACACAGGAAAACCATACAGGTCTGTAGTATGATAAATTGCGGAAAGGGAAAAAATCCCAGAGAAAAAAGGACCCTGACGTCACCCGTGTTAGAAAAAAATGTACTAAAAATATCATATCAGAGGATCTTGGAGGACATCTACGTGATCAGGAGAACAACTTTATATAGGCAGCAGAGGAAAACAGACTCTTCACCAATCTACCCGAAATTCTAGATCTGAAATCAAAAAGACAAAAGCAGAAAAAACTAGTTATTACAATCAATGGTTCTTGAATTAACCATTAATAGTCAAAGTTCTTTCTTAGATGGTTCCATGAGAAAAAATCGTTTTGAGAAAGGAACTTTGATTTTTATTCGAATTCTTAAGAGCATGTTGTTAAAACAAGTTTCTTTTGGTCAAATTTTTCAATCAATAAAAATGAAAGCGACAAGGAAAGTTGGTAATCTGAATGGAATGCAGGCAATTTTTCTAAGAGAAATCTACGTACTGAACCTTCCCAGAAGAATAGGTTTCTTCGAAATCTTATTAGAAAGGGTCATGGTTGTTGAAATAGAATGCTTTTCAGATGTAATTGAGTTGAGAGCCCTATTTGTGCGTTTGGGGAAAATGACGATACAATGAAACATCTCAAATAGTTGTCGCATTCATAAATTTCAATGTGGTTCCGGCTATTAGTCCAGTAAACGAAGGTCTGAAATAACTTTTTTGTGGAAAGAGCTGCATTTTTGATATAATGATTGTAGCTATAGTAGGAACTCATGGTCAAAAATGAAGGTTCCCAAATTTTCAGGAACCTTGGAAAATTCGTGAAAATGTCGAAGAAGTTACGTTTAGAATGTTTATCGAAAAAACTTTCAAACAAAAGTTGTAGAGTGGAAAATTCTAGAAATATTATGGCTTTTCGCATTCTCGTGGTGTTAATATTGACTAATTAGAGGTGCATTTATGTAATGCTAAAGTAACGAATGCAGTTCAGAAATTGATGCTCACTTTGGAAACAATTTAATTTATTAAAAATAATTGTTTTTTCTGCTTCTCTCAGATTGGGAATTTGGAGTAGTTTGGTAAAGCCTCTGTTTTGTCTGTCTAAAGAAGAACGGAAGCAAGAAAATATTGAAAATTTGGTTTCTTGGACAAGAACAGATGCTCTATCGATCTAAAATATTTTCAGTGTTGCGGTGTTGCCGCTTATGTCAAAAAGTAGTAACTACTTTGTTATTTCAAATGGCACACCCTGTATATAATTGCACTTTTCTATTTATCGTATTAACACGATTATTTTGGTATCACTTTCTCATACTTATCTTCAGCTGTTCCTGAGTAATCAAATTATTTCTTCTTTTTATGCAAAACATAGCTTTGATTGATCCTCCATAACTTCAATACTATCAATCTTAGGAAGCTGAAATTTCGTATGCAGCATGCTAAGATTCTATGCATCACGCAGGTGTTACGAAATACGCTTCTCTTTATACAGGGAAATGCACTTTCAACCGTTTTTGTATGTCTCGATAAACCATCGAATTTTTAATGACCCTGTATGAAAAGAAGCGTATTTCGTAACACCTGCGTGATGCATAGAATCTTAGCATGCTGCATACGAAATTTCAGCTTCCTAAGATCAATAGTAATGAAGTTATGGATGTGTGTGATTTTTTTTTCCTGAAAGTAGATTGGACGTGTTTTACAAAAAAAAACAAACTCAGTTTTGAATTCCATATTTGGATGAAGTAAGTCTTCAACCTAAAATCTGATGAGCCTATTTGATTCCTCTGGCTATACTCATTTTTATACATTTCACATTCTTTTTCATACATTTCTCTTTATGTTAGTGTTTGCTTGGCAAAATTTTTTTAGAAGATTGAGGCTTTGATTTCTTCATGAATCCTCATGTGAATGTTTCATATCTTTATCAGCAATTCATCAAATCTTTATTCGACTTCCCAAATGCAACTTTCGAGTAAAAATCCAAGAGTGACAAAACCTATAGAAGGTCATTTGAGCATAATGGTAAATGTGCATTGTGCATCCAAGTCAATCTTATCTTTCGATCTAGTCCTCGACTTGTAAATATTCGAAAATGGTTAATTTGTGGGTCCCACGACGAAATTTACACAGTTGTACAGGCAATGCGGATGCATATCTTTAGCAAATAGTATTTGCTCAGTAGTTATGGATCACCGAAAGATTATAATATGGACTACCTACCACAATATATCTGAAGATCTTCAAATTGTTGTGTTACAGCTGATCCAACACACAGCTTCAGATGGCGTGAGAGATATACAGTTGTTTGTAAAATGTACTACCTACTTCTCCATAAAAAGTCAAGTTAGTGGAGATTCAGACTTTACATCATATTTGAAAAATGCAGACATGTCAATTCTTTTTGGAAATATATAGTACAAAATGTATTTTTTCACCTATCGAATCTATTGATGAAACATATAGGGTTATTCACGAATATGGTTCTATAGAATATTTTTAAGAAAGATACAAGATTCAGGATTGAAATTCTAAAGGTGAGCTTCAAGTAAGAAGACGACTTTTCGTATATTTTTTTTAAGATTCTAGGACAAGTGACATCAACTTCCGTTTTTCAAATGGGAAGACCCATTTTTATGGCATAAATATTCTACATTGAATTCTGAATATTTTTGATTCCAGAAAGTTGAATTTTCCAGTGAAAATTCTCTTCAAATGAGAAAATACGAAAAAATATCGCAAGATTGAACGCAGGCAACTTTAAGGTTTTCTCATTAAAATTTCTCATTTTTGAGAATCTCCGAAAAGAAAGGCTAATGCTTCTTTTCCGAAAGCGAGATTTTTAGAATATGATACAGGAGGTCACAAATTCTTTGTCAAAGTTAGAAGTGACGAAACATCAAAATATTGTTTATTTCAAATTGGAACCCCATTTTTTCGAAGCATTGTCGAAATCTTCGTTGAAAAATAATAGGAGCATACGTCCAAGACTTTTATACCAAAATGAATATATTTCGAGATATCCAGGAAAAACGATTTTGTCTTCAATTTTCAATCTCATTCCGAATGTGTTTTTTTCTTACTGGAAAATAATTAGAGGTCAAATGAAATTTTTGGAAATCTCTGTTATAGAGAAAATATTTTCTATAGTTCAGACGAGTTATGTTCTTGAATTATCATCTGTAATGCGAGAGCAACAATTGGTTTGAAGTTCTGGATGTGAGTATTAGTGAAGTCAACGTGAAAAATTCTCAGGAATGCTAAAAAAACTATTTGTAATAATTTTTGATGCTTTTGGAAGGATGATTAAGAGGAAATGTAACAATTTCTTTTTCCATTACTGAAAATTCAAATTTTCCAACCATGACAAAAAAGAAATTCTCCAGAATTAAGAATTTGCGTAAATTATCATAAGCTTAAAAAAACAAAAACTGAACTCGTCTGAACTATAAAAATATCTTCTCGATAACAGAAATTTTCAAAAATTTCACTTGACCGCTAATTATATTCCAGTAAAAAAACACATTCGGAATGAGATTGAAAATTGAAGAAGAAATAGTTTTTCCGGAATAATCTCGAAAAATATTCATTTTGGGATAAAAGTCTTGGACATATGCTTGTATTATTTTTTGACGAAGATTTCGAAAATGCTTCGAAAAAATGGGGTACCAATTTGAAAAAAACGATTTTTTCATGTTTCGTCACTTCTAACTTCGACAAAGAATTTGTGACCTCCTGCATCATATTCTGAAAATCACGCTATCGGAAAAGAAGCATCAGCCTTTCTTCTCGGAGATTCTCAAAAATGAGAATTTTCAATGAAAAAACCTCGAAGTTGTCTGTATTTCAACAGAGTTCAATTTTGAGATTTTTTTTGTATTTCCTCATTCAAAGAGAATTTTGTCTTGAAAATTCAAACTTCTGGAATTTCCTTAAAATATACTATAGAGCCATATTCGTGAATAACCCTGTATAAAAGTAAAACTCACCCTGTACAAAAATAAAAAAGTTAATTCGACCTCGTTTTTTCTCAGTCTTTAAGACTGGAATTCTTGCCCAACAACCCTTCGATAACACCGACGGTGGCAGAGATCATAGAGGCGGATAACAGTCCCAAACGACCTCTGAGGTCAAGTGTGACCATAAAGCTCCTGATGGCATTAGCCGAAGCCAATCGGTTCGACTGATTTATACCAACGCGTTCTACGATCGGAAGCTTATTTATGGGGGTGAAAAAACACCGTGGAAGCTTCATTTAACTTCGGATAACATAGCCTTTTCGATGGGACGATCAGATCGCGTAATACGATCATGAATTAGTGTGGGATTTGGGGTTATTGGTTCGTTCCAACACGCACTTGTTGTTGAGGAGACTAAAAAAAATATGAAAATATTCGGAGTGTTCGATTTCGAATAATTGAGGGCAGGAGTTCTATTAATATTATCTTACTAACCCGAAGTTTTCAATCGAAAATAAAAAAGAAGAAAGCAGAAGAAACAATGTTTCGTGATTGTTTTTAATTTGCTACTTTTGTAGATTTTTAATTATTGACATGCCATGTATTTTTATGATGGTTCATTTCTTTATTTTTGTAAAATTTTGTGAAATTTATGAATTTTTGCATGTATATTTTTGCAAATAATAAAGGTAATCTAATCTAATCTAATCAATTATTCATAATAAATTTAATTGTTTTCAAATTAACCACCCATTTCGAAAATGCATTCTTTGCTTCATGCATAGCCTCTAAACCAACTTGAAATTCATAAATGGGACAACTATTTATAAGATGTTCTATTCTATCAATGTTAAAATTGATTGTTCACGTAGAAACGTGTTAAAAATATTTTTAACATTACTGTTAAAATATTTTTAGCAATCCATTTTCTTATGATGAAATCAGATGAGAAAAATTCAGCAATTGCAAATTTTTATTATCAATATTTAACAATCATTACTTATGAACATTGATATTAATCGAAAAACTAGAACAATTACTGACATTAATGCCTGTGACGTTAGGGAGCTTCGCAACACATTATTAGAATCCTCAGCACCATCAGTACTTGTAGAAACCGGAAGTACAATATTTGATGATGGTGATCCAAAATCTGTTGAGGTTGGGGGAATTTTTTCAGCAATGACATTTCTATATGCAATAGAATGATCAACATAGCCCTGGGCTACCGTCGTAGACTTCCATCCACTATGTTTTTTATATCCGTAATATTTGCTCCTGATTCCGCTAGCAATGAAGCGGAGGATCTTCGAAAACAGTGTCCTGTATATTGCTTTGGTTCTGGCAGTTTGAGGAATTCGGCAACAATACATAGATGGAATTTTCGCAAATACCAACTGGATTGGCAGTGCATTTATTACTAATGTATTTCAGGAAAAAACGACGATGTTTGATGACAGAAGGGCGCAGTGCAAAGTATTTATGAAAATAGTCCACATACTTCCCAATAATACTGAAAGAACGACTGACTTTCGTTTTTGTATTTGGGAGTTGTAAAACCAATCATTTGATTGTTATTTCGATGTCTTTCACTGGTAAATTACACAATTCTTCACGCCGACAAGCTCCAAATAATCCGAAAATAGTTGCAACCTTAACCATCAAGTATTTCTCATCTGGTGCCTACTTTATAAACTTTTCAACTTGTTCACGAGTGAGAATTTTCGATTTTTTGGGACGATATCCTTCACTTTTCCGTTTTTAAGATGCAATTACCTTAAAATATTTTCCAACATCCACACCATTTTTAACAAGGGCGCTTGACTTTATCATTGAAAATTTGCTCCACAAAGTTGATGAACTCCATATTTTTGATTTTTCTCCTTAGTATGCCAGGAAAGCAGTTTCACTGGAGGTCCCTTCTACATTTTTCAATTTACACCAGGCCAGGAAATTGTTGTATGCAATATCGTACTGCTGAACAGATTTTTTAATTAAGAGTTCCAGATTTGATCTTCAATATCCAGAGGAAAAAACCAAATGGTCACTTTTATCAATAATTGGAGTTTATTGTCATTGCAAATTCGCCCATTTCATTATCAAAATAGGGCAGTTGTACAAAAGACATTGTATAGTATTTGTGTTAAAAGTGATCTTATTTTGTTCGTGAAATTGTTCAATTCGCTCCCCTCGTTTCACAAACTTTTTCACTCACAAATTAAAACTTCACTTTTAACACCCATCTCATAAATAACTATTTCGGTGTGGCCTCAGTAAAGGCAAAGAATTGTTCGTTACCGTTTCATTCTTTTTCTTAAAAAAAGAGAATGTTTTTGGTTTCATGTAATTTCTGAAATACAAAAGAGAAAAATTAAAATTGTTTATTTTCTCTGGAGGCCCAGATTTTCTCGATACCAGTGTCATCATCCAAAGCCAACTGCGGTTCCGTTGCAGATAACAAAGAATAACATTAACTTGTAGGTATATACGAGTGACGTTTGACGTACATATCGGTTGAGAACGTTGAAGCGGTCTTTCATGTGGAAATAAATGTGAAAATATGTATTTGGTCGATTCGTTTTAGCCGCAAGCAAGTAACTAGAGGAAGTTGTTATCAGTCACCCCGCACTCGATACTGATAAGACGGACGCCACTGCGCAGGCACCGTGAAACTGGAACAATGACGGTCAGATCCGTAGTAGCTTTTTGCCTTAATAATAACGTTCATCAGATCAGTACTCGAAGTGTGTTTTTGACCCTAAAATAATTTTTAAATTGAGGACTTTTCGAGAACATTTTTCGCGACGTAATCTTGAAATTGTTGGTTTACATAAAGTACAGGATGGTCAGATTTAGATGATTTAGTACTACATGTTCTCTTTTTTCGAGGAACATTAATTTCTACGGGGTGTTGAAATTTGATCAACTATTATAATTCGCCATTACTTTCGCACTATTAATAATAATGATAAGAATAACTATATTTCCAAGAATACCATAAAGACAATCTTGAAAATACAAAAAATTACTTCCCATAAAAATAAATCTTGTGATGGCAACAAAAACTTCTAAAAGTCATTTCAACTAATACAATCTGAAACCAAGTATTCATTCAATCATTCCATTGTGTACAACCAAAAATGAATTACATCATAAAAAACAACAAAAAAGTACGAACAAAAAATCAAACAAAAAGAGATGAAAGAAACTCCAACAGTTTTATAAGTATTTTTAAAGGTGCTATCAAAATTTTGTTCATATTAATATGATTTCAAGTTGCAGGAAATGAAATCATTTTAGCCAGTAGGTCTGCAGCGTATACAGGGTGGTTAAGAAAAATTGAGTGAAATATCGAAATGTATTCCCAGAGAATTCAAACATTCTAAGACTATCAATACAATGTATGGCCTCCACGGGCATTTTAAATAGCTTGACATCTTCTTTACATACTACACACGAGGTTGTTGAACATTTCTTGAGGAATTTGGTTCCATAAACGGGGCAGAAGCTCCCTCAGATCATTTCAGGATTCTGGGGTAGGTTGATGATTATCTAATCTTCTTTGGAGCATATCCCATGCAGGTTCTATGCAATTCAATTCTGGTGAGTGCGGAGGTATTGGTAAATGTGGAATACCAAGCTTCTCGCACGCATTCTCCACTATGGCTGCACGATGCGGTCTAGCGTTATCGTCTAGAAATCGAAAAGTTTCACCAATAGCAGCGTGAAAATTTGTCAAAACATTGTCGATGGCATGCTCCCTATAGTAGGGCGGTCATGTTCCTAAGACAAATGTATAGATCTGTGCGCTCGTTGAAACATATCCCGGCCCATACCATAACACTTCCCACTCTTAATGGATGGACTTCTTGGACATAGCGACGATTACGAGGTATGCATGGGATTGTCCATACCCTTATTCTTCGAGAATCTGAAAATCGTCCATATCTAGATTCATCAGTGAAAATGACACTACGCCATTGATCGTTCCAATTGATATGTTGCCTTGCCCATTCCAGTCTTTGACGCTTATGGTCACTTGTTAATTGAACTCCTCTTAATGGACGTCTAGAACCTAAATTGACCTCTCTCAAACGTCGTCTGATGGTTTCAATGAAAACCCCATCTGCATTTTAAAGAATATTCCATAGCATTCTACACGAAGATGTAGGCTTTCTTCTCGCCGAAACGATGATGAAACGATCCTGAGCAGGTGTTGTTTTTCGTCGCCCACCAAGCCTTGGTCTTTTCAACACGAAACCTGTCTCCTTGAACCTATTCCAAAGTCGAGATATCACACTTTGGCTGACTAGGAGCCTTTCCACTACAACAACCTGAGTTAGGCCACCCTGTAGTATTCTAATAAAACTATTAACCTCAGCGTTTGTCAATTTACTTCTTGGCATTTTCAGAAAACTCGATTCAAATCGAAGCCGTTGATGAAGTGACTCCATTTAAAAATAAGAACATTCATGAAGCATATGCAAAGAAGCAAACTTCAGAAAAAAGGCGACCAGATTGACGAAATGTCTCATACTGATTTTTATTGGATCGATTCAAGTTGTTATTGAGTTTCAAATGATTTAACAGCGATTTTCTCGAAGATTACATACTTTTCAAAAAGATTGAAAAGCCTGTCCTTTTTCCAACGGAAAAACTGTTCGGGGAATTCAGGATTCTTGATCCCAGACAACTTTATGTGAAAGCTCTCATATTTTCTATTCCGAAATTCAGACACAAGCTTGGCTTCATGAATTCAATTCATGAAACGCGGCAGTCCGAGACTGGAATTGCCAGAGTTCCCAAAATGACTAAAGAAAAAACAAGATCTTCGTTCCTCTACAGGCTTTCCCAGATTTATAATATAGTGCCAACGCATCTCAAATCACCGCAGAGCTTTCATTCCCTCAAAAGACACACAAATACCTGGTTACTCGATGTTTTTGGGAGACAGGGTGTCCATGGATTGTTTTGAGGTTGTCAAGATTTGCTTCATCCTCGGTCACCCAACTCAGTATACAGTATTTTTTTACAGGAAAAGAATTATTGTGTTTAGTTTGTTACTATTAATTTTGTTGATTCTCTGCGCTAGCTCAATCACGAGACCTTAAATGAGCTTTCTTGAGCTCGCGTCGAGAACATAACTTTCTTTTGTCGAATTGATTAAATAAACATAAAAAAAAATATTGAATACGATATTCCTAACTCTTGTGGATCAGTACATATACTAATATATGGACGTAATCTGTAATATGTTTCAGAGTCGGATCCGAGTGCACAACTAGGAAATGCCCTCCTCCATACAGGTGAGCAATATAAATTGCCCATGCACGCGAAAATGCCGTCGTTATGACGCTCTAATTTTTTAACCTTCCGTCGATCACCTCCACGTTGCCGGTTCTACCCCAGTTGCTCCGTAGCTGAATCTCGATCAGTTAAGGCTGTAGACCGACGTGGCAACGTCGCGATCAGCTCTTGCCACGGCAATTTGTGAAACTGGATAGGCAATAAAGCGCAGAACAATGGCAATAACATTGCACGGGTTTTTCAGTGTGGAAACCGCCTCTGGAAAAATTGGAGTACAGTTATCGGCAGGTGGGCTGATTAACTTCTTCCTCATACTCCGGAATTTATGGGCTTTGCCGCGAAACGCATACAGGGTGTGCGGGAAAAGTATTTTATTTGTTTCTCATTTGCAAACGTCAGTTTCCAAAAACACAATATGAATCAAGAAAGTTTATTTCATGAAGTCACTAACTTGTAAAACTGACAGTTAACTTGCAAAATTTTTACAAGTTAGTAGTATTATTTACATAAGAAAATTTTGTTTTATCGTCATATATGTTGAAATCATGGTACAATTGATATTTCCAGTAACACAGATTTTTGATGATGAACTCAAAAACTTCTGAACACGAGGACTGCAGAACATTTGTACTCTCCTTACTACCAAATAATTTGCTAGACATTTCGATTTTTTGTTGACCGAATCATCGACATAACTCATCGCAATTTCGGTGCTCTTCCACCCTCCTGCACGCTTTAGTGCTAAAATATCTCCATCCGAATCCGCAACCATAGTGGCTCCAGTTCTGCAAAAAGAGTGGCCGGTGTATAACTCTGGGTCTTTTAAACCTAAATATTTCGCCATTTGCTTTGGGTAACCACCAATAGTGTGCTGGCCAGCATTAAGGGAAATGCACTTTCCATATCGGTATGTCGAAAAAAATCTTAGGCTTTCTGTTCCAGGAGGCCGAAGATTTACATATTTTCTGTATAACGTGCAGGGCTTGAAGCTGCAGCCATCATCGGTTATGGTGAATCTTTTTGTTGTTAAATTTTCTGTTTGCCGCAATGTCGCAATAACGTATTTTTCCATATCTTCAACATCATTCATGTTCGTCACATCAACAACATCCCAAATATTGTTACAATTTTCGCCAGCAACCACTGGTCATCAGGAGCATGTAAAAGAAATGGTTCAGCCTCTTCTTTACTTAATACCTTGGCCTTTTTTGGCGTATAACTCTCATTTTTTCGTTTCAGAAACGCTATTACCTTTTGAAATCTGCAAATGACATCTAAACGTCATATTTTTCAATAATTTTTTTTAAGGAAAACAAACCTGCGAACAGGGGCATTTTCTTTCATTTCCAAGCAGCTTTTCAGCATAGACCATTTTGGCCATTAAGTATTAGGGCTGAATCTAGCTGATAGTTGATTCAAGTAGACCAACGAAACATCTTCAGTTACCCCAATCAAACTATTTTTGTTTTGCCACTTTCTGAAGTCGTCGTTTTCTCGCTCGTACCTTGAAGCTGATTTGCAGGTAATAAACTGGATGCTACACTGCTGGCTGCCTCAATAATTTCTTTTGGTACATTCATTTTCGCTTTCGCCAAAACAAATGTAAAGAAAAATAAACAGATATGTTCATGGCAACGCTTCCATAGCTTACGACATTTGCAACAAATAATTGAGATTTTTTTGGAATTTATCTAACCTTTTCACAAGTGAGATACAAATAAAATATAAAACAATACAATATTTGAGTCAATATCCCTTACTTATGTGGAGAGCAGTTCATTTCACAATATACATTTATTCCTTCATCGTATAAATCAATCCAACGATTTGTCAGCTGTCAGTTCCTGGGGAGAAACAGTAAACATGATCATTCTTTCGTCGTTTGTAGTCACAGAGATGAAGAATTGAAGACTTCCTTAAGCCATCTTAACAATAAGCACCCAGATTGAAAAGGATGGTGCTCTACCCATTCTAGAAGTCTTAGTGACTATATATAATGGGAAAATAGGATACTGGGTTTATAGAAAACAAATAAACACTGACAGATATCCACAAGGAGCCCACAATTATCATCTACAACCAAACAAATACCTGTGCTTCTTGTATGGCGTCTTAAATCTATTTATTTCAACTTTCACTAACTGTTGCAGCCAGCTATAGCTGGCGTTTTGCAGTATACTGATTAATAAATTTTTGTTAAATTATTTTTTAAGTTCTTCATCACATTGATTTATTCCTAGTTATTTTCATATCAGAATCTATATTAGGATTTTGTTTAGAAATACTTGTTATTCAATATTATATATTATTTTTATCACATTTTCTTTAATATTTATCTTCGAAAAACGTCAGGGGAACCTTATCATACATAACATAGATCTATGGAGGGGGTTCCCGACTAGAATCTTGCGGGGGGGGGGGGCAAATTTTGCGCTACGCCACTGGTTCAGCTTCTCGAAATAACACACTGTTAAAATCACATCACAGGAATCATCAAATTTACGAACAAAATGTTATTTTCGTCGTCAGATCAGAAAAACTCTTGACTCAGAAAATTGTCGACCACCCCTCGTATCTTATCACACAAAGCATCAACTGAATTAATTTGTACACATTTTATACAGTCGGAGATGAAATTTTTCTTGCCTTATTCTATTTATGACGTAAACTTTAAGAGCGGCTAGATAACCTTTGACTCTGTTATCTGCAGAGCTGATGGGATAGTTTACAATCAGCGGTTGAATACTTATATAACCCTACAACCAGAGAGTATAGAGACCTATAAGTTCAGGAATAAAAAAAAATTTCGATAAAATTACATCAACAATTTCACTATTTGAATAAATTTGGCTCATTTTTCAACAACTTTGCAAAATTCGGTAAACTTTGATTTCACATATAACAGTGTACATATATTTCATGTTTTAACACAAATACCATACAATGTTTGTTGTACATCCGCCCTATTTTGAAAATGAAATGCGAGAATTTGCAATGGCAATAAACTTCAAAATACATTTTAATATTCAAATAATCAAAAGGTTGTTGTGAATGGCAAACGTTGCCAACGTTATGGTTACTAACAAATGAGAAAAGACGCTGTCATTTTAATTTCGTTCATGTCCAATTTTCGTCTCGGGTTTTTAACTCCTTAATTTGTTTGTCGAGAATCCAATTATTAATGAAAGTGACGATTTGGTTGTTCCTCTGGATATTGAAGAGTCTGCAAGAAGAGCAAATCTGGAACTCCTACCTAAAAATATGTTCAGCAGTACGATATTCCATATAACAATTTCCTAGCCTGGTGTAAATTGAAAAATGTGGAAGGGAACTTCAGTGAAACTGTTTTCCTGGCATACTTGGAAGAAAAATCGAAAATATGGAGTTCATCAACTTTGTGGAGCAAATTTTCAATGATAAAGTCAAGCGCCCTTGTTAAAAATGGTGTGGATGTTAGTAAATATTTTACGGTAATAGCATATTTAAAACGGAATATGAAGGATATCGTCACGAAAAATCGAAAATTCTTACTAGTGAACAAGTTGAAAAGTTTATAAAGAAGGCACCAGATGAGAAATACTTGATGGTTAAGGTTGCAACTATTTTCGGATTATTTGGAGCCTGTCGGCGTGAAGATTTCTGTAATTTATCAGTGGAAGACATCGAAATAACAAATAAATCATTGGTTATACAACTTCCAAATACAAAAACGAAAGTCAGTCGTTCTTTCAGTATTATTGTGAAGTATGTAGACTATTTTCATAAGTACTTTGCACTGCGCCCTTCTGTCATCAAACATCGTCGTTTTTTTCTGAAATACATGAATAATAAATGCACTGTCAATCCAGTTGGTATTAATACATTTGGGAAAATTCCATCTATTGTTGCCGAATTCCTCAAACTGCCAGAACCAAAGCATTGTACAGGACACTGTTTTCGAAGATCCTCCGCTTCATAGCTAGCAGAATCAGGAGCAAATATTCCGGATATAAAAAAACATGGTGGATGGAAGTCTACGACGGTATCCGAGGGCTATGTTGATCATTCCATTGCATATAGAAATGTCATTGCTGCAAAAATTCTCTCAAACTCAACAAATTTTGGGTCATCATCGTCCAATATTGTACTTCCGGTTTCTAGTTTTACGATTGCTATTAATGCTCATAAGTAATGATTGTTAAATATTGATGATAAAAATTTGCAATTGCTGAATTTTTCCCATCTGATTTCATCATAAGAAAACACGCTTCCACGTAAACAATCAATTGTAATATTGTTTGCTGTCATTAAAAGTGTCACTTCTAATGGCATAAAAAGTTGTATAAAAAGTTGTTTTTTCTGATCCAAACATGAAATTCGTTAACCGAAAGTTCAGTTTTTCTCGAGCTTAAAATAGCATACAATCTTAGCCTTACAAGATTAGCCGAAGTTATCCGCTCTTGACCTACACCAACGATTTTTCAAATATGCAAGAGAGCAGATAACTTATCTTTATATTTTATAAATCGCCAGGCAACCACATTTACGACCCATAAAGACAATCTGAATCGTTGCTTTATCGGAACAATGAACAAGTAGCGAAACACCTGTGATAAAGAACAAACGTCACAACTCCTCTCGATTCTCTGACCCATATACGCGAGATAAAACACTCTTATCTCCATAATCATCTGTTTCAACACCCATCACACCCCTTAACGTCATAATGCCTTTATTCCATGCTAACTCTAACGTATTCCCCTACCCAGTAAGTTATGCAACCAACAATACCCCTTCTTGTTTCAGAAGTCATAGAGAGCCAGTACAGCGAAGAGCACCCCAGCCAATACAGCCCCACCTCGTCGCATCAAGGCGTGGCCACGACGCAACCTTCTCCCCACTCGGAGAGGGTCACGCCCACCCCGATCGCCGAATGCTTGACGTATGGCGCGACGGAACATCACGATCAGGATGTTGTAGCGTATTCGACAGTCATGCGCGTTGCTACGGAAGACGGAGGGGGCGGGCATTACCTGCTCTACAACACAGCGGCCGGCAGATTGGATGAGGTGAGTTTATTGCGATCTTGTCCCCTGATTTATCTCCTGGGAGGGGGGAGGATGAGATGCGGCGATGGGTTTGATTGTCGCGGAGGGGATAATTCGATTGAATCAGTGTAGGGGATCTTTGATACTTCCTCTTGTATTGTAGGAATAGGGGAAATACGTAGGGGTAAACCTGATTCAATCAGATTGGGTGAGGTGAGTTTATTGCGATCTCGATCCTTGATTTATCTCCTAGGAGGGGGGAGGATCAGATGTAGCGATGTGTTTGATTGTCGCGGAGGGGATAATTGGATTGAATCAGTGTAGGGGATCATTCATACTTCTCCTTGTGTTGTAGAAATGGGGAAAATACGTAGGGGCAAATCTGATTCAATCTCTTCAAGTGGGGTTAATATAATTTATTTGTTTCTCATTTGTAAACGTCAGTTTCCAAAAACACAATATTAATCAAGAAAATTTATTTTATCAAGTCACAAACTTGTAAAACTGACAGTAACATGCAAAATTTTTACAAGTCAGTAGTATTATTTACATTAGAAAATTTTGTTTTATCGTCATATATGTTGAAAATCATGGTACAATTGTTATTTCCAGTAACACAGATTTTTGATGATGAGAGAGTTGATACTGATAATGATGAACCATCTGTTGACTCAGAAACTGCTGAACTCGAGGACTGCAGAACATTTGTACTCTCTTCACTACCAAATAATTTGCTAGACATTTCGATTTTTTTGTTGACCGAATCATCGACATAACTCATCGCAATTTCGGTGCTCTTCCACCCTCCTGCACGCTTTAGTGCTAAAATATCTCCACCCGAATCCGCAACCATAGTGGCTCCAGTTCTGCGAAAAGAGTGGCCGGTGTATAACTCTGGGTCTTTTGAACCTAAATATTTCGCTATTTGCTTTGGGACACCACCAATAGTGTGCTGGCCAGCATTAAGGGAAATGCACTTTCCATGTCGGTATGTCTAAAAAAATCTTAGGCTTTCTGTTCCAGGAGGCCGAAGATTTACATATTTTCTGTATAACATGCAGGGCTTGAAGCTGCAGCCATCATCGTTATGGTGAATCTTCTTGTTGTTAAATTTTTTGTTTGCCGCAATGTCGCAATAACATATTTTTCCATATCTTCAACATCATTCATGTTTAAGGAGAGAATTTCGTCACATCGACAACATCCAAAAATCCCAAATATTGTTACAATTTTCGCCAGCAACCACTGGTCATCAGGAGCATGTAAAAGAAATTGTTCAGCCTCTTCTTTACTTAATACCTGGCCTTTTTCGGCGTATAACGCTCATTTTTTCGTTTCAGAAACGCTATTACCTTTTGAAATCTGCAAATGACAACTAAATGTCATATTTTTCAATAAATTTTTTAAGGAAAACAAACCTGCGAACAGGGGCATTTTCTTTCATTTCCAAGCAGCTTTTCATCATAGACCATTTTGCCCATAAAGTATCAGGGCTGAATCTAGCTGATGGTTGACTCAAGTAGACCAACAAAACATCTTCAGTTACCCCAATCACACTATTTTTGTTTTGCCACTTTTTGAAGTCGTCGTATTCTCGCTCGTACCTTGAAGCTGATTTTGCAGGTAATAATCTTGATGCTACACTGCTGGCTGCCTCAATAATTTCTTTTGGTACATTCATTTTCGCTTTCGCCAAAACAAACGTAAAGAAAAATAAACAGACATGTTCATGGCAACGCTTCCATAGCTTACGACATTTGCCACAAATTATTGAGTTTTTTTTTAATTTATCTAACCTTCTTACAAATGAGAAACAAATAAAATATAAAACAATACACGCAAGGTAACGGGTTTTACTGGCTCACGGAGGTAACTGACTCGCCTGCTGCTCATCAGTTATATCCTCCATTCGCCACTAAAAACCCTCTTACCTTGCTAGTAATGTTATATACTATTTCCCCTACGAAATTAACCAAGATGAATCTGAATTGAAATTTCCAGGTGGGTATCGATGATTCCCCCACCACGGAGTACCTACAACTGGACAACACGCACAGTGGCGTGGCAAACGGGTCGCCGAACGGGAGCATAGCATCGGGATCTGGTTCTCCAAGAAGGAACGAGTTTAAATTCACGAATTTGAATTCGCTGCATGGAACTGATGAACACAGCGCTCAACTTACTCAGCTGACCAATCACATAAGCTATACGGGGGGCATAGACGCCCAAACGCTGAATTTGGCTAGGTGAGTGGATTTTTTTTGCAGGGTTTGATCTGAGGAGGGAGGATCTGTGGGGTGTTTACCATCCCTAATGAATCAAAAAAAAAAAACGAACTCATTCAAAATGAAATGAGAAAAAAACAAAAATAAAATGAACATTTTTCACGCAATTTTTGTGAGATCGTGCGTAGGATATCAGTGTGAGCTATGATTTCCGAGAGTACAACGACTCATCATGATTCTTTATCGGAGTAAGATCCAGTTCGTATAGTGAAATAAAGGCATTTATGGTTAAATTTGAATTATCAGTTGTTGATAGTAACATTTCAGGTTTGGCATAAATATTATCAGTTTTTCCATGGCATTAGAACAACCAGAAAAGCAATACATTACCGCTGGACAGTGGTGTCGGTTTGAAACGGCCTAGGTATCTAATTATTTAACTAGTTTGAATGCAGAGTCAGCAATGCTAATTTTATAGAATGGTTCTTTCCGAATGAAATGGTAAAATTTTCATGGTCCTATCACGACTACTTAAGATTTTATGAATTTTCCGCGAAGGTCCATTTTTTTTAATTTTCCATCGATTATTTCTTGAGAATTAAAGGTTTCAAAGGAAAACTGTTTGGAAATTATTGATATAAGCCCTCGAATTATCGAGTATGTGAATTTTGGTAGCGATCAGAAAACTTTCATTTTTCGACAAATTTTGCATATACATGCGAAAATTTTAAGAGAAAGAATAAAACGGTGAACAAAACAATTCTTTGCCTTTACGGAGACCACGCTGAAAACATTTTTGAAACATAGAGGAATTCAAAATAGTAATCATCGATATGTATACCAATTTCAGTTTTTTTGTTTACCGTTTTATTCTTTTTCTTGAAAACACTTGGCTTCACGGTCGCGAAAAGAATTGGGAGTTTCCATCACTCGGAGAAACCTGCATGAGAACCCTGATTGTGAAAGAGGATGTACAGAGTTCTTTTTTCGTATGGTCATTGGAAATATGAAACTTCATTTTGACGCAATTGGATATTGCTACTTTGTAATTTCTGCTCAGTACATCACATCTAATTGCTTCAAATATCGAAGTTTTTTATGAAGATTTTGTTTCTGAGGTGTATGAGATACTGATGATGTCAAATAAGGCTGAAACCGGTATATCTCTCATCTCAGTGACAAAATCTAATATCATTTGTCCAACCTCATGATGAAAGATCTCTGAGCCTGGGAATTGAAAATGGTATTCATTTCGATGATTAGGACTATTTTGAATTCATCTATGTTTCAAAAATGCGAAAATTTGCATGGAACATTTTCGATTTTTTGAAAAAATCATATTATTACTCATGGATTCGAGGGTGTAATTTTGAATTTGTAGAAAGACATTTTCGAAAAAAAATATTTTTCGAGTTATAGATAGAAAATCCGAAAATTTGGACCTCCGCGAAAAAATTCATAAAATCTAAACTAGTCACGATAGGAAAATGAAAATTGCACCTATTCATTCACAAAGAATCAATCTATATATAAAAAATTCAGCATTGGTACAGTATCATTTTTCTAGGTGCTACAACACCTCAAAGTTGACCAAAATTTCGAACATTTTTCGGAAAACGATAGGTGTAATAATACATGGACTCGAATTAATATCAAACATAATACTTTCACGAAAACGCTATTAACCGTAGCGACACCTACTGGTGTTATTCGCAAGAAGAAAAATTATTTCCTATTTTTTTTCCATTCCATCAAATTTTTCAGAGTTTTCATGTATTTTATGTTAACCCCATCGTAGAAGAATCCAAAAAAATTTTTCATAACAAACAGTTCATCCAATCGTGAGTTATAAATGGTGAACCAACAAAATGGCCAGCTTAGTTTTATATAACAAGGTTTAGCTAGTTCCAGTAGCCCAAATTTTTTTTTTCACCTCAACTATTTTTCTTCGAAATACCCATCGATGCGAAACAATCGACAATCAACCTTTATCGGTAGTAACAAAGTCTATCTTTCAGAAATCGATGTTCGAGTGCTCGAATTAGATTTCGTCAAAACAAAAAAGTAGAGTTCGCAAGGTCACCTTTTGTCGATAGGATAAAAATAAAAACAATTCGTTATCGGCGACAAAATAGTGTAGTATAATTGGGATCGGCCATAAACACGCGATCACGATGCCGATCAATGAGGACACATACAGGGTGATACAAAACCGGTGCAAACATTTCTGAGTAAAAACTTTCAGATTTTCCTTGAAAAACTCGCTTTAAAACTTACATCATTTGGGTTCTTTTTAATTAATTTTATGCACAAGTCGAGAAATTTCTCAATACTTACTACATACATCATTTGTTAGATTTTTTATGAAGAATAAATTCAGTGGTCTTGCAATCTAATGTCAGTTTGAAATAGATTGAACTACACTGCGCAAAAAAATTAACGCACATTATGGGAATCTGAAATTTATTCTACAACTGAAGGTGTTCTCAATGATAATTATTTTTATCAGAATTATGCATGCATATGTTATCTACTTTCAACGTTTTTCTTCAATGCAGAAGTTTTTTCCCAGCAGGAATAAAAAAAGATGATATTATCAGATTTTGAATGTATTGGCTCCATTCTAAAATCAGTTGTTCTCGATCAATTCCAGTGATCAATTGTTTTTCTTTCGTTTGATTTCCTACACTCGACCCAAGAGGAATGTGCCCAAGCGATAGTTTTGCGAGAAGAAGGGTGGACATACACAAGAATTGCAGAAAGGTTTGGAGTTTCCCATACAAGTGTGTCCAGAATGTTGCAGCGATTCAGGGAGACAGGTATGAATGTCCGAAGACCAGAACAGGGTAGACCACGGGTAACAACTGCCATTCAAGAACGTTACTTGAGAGTTTCTTCGTTGAGACAATGGTTTGCAACCGCTCTCCTCCTTCAAAATCATCTTGAGCAAACTTATGGGGTGCAAATTAACACTCAGACAATAAGAAATCACCTCAGAGAATATGATTCAAGGCCTCGTGTCGCGGCAAGAGGCCCAGCACTTACCCCAGCCCATCGAAGGGCGCGTTTGGATTTTGCGAGAGAACATATCCATTGCGAAGAGGCCGATTGGGAAAGAGTTCCCTTGTATACAGACGTCCACATGAAAGATATGCTCAGTGCAATTTCCAGAAGACTACTGGTTTCGGGGGAGGATCGATTATGGTAGGTATGGGGTGGAATATCTTTGACTGCTCGCACAGACCTAGTGGTCGTTGATAATGGAGCTATGAATGCTGATAAGTATGTAAGGAACATTCTTGAAGAGCATGTAGTGCCATTTGCCCCATACATTGGTGAAACTTTCATTTTTATGGACGATAATGCCAGACCCCATCGTGCGCGCATCGTTCAGGAGTACCTTGAAGAGGTTGAAGTCTCTCGAATTGGAATGGCCAGCAAGAAGTCCAGATCTCAATCCGATTGAGCAGGTTTGAGACAACCTCAATAGAAGGCTGAGAAGTTCAGGAAATCATCCAGCTAGTCTTAATGACTTTGGAATCCAACTCAGAGGAATCTGGGAAGGATTAGATCAGAACATTTTAAGATCACTCATTTTGAGTATGAACCGTCGTTGCCGAGCTGTAATTAACGCAAGGGATGGAAATACCAAGTATTAAATCACTTATCAGCATTTCAGTATTTTGAAAATTGTTCATTTCTCTTCTTTCACATAAGATTCGGTGAAATCCTGAATTTTTCCTCCATTTAATGTGTCTAGTTTCGTTCAAAATCTTCCCGAGAGAACATAAGAAATAAGTTATAAAGTCAATGTAGAGTTAACTTTCATTAAAATTGAGATTTTCAGAATGTGCGTTAATATTTTTCGCAGTGTATCACAACAAAAACATGGATGGCTCGAGTAAAACAAAACGATGCAGCCCGACCAGATAAACCCGATAAGGATAATTAAACAAGAAAAACTGCGAATTTTCTCCCAGGAAACATTGCGAGAGATAATCAAAGCTTGCCATGCGATCGTCGATACCTCAGCCAACTAGATAATTCCTAATTGGCTCTGGCATTCTTCCGAACGGAAAAACAGCCGATAGATAGAAGCATTTTCACGGTTCCATCGCTAACGAGAGAGTGAGTAATCTTGCAGTTTTCCACGTATTTCCTTATCTCGCCGCCATTGTTTGTTGTGGTCTCAAAGGTGCCAGGCTTCTTTGCCGCAAGAAAACGGCAGATCTGACTAAACGGCCGATAAAGAACAATTACGCGATAAACGCATATGTATGTGACATAATAGGACCTGAAATTTTACTTTATTTGATGTTAGGAAAAATTGGCAACACTTTCGTAAAGTTGGAGGTGTTCAATCAATCTCATAGCCCACTACGGTTGCTTTGTGATCGTCAAAACGTCATCTGACAATCACTCCGAAAGGCAAATCGTTGAATCCATAAAAATTTGAGTATATACATGGTGATTCTGAGAAATAGGTGATCAACATTTGGGAGTTTAGAGAGCCATTATTAAAAATTTGACGAAACCCATAACAAAATTTGTTATACTGAATGTAGTCAAATTGAAACCGTCGAAGGCAGCTGCACTTCAACACTTCAACAAACCTATAAAATTGTTAATTTTTTATTTCAGTAAACACAGCAATTGAAATTGAATAATGTTGATTCAATTAAAATAATGCATCTGCTTGATGTACAGGAAACATTGGGAGTTTTTAACCTCGTACGACTCCTTTTTCATACACCCTTAAATGAAATTCACATATCGTCAAAAGTCTTAACCAAAATTCGAAAATTTTTTTTACAAAATTTTTTTTTGAGATATGTAAATCTTGTTCATATATTTGGATACCAAGGGCACGTAGATTACGAATCTGTAATTAGAATTTTCCTGCAGTCGTTATTTTGGAAAATAAACGAGTTTTTCCGAAAAATTTCCGAAAATTTACTCAACTTTGAGATGCTGTAGCAGCCAGAAAAATTGTAGTTGGGAGATGCTGATTTTTTTTAATATAGAATGTTTCTCCGCGAATGAAATGGTGACATTTTTATGGTGCTAACGCGACCAGTTCAGATTTTATGAATTTTTCCGCAAAGGTCCAATTTTTTGGATTTTCCATCGATTATAATTCGAAAACCAAAGGTTAAAGAGAAAAACTTTTTGGATATTATTAATCTACGCCCTCGAATTATTGAGTATGTCAATTTTGGTGGCGATCAGACAACTTTCATTTTTTGACAAATTTTGCATCGTCAACCAAAATTCGAAAATTTTTTTTCACGATATTTTTTTTTTTTATATAAAAATCTCGGTCACATATTTGGGTAACTAGAATACTAATATTACGAATCTGTATTTAGAATTTTCCTGCAGTCGGTATTTTGGAAAATAAACGAGTTTTTCCGAAAAATTTTCGAAAATTTACTCAATTTTGAGATGCTGTAGCAGCCAGAAAAATTGGAGTTGGGAGATGCTGATTTTTTTTAATATAGAATGTTTCTCCGCGAATAAAATGGTGACCTATTTATGGTCCTAACGCGACTAGTTCAGATTTTATGAATTTTTCCGCAAAGGTCCAATTTTTTGGATTTTCCATCGATTATAATTCGAAAACTAAAGGTTAAAGAGAAAAACTTTTTGGAGATTATTAATCTACGCCCTCGAATTATTAGGTATATCAATTTTGATAGCGATCGAACAACTTTCATTTTTTGACAAATTTTGCATGCATATATGCATGGAAAATTTTCGATTTTTTGAAAAAATTTTTTTTTGCTCGGATCAGAACCAAAATCATAGAACTCATTAATTCGAGGGCGTAGATTACGAATATGCAAACCGATATTTTGAAAAGAATTTATCTTCGAAGTTATAGTCGATGGAAAATCCGAAAATTTTGACCTTCGTGGAAAAATTCATAAAATCTAAACTAGTCGCGATAGGAAAATAAAAATTGCACCTATTCATTCACAAAGAATCAATTTATATGTAAAAGAATCAGCATTGGTACAGTGCCATTTTCCTAGGTGCTATAGCATCTTAAAGTTGACCAAGATTTCAAAAATTTTTCGGAAAATGTTATTTATTTTCCGAAATACCGACTGCAGGAAAATTGTAATCACAGATGGTTAATCTACGTACTCCAGTTATACAAATATATAACCCCGGTTCCATTAGCTCGAAAAACAAATTTTTTATTTTGGCGAGAAAGCCCCATCTATGGGGCACCTATAGAACTTCCCTTATTGACAAAATTCGAAAAAATTTTTCACAAAATTTTTTTTTTCGAGATATGAAAATCTCGGTCACATATTTGTGTACCAAGGGCACGTAGATGAAGAATCTGTAATCAAAATTTTCCTGCAGTCGGTATTTTGGAGAATAAACAAGTTTTTCCGAAAAATTTTCGAATATTTACTCAATTTTGAGATGCTGTAGAAGCCAGAAAACTTGGAGTGGGGAGATTCTGATTTTTTTTAATATAGAATGTTTCTCCGCGAATGAAATGGTGACATTTTTATGGTCCTAACGCGACCAGTTCAGATTTCATGAATTTTTCCGAAAAGGTCAAATTTTTTGGATTTTCCATCGATTATAATTCGAAAACTAAAGGTTAAAGAGAAAAACTTTTTGGATATTATTAATCTACGCCCTCGAATTATTAAGTATGTCAATTTTGGTGGCGATCAGACAACTTTCATTTTTTGACAAATTTTGCATCGTCAACAGTCTTAACCAAAATTCGAAAATTTTTTTTCACGAATTTTTTTTTTTATATAAAAATCTCGGTCCCATATTTGGGTACCTAGAATGCTTAGATTACGAATCTGTATTTAGAATTTTCCTGCAGTCGGTATTTTGGAAAATAAACGAGTTTTTCCGAAAAATTTTCGAAAATTTACTCAATTTTGAGATGCTGTAGCAGCCAGAAAAATTGGAGTTGGGAGATGCTGATTTTTTTTTAATATAGAATGTTTCTCCGCGAATAAAATGGTGACCTATTTATGGTCCTAACGCGACTAGTTCAGATTTTATGAATTTTTCCGCAAAGGTCCAATTTTTTGGATTTTCCATCGATTATAATTCGAAAACTAAAGGTTAAAGAGAAAAACTTTTTGGAGATTATTAATCTACGCCCTCGAATTATTAGGTATATCAATTTTGATAGCGATCGAACAACTTTCATTTTTTGACAAATTTTGCATGCATATGCATGGAAAATTTTCGATTTTTTGAAAAAATTTTTTTTTGCTCGGATCAGAACCAAAATCATAGTACTCATTGATTCGAGGGCGTAGATTACGAATATGCAAACCGATATTTTGAAAAGAATTTATCTTCGAAGTTATAGTCGATGGAAAATCCGAAAATTTTGACCTTCGTGGAAAAATTCATAAAATCTAAACTAGTCGCGATAGGAAAATAAAAATTGCACCTATTCATTCACAAAGAATCAATTTATATGTAAAAGAATCAGCATTGGTACAGTGCCATTTTCCTAGGTGCTATAGCATCTTAAAGTTGACCAAGATTTCAAAAATTTTTCGGAAAATGTTATTTATTTTCCGAAATACCGACTGCAGGAAAATTGTAATCACAGATGGTTAATCTACGTACTCCAGTTATACAAATATATGACCCCGGTTCTATTAGCTCGAAACAATTTTTTTGGTTCTGATGATAAAGCGCCATCTATGGGACACCTATAGAACTTCCCTTATTGACTCAATCAAAATTCGAAAAATTTTTTCACAAAATTTTTTTTTTGGATATGAAAATCTCGGTCACAAATTTGGGTAATTAGGATATTTAGATTACGAATCTGTAATTATAATTTTCCTACAGTCGGAATTTTGGAAAATAAACGAGTTTTTCCGGAAAATGTTCGAAAATTCACCCAATTTTGAGATCGTGTAGAAGCCAGAAACATTGGAGTGTGGAAATGCTGATTTTATTGATTGTAGAATGGTTCTTCGCGAATCAAATGTTGAAAATTGCATGGTCCTATCGCGACTAGTTCAGATTTTATGAATTTTCCCGCAAAGGTCCAATTTTTTGGATTTTCCATCGATTATAATTCAAAAACTAAAGGTTAAAGGAAAAAACTTTTTGGATATTATTGATCTACGCCCTCGAATTATTGAGTATGTCAATTTTGGTGGCGATCAGACAACTTTCATTTTTTGACAAATTTTGCATACATATATATGCATGGAAAATTTTCGATTTTTTGAAAAAAATTTTTTTCGCTCGGATCAAAACCAAAATCATAGTACTCATTATTTTGAGGGCGAAGATTACGAATATGCAAACAGATATCTTGAAAAGGATTTATCTTCGAAGTGATAGTCGATGGAAAATCCGAAAATTTTGACCTTCGCGGAAAAATTCATAAAATCTAAACTAGTAGCGATAGGAAAATGAAAATTGCACCTATTCATTCACAAAGAATCAATTTATATGTAAAAGAATCAGCATTAGTACAGTGCCATTTTCCTAGGTGCTATAGCATCTTGAAGTTGACCAAGATTTCAAAAATTTTTCGGAAAATGTTATTTATTTTCCGAAATACCGACTGCAGGAAAATTGTAATCACAGATAGGTAATCTACGAACTCCAGTTATACAAATATATAACCCCGGTTCCATTAGCTCGAAAAATAAATTTTTTATTTTGGGGAGAAAGCCCCATCTATGGGACACCTATAGAACTTCCCTTATTGACAAAATTCGAAAAAAATTTTCACAAATTTTTTTTTTCGAGATATGAAAATCTCGGTCACATATTTGTGTACCAAGGGCACGTAGATTACGAATCTGTAGTTAGAATTTTCCTGCAGTCGGTATTTTGGAAAATAAACGAGTTTTTCCGAAAAATTTTCGAAAATTTACTCAACTTTGAGATGCTGTAGCAGGCAGAAAAATTGTAGTTGGAAGATGCTGATTTTTTTCAATATAGAATGTTTCTCCGCGAATGAAATGGTGACATATTTATGGTCCTAACGCGACTAGTTCAGATTTTATGAATTTTTCCGCAAAGGTCCAATTTTTTGTATTTTCCATAGATTATAATTCGAAAACTAAAGGTTAAAGAGAAAAACTTTTTGGATATTATTAAACTACACCCTCGAATCATTAAGTAGGTCAATTTTGGTGGCGATCAGACAACTTTAATTTTTTGACAAATTTTGCATGCATATGCATGGAAAATTTTCGATTTTTTGGAAAAAATTTTTTTTGCTCGGATCAGAACCAAAATCATAGTACTCATTAATTCGAGGGCGTAGATTACGAATATGCAAACAGATATTTTGAAAAGAATTCATCTTCGAAGTTATAGTCGATGGAAAATCCGAAAATTTTGACCTTCGCGGAAAAATTCATAAAATCTAAACTAGTCGCGATAAGAAAATAAAAATTGCACCTTTTCATTCACAAAGAATCAATATATATGTTAATAAGTCAGCATTGGTACAGCGTCATATTCCTAGATGCTATAGCACCTCAAAGTCGACCAAAATTCCAAAAATTTTTCGGAAAATTTTATTTATTTTCCAAAATACCGACTACAGGAAAATTGTAATTACAGATTCGTAATCTGCTTACTTCAGTTATACAAATATGTATATGACCCCAGTTCCATAAGCTCGAAAAAAAATTTGGATTTGGCGAGAAAGCGCTATCTATGGGACCCCTATAGAACTTCCTGGTATGTAACTTCAAAATCAATGTACCTAGATTGTTTATTTCCCTAGAGACTCAGAGGCGGCAAGACTCTTAATGATATCACATATTTCTGAAGGTTTAACACGTACATTGAATCATAAGACCGTGAATTTTGTCCGAAAAAATCCAAAGGGGTAGACCCCCCAAAAACGCTACATTTCACTTTCTCTGAGGCAATCGCCTGACTCTGACGTCATTGTTGAACATGGAGGTTTTCAAACCGGTCGAAAACTTTGAGAAAAAACACTGAGTTGCACACTGCTACTCATATTGATCTTACTAGAGCGTTTGAAAGTAAACTCGAAAATGAAAAATGCAATAATTTCATCATCGTTTCTCTCGAAAACTACGGTAGATATTCCCAGATTTTATATGAAAATATAGGTTTCCGAAGTTGCTTGATTCGATAAGAAGAAAACAATTGCAATTTTCTAAACTCCAGATAAGATAAAAAAAAATATCATGAAAATCCGCTTTCTGGAAAGACAAATTCTATCCAGTAATCTCTGAAACGTATTGGCTGTATAGCGTCTGACATTGACATTCGCTCGGCTTGTTGACAATATAGTTTGTTACACCTGAGGTCACCGACCTGGTCATTTGTTTGTTATCATCGTAATGAAAGTCGTAATATTGTAATAGCACGAACAATACTTATTTCTTCATATTTACGAGGCTGCTCGAAGTGGTTCAGAACTGAGCTACGATTTTAAGTTTTGTCCTGCTTTTTCGAAGATAATGAAGCGATCATTTAATTCTACAAATTTTCATATGAAAATGAAATTGAATTTATCAAAAAAGAAGTGTTATTCTTCCATATTCTGTTGTAATATGCATGCTTTCCAGTTGCAGATGGAATGGGTGGTTAATTTGAAAACAATTTCATTTATTCTAAATACTTGTTTTTTCTGCTTTGGTTTCTTTTCATTTCCCATTAAGAATTTCGGATAGATTGGTGAAGATTCTGTTTTTCTCTGTCCATAGAACAATTACATAAAGATGTCCTTCGAGTTCACGTAGAGATCAAAAGAATATATAAACTGCTCTACATGAGTTGGAGATATTGACTTAAATTGCAGAAAAATATAGTTTAAATGAAATTTTTTTATGAAAATTCGTATTAGTATGATTTCAAATTGCAGGAAATAAAATTAACTTTAGCTCCAAAGTCGAGATATCACACTTTGGCTGACTTGGAGCCTTTCCGCTACAACAACCTGAGTTAGGCCACCCTGTAGCATTTCGATAGCCCTATTAGCCTCAAAGTTTGTTAATATACTTCTTGGCATTTTCAGAAAACTAGTTTCAAATCGGAGCAGTTGATGAACTTACTCCATTTCAAAATAAGAACATTCATGAAGCATATGCAAAGAACCAAACTTCAGAAAAAAGGCGAACAGATTGACGAAATGTCTCATACTGATTTTCATCTGATCGATTCAAGTTGTCATTGAGTTTTAATTGATTTGACAGTGGTTTTCTCGAAGATTACATACTTTTTAAAACGATTGAATACAATATCCCTAACTCTTATGGAGCAGTATATTTATATTATTATTATAAATAATTCTGGAGCGATGTTAAGTGTACCTTGAACAAGCATATTCGGAGAAACGCTGTAAATTCATTATAACTGTGCGTTATTTTTCCCATGACGTTCAGCATAATTCTCCAAAGTAACAAACCAAAACTAAGCAGTTCAGTATAGTTTAATTCCTCACGATGACGTGTTGACCTTGCATCAGAAAACACATCGCGAGCAATACGACGCTCATTTCATACAATTTACATTTCAATGAAGACGAGAATATAAAAAAAGAACGACGACCATATAAGACCACTTCTTGTTCAATATTGACTTATTCTACGTGAGACTTGGAGGAATATTGGACACGGTAGTTTGGTACAGCGGTCGTTTAGATGAAATCTGTGCCGGAATCTGCGATCGTTTTAATTGTTCGTTCTGGTTTATTGTTTGCAACAATTAAATGAAAAAAGTACACTCTGGTGTTACCTATGGACGAATAAATTGATGTCAACTTCAAGAAGCTTTTTTCAACTGTTTACGGTATCATCATACGGAGAAAAATTTTTTTTTCATTTCATTAATTTGTGTTAGTATGTTAATATTTTTTTATAGATTCATATTATTCTTGTAATTTTTAAAAGCTCATGAGAAGTTCCTCACGTTATTGCGCCATCAAAACTCACAAAGTAAATAAAAACTGAAACATTAACAGTAATAAAAAAGAAAAAAGAAGTAAAAAAAATTCTTCATTCAAAAATTCAACAAGTCAATAAGTGATGATATTTTTCGGTTTTTGGGCTGGTCATATGAAATAGAATATTGCCGAAGAATTTGAAAATGGAAAAATGAAGAATAATTGGTTAGTGATAAGTTCAAAAAAATTTCCTGTAGAAAGTTGTGAGTGTTTTCAGTTTTCATGAATATCGACTCATTTCAACATTTTTATCTATCTAGTCTAGAAGTACCCAGAATCAGGCAGAATCAACAATTTGTGATAACCCTGTACATGCTTGATACTGTTGTAGCTAACGCAAGGAAGTTATATTTTTGCATTTTTTTTCAGTCAAGGATTCAGTAAAGATGTAGACTAATCCATTTGGGCGGAAACCGTGTCATATATACGGGGGACAATTAATAATTGAAATGTAAAAAAAAAGATCACGATGAGTGGGTGGATATTGTGTATCGGTGCAGCAGAGAGATGAAAAAACCCGGTGTTGGTTGTTTAGTTTGCGTTCTCGATGCCTCATCAAGTTTCCTTCAAAAGCAGGACCGTACTCTATGTCAGAATCGTATAATAAGGCTCTATTTCAGGTTTTATTTCACTCTAACAAATTTTCTACGCAGAAAAAACCTAAATGTTTTCCATAATCAATGTCTCCAATAAATTTCGAAACCGCGACAGTCTTAAAATGAGAATGGAAGAAAACATAACAAGCCCTCAAGACTTTTTTGAAAAATTTGGGTATAGCTGTCACTTGAAGGGGTAGGATTTTAATGTCATATCAGACAAAAAAGGTGCAATAAGGGTGACAAAGCGGGTTTTTTACTCTCTACCAGAGAACTAGAGTCAATTCCGTTCCTTGAATTTCGTTTATGAAAAAAATATTATGGTAAAATTATATTATTTGAAAGAAGAAATGAGGAGGAGAATGTCGGAAAAGTATCGAACGGTGAATGCTACCAGATTGAAATTTTGTGCATGAATGTAAACTCCCCGTCAATAAATTCCGGACAGGCAAAATTTTTGTCAAATTCAACACCTGTTTTCGTGGTTTTCCGATTTTGTTGAAATTTTCACCAGGTATAGTATTGGGTCTTGTCATATTAACCTGAAATTTACTTTGCGAAAATACCCGTAGTTCATCCGTTATACAGGGTGAAACAAAACCTTGTTTTATACCCTTCATTTCTAAACACGCTGTGGTAAATTTGGGGCCTGAAATTTGATATCATTCAGTTTTAATTTGAAGTGTGACTCTTTCTTAACGAAATGTTTTTTGATTTACGTCAGTATCTGCTTCAAAAAAAAGATACACATTTTCAAAGGAAGTGTTGCCTTTTTTCAATTTTTATAACAATTTTAAACATTACAATACCTAATCGACTAGCAAACAGAAACAAACATCTGAAAATTAATAGCGTTTATTTCCACCTTGCTCTCTCATCACTTCTACCATACGACGTGGCATGCTTTCAATGCATTTCCAAATTGCTTCTGGGGGAATATTTTCCCGTTCTTCAAGAAGGGCTGTTCGTAAATCGGGCAAGGTGTTGGGCCGCCGACTTCGAACATGTCTATCTAGCATATTCCATACATGTTCAATTGGATTTAAATCCGGACTTCTGGCTGGCCACATAAATCGTTGAATATTCGCCTCTTCAAAGTATTCTGTTACAACCCGTGCAACGTGAGGCCTAGCATTGTTTTGCATTAACAGAAATTGTTGCTTCCCCCAGAAGCAATTCCTAAATGCATTGATAGTATGCCACGTCATATGGTAGAAGTGATGAGAAAGAGAGGTGGAAATACACGTTATTAATTTTCAGATGTTTGTTTATGTTAACCAGTCGATAAGGTATTGTAATGTTTCAAATTGTTATCAAAATTGAAAAATGGCAACACTTTCTTTGAAAATGTGTATCTTTTTTTTTAAAGCAGATACTGACGTAAATCAAAAAACATTTTGTTAAGAAAGGGTCACACTTCAAATTAAAACTGAATGATATCAAATTTTCCGCCTCAAATTCACCACAGATTGTTTAGAAATGAAGGGTATAAAACAAGGTTTTGTTTCACCCTGTATAACTAATGAACTACAAGTATTTTCGCAAAGTAAATTTCAGGTTGATATAACAAGACCCAATACTATACCCGGTAAAAATTTCAACAAAATGGGTGAACCACGAAAACAGATACAGGGTGTTGAATTTGACAAAAATTTTGCCTGTCCGGAATTTATTGAGGGGGAGTGTAGATTGTTGAAATATATTTTTTATTACACTTCTACATTTCTTATATTGTTATAAAGGGTGTTTTCAGAGGGTGAGACATGCTCTTTTTGGCACTACTTCTTTGCGTTGTATTCTTTTTTGTAATTTATGTTTTTGAAACACGAAATTATGAGATTTATTGATCATATTGACCAAACTTCGTTTTTATGTGAAGCTCATTGACCTGAATCGCACACGAGGCGACGAATAAATAAATAAAAATAACGCGAAATCATCGTTTTGCCATCTGGGCCCGTCCCTGACCTATCCAGTTTCGATCGAACCCGATACTCTCGTTAAAATGTGCATGCACAACATTACTCAATGAATCATTAGGTGAGGCTCTTTCGAAACGCTCTGTCGACTGTTTGTTCCTCGGTATTGCAATGTTAGCCGGCAATTAAGGAAGTCGTTATGGAGTCGATCTGAGAGACCTCTTCAGCCGATCCTCCGAACGAAAAAATAATTCACCCAACAAAAAATTATTCCATACTAATAGGTGTACAACCCTGCTTCCACCGTGTCTACCAGAAATTAGAGGCTTTACTGAATAAAACTGGTTATACATTTATGATTGAAAGTATTGTCCATTGCTGGCCACTCCTTTCTCCCATCTAAATATAAGATATAATGCCTCATTTTGGTGAAACTATTCGTTTTTATTCGTTTAACACCAAAAGTTTCAAAGAGAAGTCGTAGATATTTCGGTGTATGACCTTTGTATATATTTTATTCTATTTCATCTGTTGAGGATGATGTCTGTCGATCGAAAAGCCATTACATTACATTAAATAAATTAGTTTCACCAAAATAGGGCATTATATCTTTCCTTAAATACGGAATTTTATTCCCAGAGAATTCAAGCATTCTAAGTCATCAATGTATGGCCTCCACGGGCATCAATAACAGCTTGACATCTTCTTTGCATACTGCACACGAGGTTGTTGAACATTTCTTGAGGAATTTGGTTCCATAAACGGGGCAGAAGCTCTCTCAGATCATTTAAGGATTCTGGGGTGGGTTGATGATTATCTAATCTTTTACGGAGCATATCCCATGCATGTTCTATGCAATTCAAATCTGGTGAGTGCGGAGGTATTGGTAAATGTGGAATACCAAGCTCCTCGCGCGCATTCTCAACTATGGCTGCATGGTGCGGTCTAGCGTTATCGTCTAGAAATTGATAGTTTAGGTTCGAAGTAACGTGTCAGGATTGCTAACTCTCTGAACTTATTTTCATGTAAATGGTGTCGTGCCATTCTTGAATGTGTTACGAATTGAGTAGTGAAAACCAGATATCGCTTAATCTAATAGTTTTTAAGCTATTGCATAGCTCTTATCTCAGGCTTTGAGCGCGGCGACCGAATATAGAAATTCCGTAACGAAAAAACCTAACACAGCCGTGTATAGTCGGTTCAGTTCGGCAGACTTCGGCACGGTGTTTGGGTGCTTGCGACTAGACGGATGCGTGCAGCCACTCTAGCAGTGCAAAATGGAGTCGGCAATCTCGCTGTTCCCATTGAATTACGAACGGCAAATATTTCATTAACATCGGATAGAAAATGTATAGCCAAACTCAAACATTTTACATTAACTTCAGCTTTTGCTCTAACTATACATAGGTAAGTCGCAAGGTGGAACTTTTGACGAAATAGTATATGAGTATAGTAAATCGCATTCTCAGGAACTCGTCTATGTTCCATAATTCTGCATTTAAGTTTTATCATAATCGAAGGAAAGCTGCATCGACTGCATCTTTGTTGCAAGAATTCAAAAGACTGTCTTTAAATAGTGTTCAGACGATAGCTCGAAGTGTCTTAGATTTCATTAGTAATAGAAATGGCATTTCAAAAATGACTTTCAATTGCCAAAGTTACACAGTCACAAATACGATTTAAAAGATTCAGTTACGAGACAAACCAATGTGTTACTTCTTACCGAAACATGCATGACGAATGATAATCCGATTGAAATACCTAATTTCAATTGTATTGTACAATTCAAACGCGATACTGTTCCAAAAGGTTGGATAGCTATTTACCAAAATAGTAATAATGTCACTAATATTATGACTCCGAAAATTGAAATAAATATTGAAGACTTTAGCGATGGTAATGTTAGAGGCTCATTTGTTGGAGATATTTGTGCATGCTTATGCAAACTTAGAAATGGCCTACACATAGTCATGGTAGCAATTTACATTTCTCCGAATCCAAAATTGGACGAGGTAGAGTATTTTATTCATTGCACTTTACTGGAGTACACTGAAGAAGGGTCGAAAATTCTTGGTACAAATGGTTATAAATTTCCACTTATCTTGGCTGGCGATTTCAACATTAACTTCGCTGATAAAAAATCAGAGCAGTCGACAACTTTTCTTTCGAAAAAATTGAATTTTAAATGAATAATGATCCACAAGAATCCACAACAAAATATGGGTCCACTATTGACGCGGTATTTTCCAGATATTCAGAAGACATTAAGTCTCAAACTTGTGTTTCTCATTTCAGTTACCATAATCCTAATCCTATAGTTTCAATGATAAACATTCCTAAATAACCTACATGTATTGTAAGATAAATAAAAAAAAATTTCAAATCAACACTATTATCTTCTTATTTTTGAATAGATGCTATGCAATAGCTTCACCGCGGCAGTCCTCGAGTGCCACACGTGTATTTTTTCACCATAAGTCGATATTACAAAATTAATTTTTTGTTCAAAGTTTCCCCGCGGTTTAAAGTTACCCCATTTGAGCGGTACCTGCACTCAGAATTGAAAAGAGTGAAGGGTAAATAAAGTAGCAAAGTAGTTGGTGCAGTAAGTCCCAGGTCTAATGGTGTAGTCAGGCCCTTATTAACTGGGACTTATGGTTGATATCGTTTTTGCACGATAGAACGAATTTTGATAGTTACCGGGTTTGTTGCTAGATCGGTTGATCATTTTTACTGGTTGCTAAGGTAAACAGAACGGTGAGTGAATCACTTACCATTCAGAGAACGGTAAGTGAACATGACTGAATATTCTTTGAAATAATGAAATAGCACAAACAATTTGAATTCAGTTCATTTAATATTGAAAGTGAAAGTACAATTTTTACAATTGCTTATGGAAATACCACTGGATTGAGTAGTAGCCGAATTCACAGAAACCTCTGCTGAATTCAATATTTCATGTTGAAAAGAGTGGCCAGTATAGGCATTTGGATTTTCTAAATTCAGAAAGGTTGCAATTTTTGACGGCCAACTTCCAATTGTCCCTTTGCCTATTACTTTATTACTGCGTTTTCCGTTTTGATATCTCAAAAATAAATGCTCTCTCTTCGCATTTTGTGGACGCAGACGGAAATATTTTCCATATATTTCCAGGTAATTGATATCATTATCTCGATCGATGACTGTGAATGTTCTCTGAATGTTGGTTTTTGTGTTGGGAATTTTCACGATTACAAATGATTCCTGATCTTCTTTATCCCTGACGCTCATGTACAACTCTTCTCTTCTACATGCCTCTGATATACCTGATATCATTCCCACCTGAAAGGACATAATTAGTTTATAAAGTTATATTATATTAATAAAAGCACACCTTAATAATTGAAAACATATCATCTGGTGCTTCTTTTAAGAATTCATTCATTTCTTCTCTTGTAAAAACAGCAGATTTTTTGGGTTTGTAACCAATAGATTTTCTTTTGAGGAATGCCATAAGCGTTGCAAACTTGGATATGTCAATACCGTCGTTCAAAAGTATTGTGCTCTTCAGCATTGAATATTCCAGGAGATCTCAGCTTTTCTATTCCTCGAACAAAATAGGCCAGTAACACTTTTTCATTGATTTGGCTCCCTTTATTCTGAATTCATTCCTTGAAAGTATTGTATGTACTCTCGTAGCGGATTTTAGATTTCCCAGGAATAACTGAAGAACAGCCGATTTCCCAGGCTGTTTGAATTTGAATTCTATATCGCTCATTTTTCAACGCTAGTAAATTCAATTGATTATTGTCACTTTGACAATCTACTAAGTTTTCATCACCAAGACATCGCCTTATATTATATTCCTACACAGCATTGATAAAGCCGCGAATGAATGAATTTGTCAGATAGTTATTTCGTACATTGAGTAATAATTGTGTCTATCGTGCAAAAAACGCTATAAGTATCTCGAACATTAAGAACTAACCGATCAATAATTGGAGTAGTCGTTGCGCTCCTCCTTCAAACTATTGTCTTCGATCGGTAAAATGCCCTTACCGTTCTCTATACTTGA
The DNA here is from genome assembly GCA_038502775.1 of Hippodamia convergens. Lineage (NCBI taxonomy): Eukaryota > Metazoa > Arthropoda > Insecta > Coleoptera > Coccinellidae > Hippodamia > Hippodamia convergens. Next base: position 33,622,702 of record CM076610.1, read on the forward strand.
TATACTATCACCAGTACCTGCACTCAGAATTGAAAAGAGTGGAGGGTAAATAAAGTAGCAAAGTAGTTGGTACAATAAGTCGCAGGTCAAATGGTGCAGTCAAGCCCTTATTAACTGTAATTTACGGTCGATATCGTCAAAAATCCATCCAACCCGCATCACCCAAAAGGAATTCCAATTCCGAGTGCTTTATGGCACCCAAAAAACCCCATACACGATATCTAAAAACGTCGTCCTGTCCTGCAGCCAGTAATTCACTTAAGCCAACGACGTAAATCGAACATAAATAACCTCCTGTCTGACAAATAGAGGAGTTCTTGTCGCGTGCCGGGCCACAAGCCATTGTTGGTCTTGACCACCGGTTTTGACCGTCTTAAGTGAATCTCCTTGTAGCGGTAATGCAGGACGCTAAACGAGGCATATTAGGCCGCACGTGGACGCATCGGAGCGCGTTCCCGTGCACTTCCGCCCTTCTGGGTAGGTTCCGGTGTTTCGCAGATGTTTTTTTCTGCGTCGTAATTGTATAAGTCATGGCACGAGCCGATTTTGAAGTCAAGTTGGTTTGGACGTTTTACCTGACGGGTGAAATGGGATCTTTTGCATTTCTTTGTGTACAGGGTGTCCCAGAAGGGAATTGGGATCTTAAAACCCCTGATAGAGTGCTCCGGAATAAAGTATTCTACGAATGCTCATATATATTCTCTTGATTCAGAGAGCTTGAATAAAACAATACATATTGAAACAAAAGGGTACGCTGAGGTTGGTACAACACAGGAAAACCATACTGGCGTGTTAATTGAAAAGGGCGTATCTGCAAAAAAGCACTTTTCAGATATTTGACTTTGAAGACTTTCATTTATACCATCAACAATTTCATTTTAATTCAATTGAAATTGTCTTTGAAGTCAAATATCTCAAAAGTGCCTTTTTGCAGATACGCCCTTTTCAATTAACACGGCAGCATACAGGTCTGCAGTATGATTAAACGAGGAAAGGAAAAACCTCGGCTGAAAAAACCCTTATTAAATATCAGAGAAAATAAAACCGAGGTTTCGTGTTTTCATTATGATAATCATCAAAGATATAGAAAATTGAGTGTAACTTTCGATTCTTCTCCCTTAAAACACAATTTCAATCCTAGATACCTGGGAATCCTCTCTAAATTTCGACGCCTATTAAGATGATCTGCGTTTGATCCTTAAAACTCGAAACAATATTCTTCAGGAACTAGCTGGTTTCTCATGGGGCGCTGATGCAACAATACTTCGTACGGCTGCGCTTGCTTTGGTTTTTTCTGCTGTTGAATATTGTTGCCCTGTTTGGTTGAACAGTGTTCATGTAAAAAAAATTGATGCCCAACAAAATTCTTCTATGAAGATCATTACTGGTACTATCCAATCTACACCTACTCCTTGGTTACCAGTCCTCTCAAATATTGTCCCTCCCCATATTCGCGGAGAGACAACAGTTTTGAATTTTTGGAACAAATTCAATTTCTTTTCAAATTTATTTCCCATACTTACCTATATTCCAGATAATAAAGTCCTTAGATTGAAGTCGCGTAAACCTTTTTGGTCAAACTTTCTAATTGATATAAATAAAAGCGATCAATAAAGATCTTATTTCTGATCCTTCCATCATAGTTCCTGGTTTGGACCTTCCCAGGAGAATATGGTCTGTTCTAAATCGTATTAGAACAGGCCATGGACGATGCAACAGCATGCTCTTCCGATGGAAATCGGTTGAGAGCCCTAGTTGTGAGTGTGTGGATAATGAGGAGACTATAGAACATCTTATGAATAGTTGTCCCATTTATAAATTTCAAGATGATTTCGAGGCTATACACAAAGTAACAAATGCATTTCTGAAATGGGTGGTTAATTTCAAAATAATTTAATTTATTCTAAATAGTTGGTTTCTTTTCTTCTTTTGTCTTTTTTCATTTCAGATTAAGAATTGCGAGTCGTTTTGTGAAGAATCTGTTTATCTGAGCCCATCGACGGATAACATGAAGATGTTCTTTTAGATCACACTGATGTCTCTGAGATTTAGTATTTTAAGTAATTTTTTTCAGAGAATCAGAGAAAATCATGAAAGACATCAGCGGGTTCTGAAAGAACATCCCCATGTTATCCGTCTATGGATTCAGATAAACTTAAAAACGAAAAAAAGGGGAAAAGAAACCAATTATTTAGAATTAATTGAAGTATTTCGAAATTAACTACCCATTTTAGAAATGCATTTGTTACTTCATGTACAGCCTCGAAACCATCTTGAAATTTATAAATGGGACAACTATTTATAAGATGTTCCATAGTCTCCTCATTTTCCCCACACTAACAACTAGGGCTCTCAACCGAATTCCATCGGAAGAGCATGCTGTTGCATCGTCCATGGCCTGTTCTTATGCGATTTAGAACAGACCATGGCTGCAAAAGCCCCAATAAATTCATAACATTTTTCAATCTCTAAAACCTCGAGTTCATGATTTATATTCTGATTCTTCGGGAATAATACAGCATTCTAAGATTGAAAGAATTTCGTAAATCGAACTATCAATTTTCGAGTTCATTCGGGTTAAACATTAAAATGACAAATATTTCCTTTTTATAATATGAGTATAGAAAAAAAAACCTCTCAACTTCTAAATTCCAGTTTTGAAGCTGAATAAAATCGATTTTATTGTTATAACTGAGCCGTCGTAAGGTGTTTCAAAATGCGATATTGAATAAACATCGAAGTAACAGGAAAATGATCGCTGATATGAGCGTTTCCTGTTGCAACTATATCCTCAACCACTTGGTACAGATCCTTAATGCGAGAACAGCTAAATTCATGTTGGCTGACATATTGTAATGCAATGGGGATATTCCGAAAAATTCGAAAATCAGAATGATATCTTCATGTTACCAATTCTTTCGTCGAAAGGAATTACAATAAAAAGGTACTTATAGTCAATCAGTATATACATAGTCTGGTAATCAACATGATTTGCTGATGGATCCATAGAAGAATAACTTTTACACTATATGCCAGACAGAAGCCTATGAAAATTGTAAAAAAAAAAACCAAAAACAAATGATTGCAAAAAAGCAGAATATAACAAATCGATATGAAAATACTCTTTAGTGCATCTCTGCTTTGAAATTTCAAGCTATTGCATAGCTTTCATCTCAGGCTTTGAGCGTGGCGACCGAATGTAGAAATTCCGTAACGAAAAAACCTAACACAGCCGTGTATCGTCGGTTCAGTTCGGCAGACTTCGGCAAGGTGTTTGGGTGCTTGCGACTAGACGGATGCGTGCAGCCACTCTAGCAGTGCAGAATGGAGTCGGCAATCTCGCTGTTCCCATTGAATTACGAACGGCAAATATTTCATTAACATCGGATAGAAAATGTATAGCCAAACGCAAACATTTTCCATCAACTTCAGCTCTTGCTCTAACTGTACATAAGTCGCAAGGTGGAACTTTTGACGAAATAGTATATGTGTATAGTAAATCACATTCTCAGAAACTCGTCTATGTTGCACTCTCTCGGGTGACTAATATTGAAAATGTATATTACGACAAAAAATGATAATACTGGATTTAAGTTTTATCATAATCGAAGGCAAGCTACATCGACTGCATCTTTGTTGCAAGAATTCAAAAGACTGTCTTCAAAAAGTGTTCAGACGATAGCTCAAAGTGTCTTAGATTTCATTAGTAATAGAAATGGCATTTCAATAATGACTTTCAATTGCCAAAGTCTACATACTCAAAAATACGATTTACAAGATTTAGTTACGAGACGAACCAATGTGTTACTTCTTACCGAAACATGCATGACGCGTGATAATCCGATTGAAATACCTGATTTCAATTGAATTGTTCAATTTGAACGAGATACTGTTCCAAAAGGTGGGGTAGCTATTTACCAAAATAGTCATAAGGTTACTTATATTATGACTCCTAATATTGAAATAAATATTGAAGACGTTAACGATGTTGATGTTAGACGCTCATTTCTTGGAGATATTTGTGCATGCTTATCAAACTTAGAAATGGCCTACACATAGTCATCGTAGCATTTTACATTTCTCCAAATCCAAAATTGGACGAGGTAGAGCATTTTATTCATCGCTCTTTACTGGAGTACAATGAAGAAGGGTCGAAAATACTTGGTCCAATTGGTAATATATTTCCACTTATCTTGGCAGGCGATTTCGACATCAACTTCCCTGATAAAAAATCAGAGCGGTTGACAACTTTCCTTTCGAAAAAATTTGATTAAAAAATGAATAATGATCCACAACAAAATATGGGACCACTATTGACGCGGTATTTTCCAGATATTTAGAAGACATTAAGTCTCAAAGCTATGTTTCTTATTTAGTTACCATAAACCTATAGTTTCAATGATGAACATTCCTAAATAACCTACATGTATTGTAAGATATAAAAAAAATATTTTAAATCAACAATATTATCTTCTTAATTTTGAATAGAGGCTATGCAATAGCTTTACCGCGGCAGTCCTCGAGTGCCACACGTATTTTTAAATTCTCATTTTCAATGAATTACGAACTGATTTACCTGAGTATGGACAGACCCATCGAGAAATTCCTACATTTCAGGGCAAATTCTAAATTTAAGACTCCCTCATAGGTTATCATCATAAATGCCAACATCAGAACCGAACCAAATTCGAATGGCCCCAAGCAACGTTAGAATGCAGATAAGAGAAATTCTGAATTTTTTTATTTCTTTCGATGGGTCCAAGAATTGTCTCGCCAAACACCGTCTAGGTGTTCAGGTAGACCCTGTACACGGAAACTTACATCCTGTTTTACGCCTTCCATTCCAAGAACGGTTTTATTGCAAAATATTGCGAACAAGAACTTCAGAAAATTTTATACCCAGCACCCTCCTGAAGATTCTTTTACAACCCAACAATATTGAATCCTTGCCGATTCTCACGACTGTTTCGGTAAAGGCCATTGTTATTACTGACAAGTGTTGATTTTTGTAGATTGTAAGTGAGATTAGAGTTCCGCATGTACTTATATTTATTGCACGGCTTAAGCCAGGCTCAAATTACAGGAGCTTTATGGAGTTTTCTCCATTTATGGCTTTCGGCTCTTTGAAGGCGGCGTACTTCTTCTGACAAAAGATGTCTTGTTGGTCAATTTTGACAGCGAAAACACGACTTCGTCGGCGTAAGCAGCTTTCGACAAAGTCCGGAGAGCTTTCTGCGACTAGCAATGCAATCATGTCGTAAAAAATTTATTTATTCATTCACACAAGATGAAGAGTTGAGGCAAGCCTCCAAAACTCGAAAATAAATAAAAATTCACATTCTACAGGAATGAGAACAAAAAGAAGTGCGATAGAGTGGACAAAAAAGGAAAATTACATAAATATGTATCCGTGATTTTCGAATCCGCAGAAAATTGGAGAAATTTCTGTCTATATTGTGTCATGTTCACTATCTTAAGAAATCATTGAAATTCTTAATTTTAAAGAAGGAGAAAAAACATTATTTTTAATAAATTGAATTGTTTTCGAAGTAACCATTCATTTCTGAACTGCATTCGTTACTTTAGCATTACATAAATGCACCTCTAATTAGTCAATATTAACACCACGAGAATGCGAAAAGCCATAATGTTTACTAGAATTTTCCACTCTACAACTTTTGTTTGAAAGTTTTTTCGATAATCATTCTAGTTTCCGAGAAAACGTAACTTTTTCGACATTTTCACGAATTTTCCAAGGTTCCTGAAAATTTGGGAACCTTCATTTTTGACCATGAGTTCCTACTATAGCTACAATCATTATATCAAAAATGCAGCTCTTTCCGCAAAAAAGTTATTTCAGACCTTCGTTTACTGGACTAATAGCCGGAACCACATTGAAATTTATGAATGCGACAACTATTTGACATGTTTCATTGTATCGTCATTTTCCCCATACTCACAAATAGGGTTTCAAACTCATTTACATCTGAAAAGCATTCTATTTCAACAACCATGACCCTTTCTAATAAGATTTCGAAGAAACCTATTCTTCTGGAAAGGTTCAGTACTTAGATTTCTCTTAGAAAAATTGCCTGCATTCCATTCAGATGACCAACTTTCCTTGCCGCTTTCATTTTTATTGATTGAAAAATTTGACCAAAAGAAATTTGTTTTTACATGCTCGTAAGAATTCGAATAAAAAACACGTGTGGCACTCGAGGACTGCCGCGGTAAAGCTATGGCTTAGCATCTATTAAAAAATGAGAAGATAATATTGTTGATTTAAAATATTTTTTTATTTATCTTACAATTCATGTAGGTTATTTAGGAATGTTCATCATTGAAACTATAGATAGGTTATGGTAACTGAAAGAAGAAACATAAGTTAGAGACTTAATGTCTTCTAAATATCTGTATTCCTATATTTTGTTGTAGATTTTTGTGGATCATTATTCATTTTTAAATCCAACTTTTCCGAAAGAAAAGTTGTCAACCGCTCTGATTTTTGATCAGCGAAGTTAATGTTGAAATCGCCAGCCAAGATGAGTGGAAATTTATTACCATTTGTACCAAGTATATTCTACACTTCTTCAGTGTACTCCAGTAAGGTGCAATGAATAAAATGCTCTACCTCGTCCAATTTTGGATTCGGAGAAATGTAAATTGCAACCATGACTATGTGTAGGCCATTTCTAAGTTTGCATAAGCATGCACAAATATCTCTATGAAATGAGCTTGTAACATTAACATCGCTTACGTCTTCAATATTTATTTCAATATTCGGAGGCATAATAATAGTAACATTATTGCTATTTTGGTAAATAGTTACCCCAACTTTTGGAACAGTATCTCGTTTGAATTGAACAACACAATTGAAATTAGGTATTTCATTCGGATTATCACGCGTCATGCATGTTTCGGTAAGAAGTAACACATTGATTTGTCTCGTAACTGAATCTTGTAAATCGTATTTGTGACTATGTAGACTTTGGCAATTGAAAGTCATCATTGAAATGCCATTTCTATTACTAATGAAATCTAAGACACTTTGAGCTATCGTCTGAACACTATTTAAAGACAGTCTTTTGAATTCTTGCAACAAAGATGCAGTCGATGCAGCTTGCCTTCGATTATGATAAAACTTAAATGCAGAATTATCATTTTTCTCGTAATATACAATTTTTCAATATGGGTCACCCGAGAGAGTGCAACATAGACGAGTTCCTGAGAATGTGATTTACTATACTCATATACTATTTCGTCGAAAAGTTCCACCTTGCGACTTCTATAAAGTTAGAGCAAGAGCTGAAGTTAATGGAAAATGTTTGCGTTTTTCTATACATTTTCTATCCGATGTAAATGAAATATTTGCCGTTCGTAATTCAATGGGAACAGCGAGATTGTCGACTCCATTTTGCACTGCCAGAGTGGTTGCACGCATCCGTCTAGTCGCAAGCACCCAAACACCGTGCCGAAGTCTGCCGAACTGAACCGACGATACACGGCTGTGTTAGGTTTTTTCGTTACGGAATTTCTACATTCGGTGGTCGCGCTCAAAGCCTGAGATGAAAGCTATGCAATAGTTTAAAATCAGTTTCTTCCTCAAAACGATTTTTTCTCATGAAACCATCTAAGAAATAACTTTCGACTCTACTGTTCTTACTCCTTAATGAATTCAATTGTTGGTTTTTCGTTATAAATGCCCACATTTTTTCATTCTTCTTTGCCATTTTGCTTCAGATACATACTTTGAGTTAAAATCCAAAAAATATTCAATTTAAGTACCGATGATTTTCCGCATTGCCCTGAATTAAGTCGTGAAGAAATTCATCGCAATTCATCAATGAACTGAAAGAACTTCTGTCAACAGTTAGGTAATGGTTTTGCCGTGGCTCCAATAAAAAAGAGCACTAGCAGTTACAACACATTTTTCCACCAGTATATTTTCAACGTAGAATGCGGGCTCTTATCAACTTTGATGGGTAATGGGTCGGTTATGCCAGTGATAACCAAAGCCAACTTTAGCACCTTGAATAAAACTAGTTTCTTCTATCGAAAAATGCACAGTGGGGCATATCCCTAATTGGTAAATTGGAGGGCGAAATGACCACTCACTTGAACATCGTCTGAGACAGATAAAGTAACTGGAATTTTGGTAATAAACTAAAGGAAATGAACACCTTAAAAATAATGAGTACATTCCAATAAATTTTCATGAGAACAGGTTTTTTAAAATCCGATATCTGCCTACTTCATTGTTGCTTATACTGTAGATGTACCTGGTGACAGAAAGAGAGGAAAAAATTTGTTTCCAAACTTTCTACACTTCGCAAAAAATTAACGCACATTATGGAAATCTCAAATTTATTCTACCACTGAAGGCGTTCTCAATGATAATTATTTTTATCAGAATTATGCATGCATATATTATCCACTTTCAACGTTTTTCTTCAATACAGATGTTTTTTCCCAGCAGGAATAAAAAAAGATGATATAATCAGATTTTGAATGTATTGGCTCCATTCTAAAATCAGTTGTTCTCGATCAAATCTAGTAATCAATAGTTTTTCTTTCGTTTGATTTTCTACACTCGATCGCTATGCAACGCGAAACACGCAATTTGAACCAAGTGGAATGTGCCCAAGCGGTAGTTTCGCGAGAAGAAGGGTGGACATACACAAGAATTGCAGAAAGGTTTGGAGTTTCCCATACAAGATACCCATTGGGAAGAAGCCGATTGGGAAAGAGTTCTCCTCACAGATGAGTCTAGATTCTGCCTCTACCATTGTGATCGACGTTCCCTTGTATACAGACGTCCACATGAAAGATATGCTCAGTGCAATTTCCTGAATACTACTGGTTTCGGGGGAGAATCGATTATGGTATGGGGTGGAATATCTTTGACTGCTCGCACAGACCTAGTGGTCGTTGATAATGGAGCTATGAATGCTGATAAGTATATAAGGAACATTCTTGAAGAGCATGTAGTGCCATTTGCCCCACACATTGGTAAAAATTTCATTTTTATGGACGATAATGCCAGACCCCATCGTGCGCGCATCGTTCAGGAGTACCTTAAAGGGGTTGAAGTCTCTCGAAGGGAATGGCCAGCAAGAAGTCCAGATCTCAATCCGATTGAGCAGGTTTGGGACAACCTCAATAGAAGGCTGAGAAGTTCAGAAAATCATCCAGCTACTCTTAATGACTTAGGAATCCAACTCGAAGAAATCTGGGAAGGATTAGATCAGAACATTTTTAGATCACTCATTTTGAGTATGAACCGTCGTATTTTGAAAATTGTTCATTTCTCTTCTTTCACATAAGGTTCGGTGAAATCCTGAATTTTTCTTCCATTTAATGTGTCTTGTTTCGTTCAAAACCTTCCCGAGAGAACATAAAAATAAGTTGTGAAGTCAATGTGGAGTTAAATTTCATTAAAATTGAGATTTTCAGAATGTTCGTTAATTTTTTTGCGCAGTGTATTTAGAAATCTCCGAGGGAGAAATGTAACAGGAGTTGAAGCAATTGAAAAAGACTCCTGGCTTTTCTTTCCTCTTTGGAAACCATCGTTTTTAATCTCGAACGCACACACAAGGGAATATTACGATTTTGGAGTAATCGTGCCAGATTAATAGTATTGAAGGAGCTATTCAAAGTTATCAGTCGATAAAAACGCCATCTTGGTCCGCCTTGAATCTGCGGAGATTGGATTAATCCGCTTTTGGTCGTGTTAACATAGCCCTCTTCCGTCGCTTGAATTTGAAAGGGGCATTCAAATGATTAGATATGAACGGAATGATTCCGGGAAGTGAGACTTCAATGGTATCAACGCGAGGAAGTTAGTCGGAACAGCGGAGTATCGGCCTGCCCGTAATCCCGATTTTAATCGCATGGACTTTTCATTGTACCTTTTTTTAATCGGTAGATAAAAGCTTCAGGTGAGGATTTATCTTCATTATGCGATACGTGGTTGAGCTTTTATATTTTGGGATTTGAGAACAACAAAAGAACATGATTGATTGCTTTTCCGAATATTCCTCATGAAGATCTTTACACTTCTGCATGCGTTTTATCCTCTGACTGAGGTATCTCCAAAACATGGGAGACCTATTTTTTAATGCATAAATAGATTCTCCATTGAATTCTGAGTCTCTTTGATTCCAAAAGTTTGAATTTTCCCGAGAAAATTCTCCTTAAATGACTGAATACGAAAAAAATCTCAAAATTGAACTCTGTTGAAATACAGACAACTTCGAGGTGTTTTCATTAAAAATTCTCATTTTTAAGAATCTTCTAGAAGAAAGGCTGATGCTTCTTTTCCGATAGCGTGATTTTCAGAATATAATACAGGAGGTCCCAAATTCTTTGTCAAAGTTAGAAGTGACGAAACATCAAAAAATCGTTTTTTTTTCAAATTGGAACCCCATTTTTTCGAAATCTTCGTAAAAAAAATGGCAGCATACGTCCAAGACTTTTATTCCAAAATTAATATTTTCGAGATATTCAGGAAAAACGATTTTGTCTTCAATTTTCAATCTCATTACGAATGTGTTTTTTTACTGGAAAATAATTAGCGGTCAAGTGAAATTTTTGAAAATCTCTGTTACCTCTGATATTAGTGAAGTCAACGTGAAAAATTCTCAAGAATGCAGAAAAAAATTAGTTGTAATAATTTTTAATAGTTTTAAAAACATAATTAATAGAATATATAACAATTTCATTTCTGAAAATTCAAATTTCCCTACCATGACAAAGAAGAGATTCTATAGAATTAAGAATTTGCAGAAATTATCCTAAGCTTTAAAAAATAAAGAAAAACTGAACTCGTCTGAACTATAAGAAATTATTGGAACAGAGATTTCTAAGAATTTCACTTGGCCGCTAATTATTTTCCAGTAAAAAAACACATTCAGATTGAGATTGAAAATTGGAGACAAAATCGTTTTTCCTGAATATCTCCAAAAAATTCATTTTGGGATAAAAGTCATGGACGTATGCTCCTATTATTTTCTGAAGAAAATTTCGAAAATGCTTCGAAAAAATGGGGTTCCAATTTGTAAAAAACGATTTTTTGATGTTTCGTCACTTCTAACTTTGACAAAGAATTTGTGACCTACTGTATCATATTCTGAAAATCACGCTTTCGGAAAAGAAGCATCAGCCTTTCTTCTCAGAGATTCTCAAAAATGAGAATTTTTAATGAAGAAACCTCGAAGTTGTCTGCATTTCAACAGAGTTCAATTTTGAGATTTTTTCTTCGTATTTCCTCATTTGAAGAAAATTTTCTCGGGAAAATTGGAACTTCTGGAACCAAAAAGACTGAAAATTCAATGGAGAATCTATGCAGTAAAAAATGAAGCTCACCTTTACAATTTCAATCCTGAATCTTGTGTCTTTCCTTAAAATATTCTATAGAGCCATATTCGTGAATAACCCTGTATATATTGAAGAAATAAATGTTTGATGCCAGCTGTGATTTTTTTTCATGAACCGACTAACTATTTGAATTGTTAATACAGTGAACACCTGTATAGATAATTTGAAAACCTATCATCGCTTACTTATATCTCCAGAACCCATGTTTATATGAAATTTTTTCACCTATTTTGAGCTCTAAAATCAGCTTGCAAAATTTTGAAATTATATTTTTCAACACCCTGTATACATTCAAAACGTTGACGACGCTGACGTTTCCTCGGAAATAACCAAAATCTATCAGAATCCACTCGTGTCTTCAAAAACGAAAACGCTCAAATGAAAGCATCGTTATTAATTAGTTAGGATTCCAATAAAACCGTGCTTAAAAAGATATTGGTTGCGTAACGACCAAACCAGAATTACAGCATCATCTTACTGCTCGTCTGTCCTCTTGGCACCTACATCTTTCGATTGGTACGGGAGGTCTTCTGTTTGGTACAACTGCACTTCTCTGATTGTCAGTAAAAAAAAATCCCATTCCTCTAAATCGCTCATAAAATCCTTTTTGTTTTCAGCATTGTTTTGACGAGCGCTAATATCTCTATTAATCTTATTACAAAAGTGCTCTATAGCATTAAGGCCCGGTGAGCAAGAAGGCCACTCTAAATTCTGTTCGATCTCAGAGAATTCCAGATAATCGCGAAAGTTCAATATTGTTGCCCTTCATGTTTTATATTTTAAAGGCCCAACGCTTACAGATCACCATCGATATAGAAAGCAACGTTCTATGATTTTTGACGAGATCTCCCGAACTTTTCTATACCTTCTATCGACGGATATTATGGTGTGACAGTTTTTTTTTTATCTCTGACGACGAATAGCGTGGTTTTGACTTCGATTAGATAGAGGGCTATCGATATAATCTGATTGCATGGAAAACAAGAAATTATAGATTGTTATCGGATGCTCTCCGTAGATGAATCAAACGAAATCCATCGAAAAATAAACTTCAATATATGACATTACTCATGATGGTTTGTCATAACTTACAATATTTCTTTGAATCTGTCTGTTTTCGTCGAAAATTTGTTTTGTTTGTTGTTATTTGCTAGAATGGGTTGATGATGAACTTGTTATTTTAATTCATTCATCAAACCGTCTAGTTTACTCGGACAATGCATTATAATGAAGAAGAAATAATGACTAACAACTTCTCCAATTTGACTCATTACGTCAACAAATGGTTTAATAATAAAACAACAGTATACCTTATAATTATACCAACAACAACACAGTCTTCTTCCTCTCAATTTCGACCAACTTGGGTAATCTTGCACAAGAATAAATAAAGAAAAGGGAAAAAGAAATAGTCATACATATTAAAGTTCTTGAAGATTTTGAGGTTTGTAGTAAATAAATGTGTTGATTAAGAAAGGAACAAAATAGATAACTAGGGTATTAAATAATTAAGAAAATGTTGTTTATGAACATTTGCACTAAGTTTTGTTTGCTTTTCATCGATAGTTTCACATTTATTCCTCACAGAAAATGTGTTATTTTCTGAAAAAAATTTTTGTCTATGGTAGGAAAGTACCTACTCCATTGAAAATGAGGTATTAATTAATGAGGTCGTAAGTAAAATTTTTCTGGTATAATTCATATCCCATTAAACGTAGCATGAATTCGAGTATGATGTCATATGCATTTACTAAGCTTTTCTACTTTATTTGTTAAGTGGTGTGAAATTGTTTTCTCACCCGGTATATTGTTTGCAATTAGTGATCGATTACCTTACGGAAATTTGATTAGTTTTTCTCAAAGACGAGTTGCAAGATTATAATTATGGCACTTATTGAAGCAGTATTGAAACCATTACGTTCGTGTTTAAAATGTATACAGAGGGGTCGATGACTCATGGGTGTAGGTTTTGTCAATTTGAAGGGTTCTGTTATGAAATGCAGGTAAACCTGAGGAAGACAAGCAATACTTTCTCTGTGTTACGTCACTTCGGATACCTATGAAATTGCGACAATTGCATACCCTGTATTACCCTAGAAAATGTTGAGAGACCTACATACTAGGTATAATTTTTAATACAAATTGGGGTTAAGGGAACAGTTTTTAGCGATATTGGTTGGAATAACATTCAATTCAATTCCAGACCATTGTCCAATATTGTGAAATTTTTTTTCACTAGTGATATAGTAAGAAGTCTGATATTTCATGGATTTGATTGAAGCAAGTTACTACAACTTACCGAGATAGCTTGAGTTCTTATTTACAATAGGAAAGAAGGGAAAATTTGATCAGGACTTTACATTTTATTAATATTTATGATATGTACACTTTTCCAAGTTAAAAGAACGTAGATGGATACCTTACTTCCGAGCATATTTCTAGAATTTCCAGGTATTTATTGAAAATATTCAAGTGTCATATACATTGTCTATATATTCTTTCTTATGAAAACTTTTTAGAGACTTGTTGTATGAAAAACAAGAATAAGAGCTAAAGAATTATGCAAATCCTAAAGAATAATGTGCTGAAGAATCCAATGCATGATTGGAAAAAATTGGCAAACGATGCCTGAATATCACCCTTTACTTTTAGAGTTTGATATACAGGGTGAGGCAATAATGTGTACAGAGCTTTCTGGGGGTGTTGATACATTGCAAAATAAGTATAGTTTGATGGATAAACTCATGGCCAAAATGCATATCAAGAAAGTATTCTTCTAAAGTAACTTGATCTCCTTGATAAAATTCAAAAATATTCTCTGCATAACTTCTAAATTCTAGAAGATGAATGGCGATGAGTGTATTCATCAAACTATACTTGTTTTTCAGTAATACTATTTTCCCAGAAACCTCAGTAGAAATTGTTGGCCCCCCCGTATATTCATTAAAATTTTAAGATTTACTGATTTTAAAATAGTTTAAGGCTTCAACGACCGGATATCCTGATATTAAAAGAGTCTTCCGTGCTTATTGGCCGTGGTCCATAGGAATAATTTCACCTAACGTTTCGCCTACAACTTCGGTAGGCATCTTCAGAGGATTGTTGGTCTAAGATGCTGAATTTCTGATATGTTCCAGAAATTCTTTGACCAAGAATACTCTGAAGATGCCTACCGCAGTTGTAAGCAAAATGAGTCTGGAAGACTCTTTTAATATTACTGATTTTTGTTTGCTTCTTGTATGGAAGGTCTGAAGAAAATTTTTTAATGAAATGCCTATTTTCTATGAAGCTTAATATCTATTATGGGAATGAAAGAGATGATACATTGATCACAATCTTGAAAAAAATACCGAGAATTGGTGTACATGTCCCAAAAATTGGACTCAGGTTAACAACAAAACAACTACCTATACTGCTCCATAAAAGTTTGGGCTATCGTACACAATCGTTTTGAAAAGTATGTAATTTTCGAGAAAATCGCTGAAAAATCAATTTATTTTGAAATGGCGTCAGTTTATCAACGGCTTCGATTTGAAACGAGTTTCCTGAAAATGCCAAGACGTAAATTAACAAATACTGAGGCTAATAGGTCTATCGGAATGCTACAGGGTGGCCTAACTCAAGTTGTTGTAGCGGAAAGGCTCCATGTCAGCCAAAGTGTGATATCTCGACTTTGGAATAGGTTTTGTGTTGGAAAGACCAAAGCTTGGTGAGCGACGAAAAACAACACCTGCTCAGGATCGTTTCATCACAAGTTTCCATCGAAATCATCAGACGACGTTTGAGAGAGGTGAATCAAGGGTCTAGACGTCAATTAACAGGAGTTTCATTAATACGTGACCATAATCGTCAAAGACTGAAATAGGCAAGGCAACATATCAATTGGAACGATCAATGGCGTAGTGTCCTTTTCACTGATGAATACAGATATGGACGATTTTCAGATTCTCGAAGAATAAGGGTATGGACAATTCCACGCATACCCCGTAATCGTCGCTATGTCCAAGAAGTCCATCCATTCCGAGGGGGCAGTGTTATGGTATGGGCCGGGATATGTTTCAACGGGCGCAGCCCTGGGGGGCATTTGCCCTGGGAATATGGCCGCCTTACACTATAGGGAGAATGTCATTGACAATGTTTTGCCAAATTTTCACGCTGCTATTGGTGAAACTTTTCAATTTCTAGACGATAACGCTAGACCGCACCGTGCAGCCATAGTTGAGAATGCGTACGAGGAGCTTGGTATTTCACATTTACCAATACCACCGCACTCACCAGATTTGAATTGCATAGAACATGCATGGGATATGCTCCAAAGAAGATTTATAATCATCAACCTATCCCAGAATCCTTAAATGATCTGTGAGAGCTTCTGCCCCGTTTATGGAACCAAATTCCTCAAGAAATGTTCAAAAACCTCGTGTGTAGTATGCAAAGAAGATGCAGACCTACAGGTTAAAATTAATTTCATTTCCTGCAACTTGAAATCAGATTAATATGAATTTTCGTCACAAAATCTCATTTAAACTATATTTTTTTGCAATTTAAGTCAATATCCCTATATCATAAGGCATCAGTCTGTCTCTGCTAAACTGTATATGTATCAGAAACTCGTACACTACATGTCCCAAAAATTGGACTCAGGTCAACAACAAAACAACCATTTACCACCCGATCTCTTCTGACCTAAAGGTCCACTCAAGGGGGGATGAATTTCTAATGCCCTCCACCACCTTCTCTTGGTCCTGGCCAACCAATAACACTCACCGGTCGCCCGCGGCGAGCTACCTGACCACGTGACTAGGTACTCCGGTAGAGCCGTCGCACTGTTCAAGATGGTATCAGAAAGCAAAGTGCTACGGTGAGAGAACGTTGTGTGGTGCGACGATCGTCAGTTGTTTTTCGTCTCGGTGCGTGCGTGAAGGAAAAAAAACTCGGTAAACATCAGTGCTGGCCATGGATCTCAACTTTTTGCAACACAAGTTAGTTTTTTCTCATATCCCTCGCGGCATTTGCCTCCGGTTCATATCAGTCCTTCTTTGATTCCGAAGGGTTAACGTGTTGAGGTTGATAAAATCGATTATCTCAAGATTAGGGGAATCTCCTCGGATTTTGATGAATTCTATACTGAAAGATCTGTTATCGGGCGGGAAAGAACAGTGGGTTCATTTTTTTGATTGTCCCGATTTTTATCTTGATTTTATGGGAGATTGTTCGTTTTATCTCCGAGTTTTGTTCGATTATTCGCGTTTATCTTACTGAATGTTGGTTTTTCTCTTTCAGTTCGATGTACCCTAGGAATTCCACATATTCGTCTACGCCGATGTCTTATTATCAGCCGAATTCTCCCGATTTGAGTTCGCAGAGCCAACTATGGACAAATACAGGTGAGTTTTGATTTTTTTTGTTTTTTCTCAATCTCAATTTTTTTCATTTTTGTTTTAATTTTTTCGATCGATGTTTATTTATGATTCATGTTGTTCAAGGATGTATGTCTCACGAAATGACAAACCGCTTGAATAAAAAAAATAAAATATAATTCGATTGTATTCAGGAATAATCAAGAATTTTGTTTTAAACTTAACAATTTCGTTTTGACTTTTAAGTTCAAATGCTCCTTGATTTCAAATACTTCGTAAAATAATTATTATTGTCATTTGAGCAAGCTTTGAAGTTTCAGTCGGATTTTCATTTCAGTTACAAAAAAAAATTAAAATGTTTGTGGGACCCTCACAGAAAACATATAGAACCTATAGAATTATTTTTTTCAGTATAAATCAATTTAAAATAGTTGAATGCTTAGTGAGGGAATGTGTTCGAAGATTTTTCAAGATCCATAAGATCATTTGGAAATAGTTGAAATTGTCCGATATCGAAAAAAACATTTTATTACAGTAAAAACATAAACTTTCAGTTATTTTTAATGTGTTGAATATTCATGTGATATATAAAGTTTAATAGAATCAACTTTCAGTCTCTCATTTAAGGATAACACAAACTTACCCAGAATGTTGAAAATTGGGACTAAGCTATATGTTTTTACAAGAAGAAATTGTTGCCTAACAATGAACAAAAAGAAAACAATTGGAATTTTGAAGCGTAACGTTTCGGAGTCTAAATCAGACTCCTTCGTCAGATAATTACTAGTTTTCATTCAACTGACAATATTTTGATTTTTTGATTGACGTTTGTCAATATATGATGAACATAGATTAATCTTGATTACTAGATGTTGATATCGTTATTTTATTTCAAAATTCCTGAAACCAGTTCTTTTTTCAATAAATCCATCCAAATTCGATCTATTCCTACTAAACAATTGACGAGATTATTAGCCTCATCCAACAAAATACAAGCTGACTCCTTGATTTTACTTTTATAATTGTCAGGTTCCGTCATTAGAATTTTTGCGCCATTCCAATCCATCATGTGATTGCCAGTTTTGGAACACACCTGATCTGCTGAGATCTACCAATATCTCTATTTTTTATGTTATTCTTATGTTCACCTTTTCTGATTTCTTATGGTCTTTATGTTTCTCCTATATAAGATTTTCCACAAATACAGGGAATATTGTAAATAAAATTTCTTGATTTTTGGTTCTCATTTAAAGGTTAAGTTTTTGTTTATAAAGATCGTAAATCATTTTATGTTTTGAAAACAGTTCTTATGTTGAATTCAGAACCAATTCTTTTAATTTTTTCTGAAAGTCCATTAACATAATGAATCAAATATATTAAAATTGGTTGTTCTTGACGGTTTGTTGTTAGTTCCTGATTGTTATTATCGTTTTGACGCAAAATTGTTATCTCTAAATTTGAAATAGTTTTTTCTATGAAATAATTTGGGTATTGATTATCTTCAAGAATATCTTTATTATTTTTCTTCAAAAAAAATGTAAGGATACAGATAAAGGCTCAAGTCTTCACTCTAAAAGTTAACCAATTTCCATTTCCGAGATTATCGAGTTTCCACTGAAAAAAGGTCTCCTTTTTTCATAGAATACACCGTCTCAATAGGAACGAGTACAAACCAAACACAATTCATAAAACCTACAAAAATATATTTTTTGTTCATGATTTTGCTTTATATTCCATTATTTCAAAAACTGCGCATTCTATATAAAAATTCAAGAAGTATTTTTCCAATGAAATCTTTGTTAATTTGTGGAATGGAATTATTTTTTCGAAATGAATTGAGTGATGTAGATTATTAGAAAAAACTGATATGTTTCAAACCTCAACAGAAAGTTTGGTGATGAAATAAAATGTTCTACCCTATGTCGAAGTTATAGAGCGAGAATGTGGACCACACTGTATATTCTCGTAGGTTCTTAGTTCTCACTATATTGTTATAAGATAGAGCTCCTTCTTTCTTCTTCTATTCAATTGATCCTTAAAATAGTATACCCATTCTTCGAATAGTCGTTCGAAATTGTAAATAAAAACATTTTCGAGTTGAGGCGATTGTGTGTCACGATAAAATAAATGCAGCCGATCAAACATCGCTTATCATAATTAGTCATAATCGATATTGCCATTTTTTACGTGGATCAGTTTTATAATAGTCGCGCACTTGTTACACGTTAGATCGCAATCAAATGCACGTGACTCATTCATATTGAGACTTCGTAGTACAGGATGGGCAAACGAAACGAAACATATTAAATTTTTTGTACAATTGTTCGTATGTCAGAACGTTCAGGGTACGCATTATCCCAAAAAATCTCAAACTTTACGATAGTGTCAAATCCCTTCATAACCTCTAGTATATAACTCCTTCGTTCAATGGATTATCTAGGGCATTTATCATGTATGTAGAACAGCAACATTCTGGACTGAATATATGAATGTTATACATCAGCAATGATGCTGATATCGCCGTTTCATATTCTAGGTCTCAATTTATTCTTATCTCACCTGTTTGAATCGTTGATAAAGAATTCGACAGGAGTTTTTCTTTCGAAAATTAAGAATCGTGATATAAGTTGACAATCTTGAAAACGAGAAAACTCAATTTTTTTTTTATTAGAACCCCACAACACACGAAATGAAGGATTATATAGACTAGTAGATTCTTCTCTACAGGGTTAATCACGAATATAGCTTGCTCTATAGAATATTTTTAGGAAAGACACAAGATTCAGGACTGAAATTCTAAAGATGAGTTTCAATTAAGAAGACAATATTTTTTTAAGGTTCTAGGAAATTTCGTTTTTCGAATGGGAAGACCCATTTTTTATTGCATAAATAGATTCTCCATTGAATTCAGAGCCTTTTTGATTCCAAAAGTTTGAATTTTCCCGAGAAAATTCTCTTTAAATGAGGAAATACGAGAAAAAAATCGCAAAATTAAACTCTGTTGAAACACAGACAACTGCGAGGTTTTTTCATAAAAAATTCTGATTTTTCAGAATCTCCGACAAGAAAGGCTGATGCTTCTTTTCCGATAGCGTGATTTTCAGAATATGATACAGGAGGTCACAAATTCTTTGTCAAAGTTAGAAGTGACGAAACATCAAAAAATCGTTTTTTTTCAGATTGGAACCCCATTTTTTCGAAGCATTTTCGAAATCTTCGTCAAATATAAAAAGAGCATATACGTCGAAGACTTTTATCCTAAGATGAATATTTTCAGAGATATTCAAGAAAAACGATTTTGTCTCTAATTTTTAATCTCATTCCGAATGTGTTTTTTTACTGGAAAATAATTATCGGTCGAGTGAAATATTTGGAAATCTCTCTCTATAGTTCAGACGAGTTAAGTTCTCGAATTATCATCTGTAATGCGAGATCAATCATTGGTTTAAAGTTCTCAATGTGAGTAGTAGTGAGGTCAACGTAAAAAATCCTCAGGAATGCAGAAAAAAATAATTTGTGATAATTTTTAATGCTTCTGAAAGAACAATTAACAGAACATGTAACAATTTCACTACTGAAAATTCAAATTTCCCTATCATGACAAAAAGGAAATTCTCCAGAATTATTAAGAATTTGCGGAAATTATCCTAAGCTCTGAAAAATAAAGAAAAACTGAACTCTTCTGAACTATAAGACAATACTTCCAAAAATTTCACTTGATTGCTAATTATTTTCCAGTAAAAAAATACATTTGAAATGAGATTGAAAATCGGAGACATAATCGTTTTTCCTGAATATCTCCAAAAATACTCATTCACCCTGTATATATAATCTATAATACTATGAGTCCTTATGGCACTTTCTAGAATCAAAGAATAAAAATTTAGATATTCTTAAATTATATCAATTTAATTGATTTCAAACATCTGAAAGAAAGTTTATATTTTTGCTCCAATTCTATCGTGAATTTTTCATGATTCAGAAGTTTTTAATTCTTCTCGGCCATGTTGACAGATCGCAAGATTTCAAAGAATATTCAGAGAATTTCAATTAATACCAGAATAGGAACGCCAAAAATTTTTGTGTGGACTCTGCATAACCTTTTTCCTGCATTATTGATGAAGAGAAACCGTTGTAGCTTTGCGTAACCCACAATACAATATACAAGAAACTCAATACGCCGGCTCAATTCTGCAATCTTCACAAAATCGCCCGTATAAATATTTTGACTTGGGTTCCACGTGTCGGAAACATCAAAGAGGCGTCCAATTTCACAGGTTCCGAAACCGGTCTGCCGGATGAGTCAACATTGAGCGGTAATTAAGGACTGAAATTTTTTTAAATGAAAAATCGGCGTTTTTCTGTTGGAGCCAAGCTCAATACATGCCGTACTGATGTGTAGGAATGTTTATTTCTTTGATTCTCTGGCGTATTCGTATTTCTAAATCTTGAATAAATTGATTCAATTTTTTTACATAAAATTTTCATGAACCCATAAATTGAAACATTTAAAAAAATCTGAGTTCGCAACATATCTGCCCAGGGATCTTTTCAGTTCAAGAAAAAATATCAGAAAGTAGGCCATTTCCCAAATTGGAGATTTTTCTTACAATCCAAATAAAAATCCCAAAAAAAAAATCGAAACATAATATCTGTATTCAATTAAATACTTATTATGTGAGAAACTGAGAAAGACCCGACATAATTTTGTTAAAACTCATTACTCAATGAAATTATGTATCGACACCGTGTCACCGCATCTAGATGGCCATCTTACACAGACGACAATAATTGAAAACAATGAAACTCCGTCAAAGATCACTACATCGTTAGTCATAATGTCGCTTAAACTTGGAAGTCGTTAACCTGAACAATTCGAATGTGATCGGCACGTTCGATTGCATCGCATTTGGAATTTTTTCTTCCGCGATCTATAAGCATCTCTAAATCCTCTCAAAAGTACCATTACATGAAGTTGCATGTTAAAAAGTATTAAAGTGTATCGTTCTTCGAATCATTGTGTATTTTCTACTGTTCTCAACGAGAGTTTGCGTTTGTTTTCGATAAGGAAATTCGAAGTACCTACAATGTAATTTATAATGATTTGAGTTTGCATCTTTTTGTGTTGAAGAATTCATTAAAAGGGACTTAAGTCTTCCTTCATCAACAAATGGTTATCGATTTTTTCTTGGAAATATTACGTAATGAATTTTTCGTCAAATGAACCCAACCGATTTTACAGGAAATCCTTAATTTTTAAATGATGTAGTTTCATCTTTATGTCAGAGTTCGATTAACTAATGAGAGCCTGTTAAGAACGGCTCGACAATAGATGGACAAATGTTAAATGCTTAAATCACAATTATTTTCAGGGGTTGGTTTTGAAATGACATTTATGTTTTTTCAAGAATTCAAAATTTTAATCGATTTTTAATTCTCGTTTGAAGAAAAAGGTAGCATCGTGTTTGTCTTTTCGGACCAGTCTGTAGAGTCTTAAATGATTCAAGATTATTTGCTGAGTACCATGTATTTCCGTACACATTGACTATTCACTTCGATAATTTCAGTAGCGAGAAAAACCTTCAAAACAACTAGAGTTTTGACTTCGACTTCATGAGTTCAACATCCTACTCAAACTTCACGTTTGGAAGTACCTATTTTATAAACACCGTGAATCATTTTATCGGGAGATCATCATCGCTTGCTTGGCGATGCGAACTAGAGGCGATAATTTTTGAAACGAGAAAAAAATGATCGAAGGAAATTGTAGAGACTGAAGCAAGAATGAAAGCCAAAAAAAATTACGGGAGATAAGGTCAATGAGTGAAAAGGGGTGCCTTTAAGCGTGAGAAACGGTTTATCTATAACTTTTGTATTGCACTTTTTTGACATGATCACAAAATTCATGTGAAATTGTCAGAAACAAAATATTTGGTAAAAACTAATTCTTTCATATTCCAAACACTGTAATTTTTTTGATCTTAAATAAGTATTCATTTTAGTTTAGTCATTCACGTTAGTTTGACTCCATATCGAATATCTCCCTTTTCTGGAGGTACAAAAAATTTCTCAGAAAATGCAAAGAACTTTGCAGCTGTGACATTGTGTACAGGGTGGTCAGATTTCGATGTTTTAGTACTTCATCTCCTAAATTAAGCGAGATAAAAATAAAGTTATATACTTCATCTTCTCTTATTTCGAGAAATTCAAATTGCTGAAAATTGCAATTCGCTAAGGTGTCTAGTTTCTATGCTACAGGGTGATTTTGAAATTTGGCCAATTATTATAATTGGCTATAACTTTTCCAGTGTTGCTGCTACGCTCATGAAAAAAAACATCTTTAGTGGAGTTTTTTTCAGTACTTTCTACCAGTACTATAGAAATTTTAGTGCCCCTTCAAATTTTAGGGAGAAAAAAAAATTTTTTTGAATGGAAACAATAGTATACTATCATGATTTGCAATAGACCCTTCTCAGACAATTTCAAAAATATATCATGATATAGTTCCGAGCTTAAATATCGAAAATTCCGAGAAAACAGTTTTCGGTTATCAAAATCATAGAGGATTTTGATTTTGATTCATTTTTTTTTACCTGAGGAAGTCATACAACTTGAGTCTGCTTGAATTTGTTGACGGAAAAATGTTTTTTCAAGAATTTTAATATTCAAGCTCGGAAGTATATCATGACATGTATGTTTGAAATTGTCTCATAAAAGTCTATTGAAAATCATTATACCACACTACAGTTTCCATTTGAAAAAAAAAAATAAATTTTTTAATTTCTCTAAAATTTGAAGTTTCGATAGCACTGGTAAAAAGTACTGAAAAAACTGCCCTGAAGATGTTTTTGTTTCGAGAGCGTAGCAGCAATACTGCGGAAGTTATAACCAATTATAATAATTGTCCAAATATCAAAATCACCCTGTAGCATGGAAACTGGACACCTTAGCAACTTGTGGTTTGCAGCAATTTTGTTTCTCGAAAAAAGAGAACCTGACATTTATATTCCTTTTTTTTCTATTTCGCTGTTACTAAAACATCGAAATATGACCAACCTGTACATTTTGAGATGAAGCTTTAATTACTTTGATAAAGAAAAAAATGACAAATCCCAAAAAACATGCTAAAAAAGTTGTTATGAATATTAAGGATAAAAGTTTTCTCCTCAGTTTTGAAGTTATGTGGACCAAGTGTAATACAAAAAATGTATGATCTTTTCATTACCCACACACTTTGACGTCTTAAATTTTTTCCATTGGATCTTTAATCTTGCTGGAATTCGCGATAAACCGTTGTTACCTTTAAAAACTTACCCCCTTCAAATGCCTGAGCTCAGATCGCCTATATTTTTTTTTTTCATTTTTGCTCTATTCTATTCCTCTTTCAATTTATTTTTTTTATCCCATGCTCGAGCACTAGTCTATGATATTTTTTCCAGAAAGTTGTTGTAGGATCCTGACTGTGAAGACAATTCTTTTAAAAATTCATTCCATACAAAAAAAATCCCTTGAAATTCTGATTGAGTTAACTTAAGCAAACGATTGTATATGATCAGTAATATTCTTGATTCTCCAACCACCACAAGCAACTGAGCAAGAAAATACTACACTAAGAGACTAAAAAATGATCCATCCTTTGATGGAATCTCATTTTTATTTAAGGATTCTTCTCTTTTCATTATATTTAACATGTTGAACTCTTCTTTATGGTGTAGGTCATAAGCTACGGTTGTACTCTAGTCCTCATAATTTTCTTCACAGTTAACCCAACACTTATGACGAACAAACAAGACCACACAAGACAAGCCTTACCCTCCCTTACCAAATCCAAACCTCTCTTACCAAACACCAAACAGGTACCACACGTAGACAGATCTAACATAACCCTTCTCTTGATGCCTTCAGGTTTCCCAGACACGCCACCCTCAGACCACAGCGAGCAGTACGAAACCTTCTCTTACGAACTGACGACCCCACTAATGAAAGAAATCCAATCTGCGTTGGATCTTGTCGATAAACAGGAATGCGAAAACATGATGCGAATCATGCAACAACCAGATTCACAGACTTATTACGGAGGTGATCATCACGTTTTAGCTTGTTATGTAGCATGTGTAGTAGATCCGTGAACCTCTGCGGCGTTTGAACGATCAGCAGCGGTTGTATTTGTAGAGTTTGGTCCAAGGACATGTAGAATTTTAGGGATAGATTGAGTTTTAGAGCAGTTAAGAATAGAGAAGAGCTTCAACGACTTGGAGCATTCTACCTCATCGATTGATATGAGAAGCAAAAGGGCTTCAATATCTCTGCAGGCTTTATAAAGTAGAGCGTTTGTGCCTTTCTATTCTACACATGAAGATTACCAAACAGCCATGCTCTGAGAGTTACGTAACAGATATAGGAAGCAGTCATCCCCAATAGGTTTTACCTAGCCAAAGGCCTCACTACCTCTTACAGACACCTCGAGTGTTGCTAGGGCTTTGCAGACAGTATGCAGGGTCAAACAGGGTTAATAGTTAATAGTTTAAAAGGGGTTACAGTCCACTTCGACCTGAAAGTCTATTGTGCCCCCTGACAAAGCTTTACAGCTCGCCTTCCAGTCCCAGATATCTTATGAAATCCAATATCTCGGAAGGCTTCAGTGAGGCTAATTCCTCATTCCTACAGGTCTCTTGACCAAAGCATTGTTTTCTTTGGCTTACAATGCCAAAACATTCTGGTACTAGATGAATAGGAGTTTAATTTTTGTATTTTTTCTTCACCCATTCCATGCTCGAGCTCTAGTCTATAATATTTTTTCCAGAAAGTTGTTGTAGAACCCTACATTTCTTGTTAGACTGTAAAGACAATTCTTTTGAAACTTCATTCCATACAAAAGATATCCTTTGAAATTCTGATTAACGATTGTATATGATCAGTAATATGCTTGATCCTCGAATCACCAAAAGAACCTGAGCCAGAAAATACTACACTAAGAGACTAAAAAATTATCCATCTTTTTATGGAATCACATTTCCATTTAAGGATTCTACTCTTTTCATTATATATAACATGTTGAATTCTTCTTTATGGTGCAGGTCATAAGCTACGGTTGTCCTCTAGTCCTCATAATTTTCATCATAGTTAACCCAACATTTATGACGAACAAACAAGACCACACAAGACAAACCTTACCCTCCCTGAACAAATCCAAACCCCCCTTACCAAACACCAAACAGGTACCACACGTAGACAGATCTAACATAACCCTTCTCTTGATGCCTTCAGGTTTCCCAGACACGCCACCCTCAGACCACAGCGAGCAGTACGAAACGTTCTCTTACGAACTGACGACCCCACTAATGAAAGAAATCCAATCTGCGTTGGATCTTGTCGATAAACAGGAATGCGAAAACATGATGCGAATCATGCAACAACCAGATTCACAGACTTATTACGGAGGTGATCATCACGTTTTAACTTGTTATGTAGCATGTGTAGTAGATCCGTGAACCATTATGGCGTTTGAATGATCAGCAGCGTTTGTATTTGTAGAGTTTGGTCCAAGGACATGTAGAATTTTAGGGAATCTAAGAGAGGAACACATGAGTGCCTCTAGAATGTAGATAGATTGAGTTTTAGAAAAGTTGAGAACAGAGAAGAGCTTCAACGACTTGGAGCATTCTACCTCATCGATTGAGATAAGAAGCAAAAAGGCTTCGATATCTCTGCAGACTTTATAAACTAGAGCGTTTGTGTCTTTCTTTTCTCCCCATGAAGAATACCAAACAGCAATGCTCTGGGAGTTACTTAACAGATATAGGAAATTCATTGGGAGAAGGCATAAAGGCCTCACTACCTCTTACAGACACCTCGAGGGTTGCTAGGGCTTTGCAGACAGTATGCAGGGTCAAACAGGGTTAATAGTTAATAGTTCAAAAGGGGTTACAGTCCACTGCGACCTGATATTCTATTGTGCCCCCTGACAAAACTTTACAGCTCGCCTTCCAGTCCCAGAGATCTTATGAAATCCAATATATCGGAAGGCTTCAGTGAGGCTAATTCCTCACTCCTCAAGGCTCTTGACCAAAGCATTGTTTCCTTTGGCTTACAAGGCCAAAGCATTCTGTGACTAGGTGAATAGGAGTTTCTTCCTCCTCCCCACAGAATCTACACTCGTCAGTGTCCGATACGCCCATTCTCAGCAAGTGCTTTCTGAGGCGACAATGCCCTGTAAGAAAGCCAGTGAGGAGGTGTAGTTGGTTCTTACTGAGATCCAAATATGTTTTGGATCTTGCAGTTTCAAAATTCCGAAGGAACTTTTTGGAGTGATCCGACTCTGGGAGATTCTGCCAGAGTGTTTCTCTTTCAGTTTTCTCCATCTCTAGAAACTCCTTCTTATATTTACATTTTGCTATACCACAGAAAGATTCTGGGCCAGTGAGTGGTTTCCGAGCACCCTCTCTGGCAAGTTTATTGGCCTCTTCGTAACCTGTGATTCCCGAATGACCAGGAACCCAGATCAAAGAGACCCTACTTTTCTTGCCTACCTCATTGAGTTTGCTCCGGCATTCCCATGTCGACTTTGAGTCGATGACATAGGAGCTCAGTGCTTTAATAGCAGCTTGACTATCTGAGTGAATAGCTATGTTGCAATTCTGATAGTTTCTCTCTAGATTAATGTCTAGACATCTTTCGATTGCTAATATTTCTGCTTGCAGAACACTCACACAGGAACCTAACGATAGTGCACACTTGGCTTTGGCCCCGTGAACCCCAGCACCAGCTCCCATGTTGGTTTCAGAACCATCTGTATAACTTTTAACAGTTGCTCACTAGTTACAGCCAAAGAATCATCTAGCAATTGATACATGAAGCAGTCTGATAAATGATGAAGAATCCCAATTCCGATCGAATATATTTCTAGAAACACTCTAAAACAAAGCTGTTGCTCGTTCGAAACTCCTTATGTTGCTGAGGATCATCCTGTAGTTTGTGGATTAGTTTGTTGAGTAACGATTTAGAATAGAATTTTCGACAAGTCGGAATATAACATCTTCTCGAGTGATTCCACTAAAACACATTTAGACCAAGCAAATTAGACTTTTGCCTGGAAATAATTGGTGGAGTTCTGGAAACTGTTTCAATCAATTATTAAGGCCTGTAATATAGTAGTTTGAGTTTTGCCCCAATTTCCCAGCGGAGCGTATGTCGTGACGTTTAAAACCTCGAAGTTTTCGGACTATTTTAGGTTTTTCTCGAATAGCTTCTAAACTAAGCACTTAATCAAAAACATTGTTTTATGGAAAAGTGTACCGCATTAAATTATGCTTCTAAAAAGTATTACGATGTCATATTTTAACAAGTATTTTCATGGAAATCATACATCGAAATATGGCAAATTTTGACACCTTTCGAAAAAACACATTTTTTCATTATAAAACATATAATTATTGAATGAGAGTTGTAGACCATCGAATTGTGATAAATACGTAACCCGCCCCCTCCCATACACTATGTAAAATCGCACAGGAGATCATCCTATTGAGGATGCTTATCATTTAATCGTAGCTAGTGCTGTTGAAGTTGCTCAGCAGTCCCATGAGTGTGAGGTTATTGTTGAGGAGTACACTGACCTTCTTGTATTGTTGACTGCTCCAGCTCTATGTGCACCAATTTTTTTTGAAGCCTGGCAAAGGCAAGCAAGATGATGAATTGTCTCTTCTTCCTTGCACTACAAGTTATTCCCTGTTTCGAAAACCAACATATTTTTCCATCATGTTTTTAGTGTCTTGGTGAAGGACAACTTAAATTCCTAAAGACGTTGAAAATCAACCAAATCAATTATAACAACAAATGTGGGACTCATAAACTAATAACTAACAATATGACTCATTGCTGAGAATAATATATTACACATAACATACGTCCTTAGCGAGTGTTGTCGAGGTGCTGCTTCAGTTGGAGGCACAGAGGCAAGATTAAATGAGGTTTTGGTTAACAATTTTTCAAACATCTCGTACCACAATACATTTAACTGCTTGAAATAGTTTTTATAAAGGGCTGCCATGCATTTCTTCCCTGCCTCGTCGACCTTATCGGCAGAAGCATTAGATTTTCTAAACAATTCTGCAGCTTTTAGAAGGTTTGTGTTGATTTCAGACGTCTTTAGGAATTTAATTTTTCCTTTACCAAAAGAGATGACGTAGTGTCGCAGCCATTAAAAGCACGAACGAATAATATGTTGTTTTTCGAGACAGATCAAAACTTGTTGTGCAAGGAAGAAAAGACAACATCGTCTTGCTCACCTTTGCCAGGCCCCATTAAAAAAGATTTGGTACACATAAAGGCATGAACAATCAAAATTATAAGAAGCTCAGTGTCCTTCCCAACATTATCCACGAATCAAGAGACTGCTCAGCAAAATCAATAGCACTAGCTAGGATGAAATGATCAGCATCCTCAGCAGGATAAGCTATTGCGCGATTTAACATTGTGGTTTGGAGGAATGGGGTTACGTTTTCATCACAATATGATGGTCTACAACTCTTATTCTATGACATTTCGTTCTAAAGTTCGTAGTTTCATAGATATTTTACGTTTCATAGTGAAAAACTGAATACTTTCTTGACGCAGAATGCTCATCACTTTTGAATATCATAAAATTTTTGATGAAGTGCTCAGTTCAGGAGCTATTCGAGAAAAACCTGAAATAATCCGAAAATTTCGAGGTTTTTCGAACATCACGAAATACGCTTCACTGGGAAATTGGAGCAAAGCTCAAACTACTCTTATTAAAGGCCAAAAAGAATGATTGAAACAGTATCCCAAACTCCAACAATTATTTCCAGGCACACCATTTTTTGAAGCTAATTTGCTTGGCCTACTTGACAAATCAACTGACGTATTAGCTAGGTAGTTCTGGATGCTCGTAGAAGTTTACACCCTGTATGTTGCATCCATTGTGTCCAAGACACCACTAACACGAGAACTCTGTATGTCCTAGGTAGTTGAAGTTGATGTTGAACTCTAGAGTGCTCAGGAAAAGGAGTATAAGTCATTAAATTGCCAATTCAACACACTGTATTTTTTTTCGTGGTACTGTGATTTTGTTGAAATTTTCACCAGGTATAGTATTGGGTCTTGTTATATTAACCTGAAAAATAACTGTAGTTTATCCGTTATACAGGGGGAAACAAAACCTTGTTTCACACCCTCCATTTCTTAACACCCTGTGGTGAATTGGAGGAGGAAAATTTGATACCATTAAGTTTTAATTTGAAGTGTGATCCTTTATTAACAAAATGTTTTTTGATTGGCGTCAGTATCTGCTTTTAAAAGAAATATACATATTTTTAAGGAAAGTCTTGCATTTTTTCAATTTTTATAACAATTTAAAACATTACAATACCTTATCGACTAGCAAACATACACAAACATCTGAAAATTAATAGCGTGTATTTCCACCTCGCTTTCTCATCACTTCTACCATACGACGTGGCATACTTTCATTGCATTTACGAATTGCTTCTGGGGGAATATTTCCCCAACAATTTCTGTTAATGCAGAACAATGCTAGGCCTCACGTTGCACGGTTTGTAACAGAATACTTACAAGAGTCGAATATTCAACGATTGGTGTGGCCAGCCAGAAGTCCGGATTTAAATCCAATTGAACATGTATGGGATATGCTAGGTAGACATGTTCGAAATCGGCAGCCCAACACCTTGCCCGATTTACGAACAGCCCTTCTTGAAGAACGGGAAAATATTCCCCCAGAAGCAATTCGAACATGCATTGAAAGTATGCCTCGTCGTATGGTAGAAGTGATGAGGAATCGAGGTGGAAACACACGCTATTAATTCTGAGATGTTTGTGTATGTTTGCTAGTCGATAAGGTATTGTAATGTTTTAAATTGTTAAAAAAATTGAAAAAATGCAACACTTTCTTTGAAAATGTGTATGTTTTTCGAAAGCAGATACTGACGTAAATCAAAAAACATTTTGTTAAGGAAGGGTCACACTTCAAATTAAAACTTAATGATATCAAATTTTCTGCAAATTCACCACAGGGTGTTTAGAAATGGAGGGTATAAAATAAGGTTTTGTTTCTTCCTGAATAACGGATAAACCACAGTTATTTTTGCAAAGTAAATTTTAGATTGATATAACAAGGCCCAATACTATACCACCACGAAAAAAGATACAGTGTGTTGAATTTAACAAAAATTTTGCCTGTCCGGAATTTATTTACGGGGAGTGTATATGTCCTTTAATAATGAATTTCACCTTCTGGTAAAAAGATAATATGTCATCTGCAATATAACAAAGTAGAATATAACTAAATTCAGAATAGTTAATTATAACAGTCCCCCTAAAAAAGCAAAGGAACTTGAATCACCAAAAACCACAAATTTTGACTTATACTCCTTTCCCAAGCACTCTAGAACTAACCCCTTGGTTGTTACGTCTTCTGATCTCAACCGTTGACTTTCGTTTGCAGGAATAAACACAGCCAGTACGCTGACGCTGAACGACAGTGCCCAGACGTCCAGCGGGAGCACGTTGCCAGGTTTCAACAAGTTCTCCAACTCGTACCACACGCCGAATCACAGCCATAGGAACTCCTACCCCCTGCCTACCACCACCAGCTACTATGAGCAGTACACGGAACCTAACTCTGGGCTGCCATCGTATCTGATGAGCTCTGCCAGCGCTGGTAGAAGCAGGCTTCCCTCTGCTTCGGCGTCATTGTCAGCAAGTAAGTACTACGGTGTCAGATTTTTAGATTGTTCGAAAATACGGTTTGATCGGTTTCGTTGTCGGTAGCGTCCGATAGATGGTTGAGTGAGCTACATGTCACTCACGTCTCCATACCGATTCAGATTTAACATACCATTACAAGGTTATTCAAAGTAAAAGCAAAAGTATTACCACATACATTTACAACACAAGTCATAAGCAGTGGTATTCAGCAGAATAATAACCAAGCAATTTTCGATGATTATTATCTAAATTTTTCCTGGTTGAACGAATATATGGCTGCAAATGTTGGTTGTTAGTTCACCAAGGTTTTTGCGTTTGTTTTAATGGTACTGGATTCAAATAGCTGTTCAGGAAGTTTTCTTTTAGTATTAATCGACAAATACAGGGTGGCCATTTGAAAACGAAACAGACGAGATTACAGACGAAATAATTTTTTTCGATAGAAATGCTCGGACAGGTAGATTTCTGTTTCGAGGGGGACAACTTAAGATGTAGATTACGGACGCATAGCGCATCAACCCTTGCTACTACAACCCTCACCCCCAATTTTTGAATAGGGAAGATGGGGTGAGTGATACCTCATTTGAAAGGTTTTTCACAAAAAAACACTACAAGTGCCATGAAAACACCACTTCATTTTCAAATGCTTAGTCAAGAATATTTCGAGAACTAATGCATAAAATGAAAAAACAATTACTGTGCTGAAAACAGTATAAAAATACCTTTCAAATGAGGTATCACTCACCCCATCTTCCCTATTCAAAAATTGGGGGTGAGGGTTGTAGTAGCAAGGGTTGAAGCGCTATGCGTCCGTAACTCACATCTTAAGTTGTCCCCCTCGAAACAGAAATCGACCTGTCCGAGAATTTCTATCGAAAAAATTTATTTCGTCTGTAATCTCGTCTGTTTCGTTTTCAAATGGCCACCCTGTATAATTTTTGGTTACAACGCACACAACTCATGAACGTTGCTCCTATATATTTGCAGAGAATTTCTCTCGAGATTTTTTTTTTATGAAGAAATTCCAAGATTAGATATGCTATTAGCCGGGAGAAAAAAGAAATATTTATTTATTGATCGACTACCAGTGTAGGTTTCAAAATAGAATATTTCGTGCACTATGAAAAAATATAAAAATGAATAAAACACATAAGCTGAATGATAGTACGCCAATATAAATAACACTGTCTCATCTATGGCAAAGATTTCATTTTTCAACTTCCATTCATTGAATATTTCATAGTCCTTGCTGTAAATTATTCTGGATTTTTTTGTTCATAAATTATCCTTTGAACAATTCTTCAAGTCTACACAAGGAAAACAGTAATGACATTCATTCAATACTAGCTCACCCGGCAGACTTGATACTGCCTCAATCGATAAATAAAAAAGCAACTTTAATATTATAATAAACTATTGTTATATAATACCTTGAAAGTGGACATGAAATTGTCCTGTACAATAAGTCCAGTCAATAAGGGCGAAAATTAGGCATTACCTCCGAATTCTATCAAGATGCTTCGATTTAGATAAAATTTTGGATATAAGCTATACTTTGTCTCGTACTCCTACCCTATGCCGATTTATGCTTATTATTTTTAAGAGGTGAAAACAACCCCTTTATCGAAAATTAAAAGAAACTTGTTCTAACGTTAATCAAAGTAATTTTTGGGCCCCAGTAGCGTTTTATGAAGTTTAATGAAGGTCTTCATATACTTCAAGATCATATAAACCACCCCCTTTCAGCATTAAATGTGCAAAAATGGGTCTCTATTGATATAATTAATTAATTTCGATCAATTTCATGACAGTATTCCGGATCAATGTTAGTTTTAGTTATTTTTATTTTTCAACCCCTAAAAGAAACCCCTATCTGTTCAAAACAACAAAATGAAAATAACATCTAGAAATTTCATTTATTCATCACTTTATTCACGTGAAATTAATACTTTTTGTTTCAAAAATTAATCTGATTCTGAGTGGCTGTCACCACTGTCAATTATTTCTTCATCTTTGCCAAAGATTCGACAACTGTTTTGGCAGTTAACACCTGCACATTTCCTACATGAAGCGTTACAAAAAAGACTAAGTTTTCCTCAGGTGCATGCATCCTTTTTTGCAGTTACAAAAAATCATTTTCAACAATTTTTGTGGTGCAGGTGTTTTTTTGCATTTTCTGGGCTGCAAATATTTATTGATACTATCCAACCGCAATTAACTGAATTGAGAGCCTTAATACCAAGCCAAATTTGAAATTGATGATTTTAGGCAAGCATTTATTTCATCGGCAGCCGTCGATTTTGGAATTACCGGTAATGGTTGTCGGAAGTCACCAGACAAAAGAATCAATGCGCCCCCAAAATATCCGTTTAGGCAACTCAAAAAACACAGTAATTGTTCACATATATAATAGTAGAATGGAAATTTGTTCAAAACATTTCGTCATAAAATTTTCCGTAGTTTTCGGAACCATATAACGCAATTCGTACATATATTAATATAACTATTTCTGGGACGCCTTCTACAGAGTGCTGTTCTCAAAGTATGTGAAGTCTGTCGATAAAAAAAAGGTAGCACCCTATACGAAATCACGAAGATGTACAACAACACATATCGGCCCCAAAAATGCGACCTTTCTCGTGTTATCTGCCAAAAATTCCCAACTACAAATTTCCCCGATATCGAATTACCAGAGATAATGGAGAAAGGATGTAGGTCGAACATGGCACGGATGATTTACGTTGCGACACGCTGAAAACAAACTAATATCGCTAAAACCGAAGAAGGAAAAAAACTAAGAAGACGCAACAGGTACCCGAGAGAGAAAAACATGATGTATTGGATCGAAGTGTGTATGTGTGTGGCTTGTGGAGTGAGAGAAAGCAGATAAGGGGGCGTATTAAGCCCTAGGGATTTATGCGAAGCGTTAATCCAGCACGTGTGTGTGTTTGTGTTTCGGTTAGAACCACATTTGGGTCGATTTTACACTTCTCATCTAAGATTCGTAATTTTGGATGTAACAACATGTAACATTTTTTTACTGAAGAACACAGATATCAGTCGTTAGGAACAGTTATTATAAACTTTATTCATCAGCAACGTTTCGAGAAACAATTCTTCTCTTGAATTGGTTGAGGCTTTCGCGGCCATCGTTCAATGTGACATGAACTAATCTACGACGACGGCCTAAATGCTCGAAAGAACATGTCACAATTCTTCTCTTCTTCAGGCTAAAAATGCCAAAATAATATGAACAAGAAATGGGTCAAAAATACAAGGTAAAATGAAGCAATTACAATAACCAGCAGAGTAAAAAGCAATGAAAAATTACAAATCACGAAAGAACAGTGAAAACACAGAAAACACGTCAATGACATGGAAAATGTCAGAAAGAAAAAGGATAAACAGAAAATTCACCAACTCATCTTATGAATAATGATCTAAAAATCATCTGAATGATTCAATTTAAAACTCAATAACAACTTGAACCGATCCAATAAAAATCAGTATGAGACATTTCGTCAATCTGGTCGCCTTCTTTCTGAAGTTTGGTTCTTTGCATATGCTTCATCAATGTTCTTATTTTGAAATGGAGTCAGTTTATCAACGGCTTCGATTTTAAACGAGTTTTCTGAAAATGCCAAGACGTAAATTAACAAAAGCTGAGGCTGATAGGGCTATCGGAATGCTACAGGGTGGCCTAACTCAGGTTGTTGTAGCGGAAAGGCTCCAAGTCAGCTAAAGTGTGATGACTCGACTTTGGAATAGGTTCAGTGTGATAGGTTCCATGTTGGAAAGACCAAGGCTTGGTGGACAACGAAAAATAACACCTGCTCAGGATCGTTTCATCACCGTTTCGGCGAGAAGAAAGCCTACATCTACGTGTAGAATGCTACGGAATACTCTTCAAAATGCAGATGGGATTTCCATCGAAACCATCAGACGACGTTTGAGAGAGGTGAATCTAGGTTCTAGACGTCCATTAAGAGGAGTTTCATTAAGCGTCAAAGACTGGAATGGGCAAGGCAACATTTCAATTGGAACGATCAATGGCGTAGTGTCCTTTTCACTAATGAATCCAGATATGAAAGATTTTCAGATTCTCGAAGAGGGTATGGACAATCCCACGCATACCCCGTAATCGTTGCTATGTCCAAGAAGTCCATCCATTCCGAGGGATATGTTATGATATGGGCCGGGATATGTTTCAACGGGCGCACAGATCTACACATTTGTCCTGGGAATATACCGCCTTATACTATAGGGAGCATGTCATTGACAATATTTTGCCAAATTTTCAAGCTGCTTTTGTTGAAACTGTTCAATTTCTAGACGATAACGCTAGACCGCACCGTTCAGCCATAGTTGAGAATGCGCGCGAGGAGCTTGGTATTCCACATTTATCAATACCTCCGCACTCACCAGATTTTTTTTGCATAGAACATGTATGGGATATGCTCCAAGGAAGATTAGATAATCATCAACCTACCCCAGAATCCTTAAATGATCCGAGGGAGCTTCTGCCTCGTTTATGGAACCAAATTCCTCAAGAAATGTTTAACAATCTCATATGTAGTATGCAAAGAAGATGTCAAGCTGTTTTTGATGCCCGTGGAGGCCATACATTGTATTGATAGTCATAAAATGCTTGAATTTTCTGGGAAAAAATGTCGTTATTTTACTCGATTTTTCTTAACTACCCTGTATACATTGCAGAGCTACAGGATAAAATTAATTTTATTTCCTGCAACTTGAAATCATATTAATATGAATTTCCATCACAAAATCTCATTTCAACTATATTTTTTTGCATTTTAAGTCAATATCCCTAACTCATGTGGAGCAGGTTGTTTCAATTTGATCTCTTTCACTTAAATGAATCATTATTTTTATAGTACAATTTAATCTATGTAAATTCGAAATTGATTCTTCGGCAGCAGTTACCGCTAGCTCGTATACTTGTTTATTACTAACTATGCGTACACACAACTCCAATTTGTTTATCTGGACGTTTTTTTCACTATCTCCTGCAGTTTTACGTATCGCCCTACAGGTGGTCTAAAGTGATTTCACGAGAATAATCTTTGAAAAATGCTCTTAATGTTGAGTTTTTATGCCAACATGATATTGTGATTTATATGAACAGTTTTTACAATGATTCACATTCCATCATGAAACTATTTTCAATTTTGGTAGAACCCAATGCAATGAAACACTGAAATTTTCGTGACAGCTCTTTAAATTGTTACAATGCCAATTCGAGTTTGACAACACAAGCAGTGTTGGGGGAATTTAGAATCTGGATGGGTAACCGAGCACACCAACAATTGAAGCTCCCGTTTTTTCACAGCGCACGTTATTATGTTGAGTTACAAGTTCGTTTGAGATCGTTTACTGTTCCAATTTTCCGTTCAGGTAATTAGGCGAACCTGTTCTTATCGATCTCAGTCCGGGACAAACAAAAGTATTTCTCGATTTGGCTGTTATCTCGGCGGAGTTGTTAAAATCCAATTTTTTTTATCTCGTGGCATTTTTTCGGAACCTGACCAAGATATTTTCACGTTTTTCACGGTTTCTCATTTAACCACATCATTTCTGATGGATATTTCCTTGGAAGCAGTCGTTGATCTCCACCAAGGGTCCACATAATTATGATGATAATGGTCTCGTTAACTGGGTTCATCAATTTTTTATTCCTACTCATTATCGAATAAGGCACCACATACCACACACTTCAATTCAAATCTTTTTCTGTTTCTTTTTTTTTTCTTATTTATTTTTACACTTTTAATTCTGCTCGACTGAGAGAAACAGTTTAAATTGACCCATTTTGAACTAACTAGCTAACGAACTAAACTGCTCCACATGAGTTAGGGATATTGACTTAAAATGCAAAAAAATATAGTTAAAATGAGATTTTGTGATGAAAATTCATATTGATATGATTTCAAGTTGCAGGAAATAAAACTAATTTTAGCTGTAGGTCTGCAGCGTATACAGGGTGGTTAAGAAAAGTCGAGTAAAATAACGAAATTTCATTCCCAGAAAATTCAAGCATTTAAAGACTATCAATACAATGTATGGCCTCCACGGGCATCATTAACATCTTGACATCTTCTTTGCATGCTACACACGAGGTTGTTGAACATTTCTTGAGGAATTTGGTTCCATACAAAAG
Source organism: Hippodamia convergens (assembly GCA_038502775.1). NCBI lineage: Eukaryota > Metazoa > Arthropoda > Insecta > Coleoptera > Coccinellidae > Hippodamia > Hippodamia convergens. The sequence goes on from CM076610.1 coordinate 33,660,361, forward strand.
TTAGAAGCTCTCCCAGATCATTTAAGGATTCTGGGGTGGGTTGATGATTATCTAATCTTCTTTGGAGCATATCCCATGCAAGTTCTATGCAATTCAAATCTGGTGAGGTATTGGTTAATGTGGAATACCAAGCTTCTCACGCGCATTCTCAACTATGGCTGCACTGTGCGGTCTAGCGTTATTGTCTAGAAATTGAAAAATTTCACCAATAGTAGAGTGAAAATTTGGCAAAACATTGCCAATGACATGCTCTCTATTGTGTGAGGCGGTAATATTCCCAGGACAAATGTGTAGATGTGTGCGCCTGTTGAAACATATCCCGGCCCATACCGTAACACTACCCCCTCGGAATGGATGGACTTCTTGGACATAGCGACGATTACCGGGTATGCGTGGGATTGTCCAAACCCTTATTCTTCGAGAGTCTGAAAATCGTCCATATCTGGATTCATCAGTGAAAAGGAGACTACGCCATTGATCGTTCCAATTGATATGTTGCCTTGCCCATTCCAGTCTTTGACGCTCATGATCACGTGTTAACCCTTAACTGGTATAGTGCTTTAAATTTACGTTCAGGGTATGGTAGAGTCAATTTTGACTCTGTGTATTTTTTCTATCACGTTCAAAAAAATTAAGTTTTTTCTTCATCAAGAATTTCTCTTTGATAATCAAACTACACAGTGAAAATGAATTCATTGTAATTCAAACATATTGAATGACTGAATAATTAATTTTTCTGAAACTGCGGCAATATACTAATTTATATCTTTGAGAAAAAACAACTACGAAAATGATGAATTTCAGCTCGAATAACGCTCTGGTATGAGTTCCTTAAAAAGTATATGCAAGTAAAATATGAAAAAACCTAACCTAGATTCACCTCTCTCGAACGTCGTCTGATGGTTTCGATGAAACTTGGACCCCACCTGCATATTTCTCTTGTGGAGCAGGATACTTCTTGCGTAGTGTGACAAAGCCCCTGAACAGTCCTCATTATCGGATTGAAAAGTTGGTCCTTCGAGCCGGACGTCCACGGAATCGATCGGTGCAATAAATCCGGGGCACTCAGCTCTTAAAATACCTGTTCACGGTGAATTAAGATTTTTTCGAAGATCGCGACTGCTCGGAGCCTCCTGAGACTCTGGCCCCGATGGCTGATAAGGCCTAAGCGAGTGGTAGTCTGCACTTCCGGCATTCCGAAGAACCCCACGTGGTCGTTTCCGATAGCGTCATCTTCTTCCTGAGCTCCAGGACGCGGCCCGTGTTTGCGTTCGAAAAATCAACAGACCGATTCCAATAACTCCGGCATTGTTGACCCTGTCAACAGCGAGTTTAGGCGCTTTCGAGGAATCCTGACCTTACCGGATTCTTTTTTTTAGGTCTAGTCGAAGAGACTTGAACGCGGGTCTTGGGCCCAGACGAAATTCCGAAAAACGGCGAAAATTGAGAAAATATTTGCTTGAGATTCGAATTTACGGACTATATCCCTGAGAGGACATTTAAATTACTTGGAAGGCCAACAAAGATATTTATTCTCTAATTAAGAGTGGTGAAAGAACTTTGGAAACACTTCGACTGTTTGGAACCATATTTCTTAATTTTCCTGAAAACTTAATTTGGGTTTTCTCTCCCAGTCTCTGAAACAAGAAAGAATTAGAAGAATTCTTTTAATAATATAAGAAAGGCCCCTGCGTAAAAATTTATATCATTAAAAAATTTCTTCTAATTGTTTCTTGTTTCATAAACTGGGAGAGAAACCCAAACTAATTTTTCAAGAAAATGCAGAGACCTCCCAGATAATATTTCTATAGATATTTGTTAATGTTTAGTTCTAATTTCGATTGACACTAAATATGCTTGCAACTCAATGATTGCATATCTCAAATATTTTACAACCTAAAAGTCATATTTATGGTTTGATAATGGCTGGAACATCCAAAATATGTCATCTGTATGATCAAAATATACTGATGCACAAGAGTTAGGGATATCGTATTCAATCGTTTCGAAAAGTATGTTATCTTCGAAAATATCGCTGTAAAATCATTTAAAACTCAATTACAACTTGAATCTAACCAATAAAAATGAGATATTTCGTCAATCTGGTGGCCTTTTTTCTGAAGTTTGTTCTTTTGCATATGCTTCATGAATGTTCTCATTTTGAAATAGAGTCAGTTTATCAACGGCTTCGATTTGAAACGAGTTTTCTGAAAATGCCAAGACGTGAATCAACAAATCTTTCTTGGACATCTCGACTTTGGAATAGGTTCAGTGTGATAAATGCAGATGGGCTCTAAGTTTCCATCGAAACCATCAGACGACGTTTGAGAGTGGGAATCTAGGTTCTAGATGTCCGTTAAGAGGAGTTCCATTAACACGCGACCATAAGCGTCAAAGACTGGAGTAGGCAAGGCAACATTTCAATTGGAACGATCAACGGCGTAGTGTTCTTTTCATTGATGAATCCAGATATGAACGATTTTCATCATCGTCGCTATGTCCAAGAAGTCCATCCATTTCGAGGGGGTAGTGTTATGGTATGAGCTGGGAAATGTTTCAACGGGCGCACAGATCTGCACATTTTTCCTGGGAATATGACCGCCTTACACTATAGGGAGCAAATAATTGACAATGTTTTGCCACATTTTCACGCTGCTGTTGGTGAAACTTTTCAATTTCTAGACGATAACGCTAGACCGAACCGTGCAGCCATAGTTGAGAATGCGCCAGAGGAGCTTGGTATTCCAAATTTACCAATACCTGCTCACTCACCAGATTTGCATTGCATAGAACATGTATGGGATAAGCTCCAAAGAAGATTAGATAATCATCAACCTTCCCCAGAATCCTTAAATGATCTGAGAGAGCTTCTGCCTCGTTTATGGAACCAAATTCCTCAAGAAATGTTCAATAACCTCGTGTGTAATAGGTTTCTTCACCTCCCTGTATACGCTGCAATCTTACAGGTTAAAATTAATTTTATTTCCTGTGACTTGAAATCATATTTATACGAATTTTCATTACAAAATCTCATTTACACTTACAATTTAAGTCAATATCCCTAACTCATGTGAAGCAGATTATATGGTTTCCAAATACCTTCCACCACTAATATACTCAAATCTTCAAACATGAAGTTCTTTGAGATTTTCTCTAATTCACAAGAATTTTAATTTTCTTCGACAAAGAGGTAGAATTATGCTTCTTCTTTACAAAATATAGTTCGTCTAATTCAGTATCGTAATAAGTTCTTTAAAGTTGAACTGTAATAAACTCATTACAGCATTGTTTTCAGTTATATTCTTCGTTTTGCGGTTTTCAACACTGACTTCGGAACCTATCAATTTTCAAATCAAATCACGTAATCTGTCAATTCTCGGAACAGTTACACCAACTGCCAAGATACAACACGAAAGTCACTAGGATGTATAATCTGAATTTTTCCTTGAATTTCGATAGTTTTTCACAAAACTTGACTTGAATACATAAAATATCGTCTAATACTTATTGCAGAAGGTAATTCTAACGGTCATGCATTCGTATTATACTAAAAGTTTAATTCAGTTTAATTTAAAAATGGATAACAGTCCACCCTCGAAAGAAATTTGCTAATTAATCATCACTACGTAACTGACTCTTGAAATTTCATTCAATTCCTCCCTATGTAAGAGAATAAATTCTCTTCCGTGACGAAAAGTTAGAGTCTGAAATCCGACCTTGGGACGAAATAGGTTAGGTCTCACAACCTCCATTTTCGCCGGTCTACTCCTTATCTGAACAATTTCCTCGATTGAAAAGAGTGGAACAGGAGGGGGGTATGTTCGAGAATATTCATTCGATCGAAAATAGTTTACATGCTTTCCACTTCCTGTGTTTCGCGATAAAAATAATTGTTTATGATGGTTTCCAGTGTCCCCAAATCAGATATATATATACCGAGCGATATGATAAGGATGTGTGTATTAACCACTGTCTTGAATTCATAACATCAGTCTGGGATCCTCTTTAATGATTTCGGTTCACATGATGTCTGGTGTTGTATGGAATATCTGTGTTTGGAGATGTTACGTAACTTTTTTGCCATGTTATTCTTGCAACGAATGTTAGAATAAGGCCTCTGTACGAGTCTTATATTGTATTATCTCTTATTCATTGAATTTTTATTGATATTGAACATAGAATAATTTTTTTTTCACAGATGATAGATAGATCATGTAAGAAGGAATTTAAATAATTAGCCACAGACGTGGAGAAAATAATTTTTCAAAATTTCAATTCTATGCTATCAAAATCAGATGAATGAAAATCCAGGCGTATACAGTGTGTTACTTCGAAGAAGTTTCACTCTCGTAAAACCAGAAAAAAAGCTATTTATGTTGTCAGTTACAAAATGAAATATTTGGAGTAATTTTGAAAAAATATTTAAAGTTGCGTTCTCAGAATCTCAAACACAATTAGTTTTTTGCTGAACACTGTTGTAAATAAATAGTTTGAAGCCTGTCATTTTCTTGACCTTTCAAATCCTGAACACTTCTTCAAAAGAAGTTCTGCCACTTAATTGGCAGACGGTGGAGCTGATATTTTGAAATCAAAGAGACTCAAGCACTCTTGCGAAGGTATTCGTTGAGAATTCTATTGAAAATGTAGAACTTATTGTACAGGCTGGGCAAAATTGGTGATACTTGAACAAAAACTTTTTAACCGTGAGAGAGAGGAAAATTAATGACACGTTTCGGTGGTCTTTTTTAGAGAAACTGATAATGCCATCAACTGCATTCCTCTATGATCTTTTGTTTTCGAGTTATAGGCCAAAATTGAAATTTGGGAGATTTCAACTTTGGCCATTATCTCCGTTTCTGTTTGTGCTAGGATGTTGAAATGAAAGCATTATACAGGCACTTTTTTCGTAGCAATGCAGTAGCGTTCTTTGTTTTTTCTCAAGAGTTTTCCTTGCTGAGCTATAACATAAAGTTGTGTTTTTTCTTATGGAAACAATGGTTTGAAAAGGCTTAGGAAGAATCGTAATTTTTTCCGTTTTAGAAATATATCATAAATTGCCCTGAGATTCATTCGGTTATCATGAAAAATATAGTTTGTATGTGAAATTTGAAAATTTTGAGTATTAAGTAGGCTGAAAAAGAATAATATGTCTTCACGCATGGTGTAGTTATTATTTTGCGATTCAATTCTTCATGGTTTGATCCCTGTTCAAAACAACTGTCTATTCGAAAACTACGAGAAATATGATATATGTTAAAATGTTTTATTTTAGCTGCAATAATGACTTCGAATTGACAGTTGTTCTGAACAGGTTTTTCCACCTATGCGGGAAATAAATTCACCTTTTCCAGACTTTTGAAACACCAGATATACCTACCGCTGTAATTATCAGCAAAAACACTCAAGGTGGATTTACAAAACTTTGATTGTGTGATCAAAAAGTCTTGAGTAAATTTGTACCACTTGCTTGATCCAGCAATCAAAGTTTTGTTAAATCCACTTTCAATCTTCTGATCAATTTTCAATACCAATTGTTATACAGGGTGTTTCAGAATAAGGTTCCGTAAATTCGGGATCTTAATCCTCAGATGATTTTATGATATGAAGTTTCTATGAAATATGGGTCTCTGACGCACTGTTTCTGAGAAACAGGGTGTTGAAATTAAAAAAACAAATGTTTTTCAAATTTATTTTCGGCATGGTACACATTTTACTTTGCGTTTTGGTAGGTTATCAGTACGCCATAAAACACATTTTCTGAATTTCGTGAAGTGATAAAAAAAATTTTTATTTTTCCTAGGATGAAATTGCATTTTGGAAGTAATTAAAGAATTTCTCAACTTTTCTAGGTGAAATTGCATTTTCTCAGAAAGTGTTCGTCGTAGGCAAAAAAACTCAAGAGACCGTTCTTGTTGTTCATTATGTGGTGATTACGAAAATAATTTAAAATTTAAAACAAATCATTGGCGTACCAATTTTTTCACCAAAATTGTTCGGACAGAAGTCCGTACGGACGTCACTGGTGAAAATTAGACATCATTTCGTATCGGAAAAAGAGTGTCTTAAAGCGTACTTATAACGTGCCGAAACGTGTGCGTCAGAGACGCATAGATCATAGGAACTGTATATCATAAAATCATCTGAGAATTAAGATCCCGAATTTACGGAACCTTATTCTGAAACACTGTATATTTCATTCATAATCATAATGAATGTTGATGACAAATGACGTGATGTTTTTTTATATCTCGAAGCATTTTTCACGCTCACAATTCCACTCTCTCATCGATCATCTCATTTCTTACAGTCACCAAGGTAATTAGTCTTTTGACAAAAAGCTTCCAACGTGTCATCGATCCGTTAAATAAAGTGGCCGATCTAAGAATCCAGTCCATGCCCAGCATCCAGGCCATCTCTGTGATTTATGCCGTCACCCGATACTCCGCTAGCCCTGGCGCCAATTTTTTAAGAAGAGCTGACAACTAACAACGTAAGGGCCGGTCCACGGATCTGAGGCCGGGTTCACCCCCATAAATTCAACGGTTCACGACACGAGATGTCCACGAGATTTCTTCATAAGATGGTGCTACCTGAGGTATCGAGTATTGCACGGTGGGCTTCTTGTTGGTATTGAGTTATTGGGGGCAGATTGCGAATTTGTCTAGACTGACCAAGAAAGGGTCTGAACGATTGAAGCTGTGGAAAATTTTTCGAAGTAGTCCATATTTCCAAGAAAGTTGTGAAGTATGAAGGAATTTGGAATATTCTTAAATAAAGATTGCGATCAGTACTCATCAAACCGGCAGAAACAAGACAACGTTTGTCCGGATAAAAGCATGCAGACAACAGAGGCAGGATATCATTCAATATACTGCTCCACAAGTGTTAGGGATATTGTATTCCATCGTTTTGAAGAGTATGTAATCTTCGAGAAAATCGCTGTAGAATCATTCAAGACTCAATAACAACTTGAATTGATCCAATAAGAAACAGTGCGAAACATTTCGTCGCCTTTTTTTCGACGTTTGGTTCTGTGCATATGCTTCATGAATGTTTTTATTTTCAAATGGAGTCAGTTTATCAACGACTTCGTTTTGAAACGAGTTTTCTGAAAATGCCAATAGGGCTATGGGAATGCTATAGGGTGGCCTAACTCAGATTCTTGTAGCGGAAAAGCAGTGTGATAGGTTCCGTGTCGGATAGACCAAGGCTTGGTGGGCGACGAAAAACAACACCTGCTCAGGATCGTTTCATCACCGTTTCGGCGAGAAAAAAACCTACATCTATGTGTAGAATGCTACGAAATACTCTTCAAAATGCAGATGGGGTCCAAGTTTCGTCGAAACCATCAGACGACGTTTGGGAGAGGTGAATCTAGATTCTAGACGTCCATTAAAAAGAGTTCCATTAACACGTGACCATAAGCGTCAAAGACTGGATTGGGCAAGGCAACATATCAATTGGAAAGATGAGAGAGTGTTATGGTATGGACCGGGATATGTTTCAACGGACGCTCAGATCTACACATTTTTCCTGAGAACATGGCCGCTTTACACTATAAGGAGCATGTCATTGACAATCTTCTGTCAAATTTTCACGCTGCTATTGGTGAAACTTTTCAATTTCTAGACGATAACGCTAGACTGCACCGTGCAGCCATAGTTGAGAATGCTCGCACATTTACCAATACCTTCGCACTCACCAGATTTGAATTGCATAGAACATGCATGGGATATGCTCCAAAGAAGATTAGATGATCATCAACCTACCCCAGAATCCTCAAATGATCTGAGAGACCTTTTCCCCTGTTTATGAAACTAAATTCCTCAAGAAATGTTCAACAACCTCGTGTGTAGTATGCAAAGAAGATGTCAAGCTATTATTGATGCCCGTGGAGGCCATACATTGTATTGATAGTCTTAAAATGCTTGAATTCTCTAAGAATTAAATTTCGTTATTTTACTCGATTTTATAGTTTATACAGGGTGGTTCATAACTATTGGAACATAGGCTAAGGGCAGGTTGTTCGGACCAAAATATGGTGATAGGACCAAATATACTTCAAAAAAATATTGCTGTGGAAAAGATCGAGGGCGTTAAAGTTCCTTTTTTTTTCTTCGTTTTTCGCATATAATATCACTGCTAATAATTTTCACTGCTAGGGGACAGAATTATATTTTTTTCGAAATTCTGAAGTCCATTATTGAAAGAACTAGAAAAGGCATAGTCGGAGGAGGCTACGTAGAACATTCAATTTGAGTTTTTTTTTATGTGACATTGTATTTAATTATGCTTTATCGTCGAAATTAATAAATGAAATAAATAAATCGTTACTTCAAGTACTTTTCCGATGCTCTGAACTGTTCAATTGTGTTTTTCCCAAAAACAAATGAATATGCAGTGAAATTATTAGCAAAAAACGAAGAAAAAATTCAACTTTAACGCCCTCTATCTTTTTCCACAACAATATTTTATTGAGGTATATTTGGTCCTATCGCCATATTTTAGTCCAAAAAATCTGCCCTTAGCCTATGTCCCAATAGTTATAAATCACCCTCTATAGAATGACTAGTTTTTGTTTCAGTCCAAAAGACCAAGTATTTCGTATTTTACAACCCCGTGAATATTTAATTTCCCATGTGTGTCATCCATTTTCTTCTAGCCTTGATAGATAGTTTGATAGAGATCGCTTAAGTAGACACCTAATTTTGCCCAATTATACCCTCGAACACAGAAATCAATCCCAGTGTTTACCTCTTCTTCTTTTTCTTTTTCTTTATCGCCACCCAATAACGCCGTTCGTCATCAGAATGTTTTGGAAAGATAAAACCCGAGCATTTATGTACTTCAACCAACCTTATTGTTGGTGACGAACAAAACTCCCCCTGACGCTCTTATCGTACGCCACTGTCCCGATAACGCCGATTGTTTGGAAACAAGACGATCGGGCCGATAATACGCATCGACCAAGTCGAATAAAGAATAACAGAGAGGAGACAATGGCTCTATTGACGGTTTTGCTGATTCGCAACGCGACTTCTGAGAAGAGTCGCGGAGAGAGAGGTGTGCGGGAGCTGGCTCCCTCCTCCATGGGAACGGAGGTGTCCGTTCCAGACATTCAATACGCCCGGGGAAAGAGAATCCACGAAATGGAGAAATTGAAGACGCTCGGCCGTTGAGAGAACCCGATACGACTACGGTGGTGGGCGTGAGTGCGTATCATACTGCTGGTTTGGAGAATCCGTCGGGATCCTCTGCAAAATCATTATTTCTTGACTAAACTTGACTTAACGAAAGCCTCCTTGTACAGAGTGATCCATCCATAACTTTCCATCCCGAATTTTGAGCGTTGGGATGGAATAACGAAAAAACGCTCGGATACGTCGAATTTTGTTGAAAGGGGGACAAATAAGGGTGTTCAAATGAGTTTGATATCACTATCCTTCTAGCCGCAACCCCTAACAGCTCTCATTTTTGAATAGGTGAAAGGGGTCGAGCAGCACCTTGTTAGAAACTCAATTCAATTTCCTGCATGGGTGTATTATTGTTTGACATTATCTACTGATCTAAAATATTCTTGGAGCCTGACTACTTTCAGTTATACAGGGAGTGAAACAAAAAATTTTTTTTCGGTTTTTTTTGTTTTTGAATTTGATAGAGTTTGCAATTCTGAATACATTCGTACCCAAATCGTTGCATTCGTCGAAATACTTTCCAAAATATCGAGAAAAAACTGAAGAAAAAAGGGTAATATTCGGTATTCGGTATCATGTTTGTTGTTCCTATTCTGAATATCTTAAGCACAAACCGTTTTCACATTTCTGAAGGCGAAGAATGTGGAAATATTGTACATTTTCAGAATTTTGAAAAACCCGTCACAGGGTGTTCCAAATGTTGGTTCAAAAATTGGGATTAAGATTGACCCATAACTTTCGTTTTTCAAATGAGAACCCTATTTTTTTATGGTTGCGTTGGATTGTGCGAAGAAAAATGATGATAATGTTCCAACATGTTAATGCTCCTAAAATTAATAATTCTTGAGTTATTCAAGATTTCCTGATTACATGTCGTACGTACCGTCAAATTCATAGAATCTGTTTCATATCAACAAAGACCTTGGTCATAGAATATAAATCACTCAAATAACTCACTAGTGACTTCCTCTTTTCTGAATTTATTTATCATTGTTGATGTAAAACAGATTTCATGCATAGAAACAGAAAATCCTAAATAACTCAAGAATTAGTAATTTTAGGAGCATCAACATGTTGGAACATTATCATCATTTTTCTTCGCAGAATACAACGCAATCATAAAAAAATTGGGTTCTAATGTGGAAAACGGAAGTTATGAGCCAATTTTGATGCCAATTTTTAAACAATATTTGGAACACCCTGTGACGGGTTATTCAGAAATTCTGAAATTGTACAATATTTCTACAGCCTTCGCCTTCAAAATTGTGAAAACAGTTTGTGCTTACGATATCTAGGTTAGGAATAACAAACATAATACCGAATACACTTATCTCCCTTTTTTCTTCAGTTTTTTCTCGATATTTTTGAAAGTATTTCGACTAATGCAACGATTCGAGTACGAATGTATTCAGAATTGCATACTCTATCAAATTCGAAAAAAAAAAAAAAATTTTGAAACTTTTTTTTTCACTCCCTGTATAACTGAAAGTGGTCAGGCTCCAAGAATATTTTAGCTCGGTAGATAATGTCAAACAATATTATAATCCCAATTTTCAGATTTCGAATAGGTCCAGTTCTCCAAAAACGCCTAATAGGCCGTTGAACTTGGTACACCCTGTATAGATTATTATATTAAGTTTTATTTTTCGCAGTAGCCCTCGATGAAAATGATTCTTGAACGGACTCTATTCATATACTTCTAGTTGAACTTTTTTTCAAGACGACCATAGAACTTGAACCAAAGAACAATAACCAAGGAAAGCCGCCATTAATGGAACCATATATCGTTGACCCCCGAGGAAAAATGATGCTCACTTGCTAGAAATCGATGTCCATTGCCGTCATTAACAGTTTTCTAAGAGTGCTGGTTAAACGGCACTCTCACCAGGCCGAGAAATGGGAAAAATCTATGATAATCGCGGCGACAACCAAGAGCACTACCTGAAAAAAGAGTCTATTCGTGTTTTGGAGAGTTCCTTCTAATGTTCCTCGATATTATCTGGCTGCGTCTCGATAACATAAAATGTTTCGTTGGTAAACGGCCAATTACATCGGGGAGTGAGGCGAGCTACCAGTTTTAGAGCATAGAAAAGAATTCCATCGAATAGGTAGACATTGGAGTGCATATTCAACAACAATACTAATATTCTCAGTTTTCCATTTATTGCCAGTGTCAAAATCGTAACCATTTCAATCTATGGTTGGAAGAAAAATTAAATTCCGTTTTCTTACTTCTTGTACCTGTTTTTTTTTTAAATATAACAGATTAAAAACCTTGTCCGGACTAAAACGAACAAAACGAAAAAAAGAATCATTCAAATTGGTGCAGTGGTTTGGACGTGATAATCTGTCGAACAGTACTATAGATCGCCTTTCATTTATATAGATATTTATACTTGATGCTGATAGTTAATCGAAGTGTCAATATACGATGATGATCTGTACTGCTCCGCAAGAGTTATGGATATCGTATTCAATCGTTTTCGAGAAAATCGCTGTAAAATCATTCAAAACTCAATAACAACTTGAATCGTTCCAATAACAATCAGTATGAGACATTTCGTCAATCTGGTCGCCTTTTTTCTGAAGTTTGGTTCTTTGCATATGCTTCATGAATGTTCTCATTTTGAAACGGAGTCAGTTTATCAACGGCTTCGATTTGGAACGAGTTTTCTGAAAATGGCAAGACGTAAATTAACAAACGCTGAGGCTAATAGGGCTATCGGAATGCTACAGGGTGGCCTAACTCAGGGTGTTGTAGCGAAAAGGCTCCTAGTCAGCCAGATTGTGATATCTCGACTTTGAAATAGGTTCAGGGAGACAGGTTCCGTGTTGAAAAGACCAAGGCTTGGTGTGCGACGAGAAACAACACCTGCTCAGGATCGTTTCGGTGCGGAGCATTCCTTCAATTTGATAGTGAAACTTTTTTTTCTATTCAAGAATTGTCTATGCCGATATAATCCAACAGAGACGCAAACCGATTAGTTTAACTTCCATTTTTCCCGGTCCGCAACCGCAAAACGATAAAAACGCGTTTTTCCTGCGATCTATAAAACGCATCAATTAAAATCGATACGATTTTCGTATCGGAAAACGTTCCATTCAATCGTTTGGATTTCTGTCAGCTGCCTTCGATAAGAGCACGTAGAGGCGATCAGGAAATCTTCTTTACATAACCCGTGGAATGTGCAAACGAAAAGAGTGTTCAATGAGGTACCCTTCTTGTTTGTTCTCGACTTCCTTAAATTCAACACGTGCGAAAGAGTGGAATTTTTCATTGTTAGGTTTTGAGCTCGAGGAAACTGGAAAAATTCACGTTCCAAGTTGGAAATGCGGAAGAAAACGATAAGAGCTTATTTCTTGGGGTGTTTTTGTATAACTGCCATTGAAAGTTACACTTTTAATGACAGCAAACAATGTTCAAATTGATTGTTTACGTGGAAGCACGCTGAAAATATTTTTAACATTAGTGTTATAAATATTTTTAGCACTCCATTTTCTTATGATGAAATCAGATGAGAAAAATTCAGCAATTGCAAATTTTTGTTATCAATATTTAACAATCATTTCTTATGAACAGTAATATTAATCGTAAAACTAGAACAATTACTAACATTAATGCCCTGTGACGTTAGGGAGCTTCGCAACACATTATCAGAATCCTCAGCACCATCAGTACTTGTAGAAACCAGAAGTACAATATTGGATGATGATCCAAAATCTGTTGAGGTTGGGAGAATTTTTTCAGCAAATACATTTCTATATGCAATGGAATGATCAACATAGCCCTCGGCTACCGTCGTAGACTTCCATACACCATGTTTTTTAGTATTTGTAATTTTTGCTCCTGATTCTGCTAGCAAAGAATCGAAGGATCTTCGAAAACAGTGTCCTGTATATTGCTTTGGTTCTGGCAGTCTGAGGAATTCTGGAACAATAGATGGAATTTTCCCAAATGTATTAATACCAACTGGATTGGCAGTGCATTTATTTTTCATGTATTTCAGGAAAAAACGACGATGTTTGATGACAGAAGGGCGCAGTGCAAAGTACTTATGAAAATTGTCTACATACTTCCCAATAATAGTGAAAGAACGACTGACTTTCGTTTTTGTATTTGAAAGTTGTATAACCAATGATTCATTTGTTATTTTGATGTCTTCCACTGATAAATTACACAATTCTTCACGCCGACAAGCTCCAAATAATCCGAAAATAGTTGCAACCTTAACCATCAAGTATTTCTCATCTGGTGCCTCCTTTATAAACTTTTCAACTTGATCACGAGTGAGAATTTTCGATTTTTTGGGACGATATCCTTCACTTTCTTTATCAAAATAGGGCAGTACAAAAATCATTGTATGGTATTTGTGTTAAAAGTGTTTTTATTTTGTTCGTGAAATTGTTCAATTCGCTCCGCTCATTTCACAAACTTTTTCTCTCACAAAATAAAACGTCTCTTTTAGCACTTATATCATAAATAACTATTTCAAGATTATACACTTTTTCGCGTATTTCGATCCATAGATAATTTTCAGTACGATGAAAAATTATGCCACTAATATTTTTTTCAAATGATGAAATATGCGAGTATAAAGGTTGAACCTTAGAAGAAAAGGGTGTTATCTGTTGCTTTTCCACATCCTCCACTTCCTTTTTTTTCCTTGTGAACGTCGAAAAGATCCATAATAACTCTTATCAGTAGAAACGGTGAAAGGAATCGGGCAATCTGTGAGAATTGTTATCACTTTCCGGTGGTACCTATACTCGGTGTTTTTATTGAGAACGTTCACGTAACATCGGAATAATTGTAGACGGCCATATTGAACGGGACCGATTGATTGGAAGAACAATGGTGCACATCCGGTGTAAGTTGGAACGGAAGGAGTAATCATTCCTCTATTAAAATACGTCTTGACACGATTACAATTATAATGACGATTCTAAAAAAGTTTCAGAATATAATTTTTTTTATATTTATGAAAACGACGTAATTTCTGTTTTTTTCTTCGTGTTATAAGATGCTTAGTTTATCCGATACATTTAAGATATAGGAAACTCTTAAAAGACTCTATGTGAGTGAAAAAAATACTGTTTCCATTAAAAAAACATCGAAAGACTCTGGATAGCTATGGGAAATTATACATAAAATTAATGTGGCATTCGGAGATATATCCGAAAATGTAATAATATACAGGGTGTTCCATTAGGAATAAGAAAGTTGATACCATTTGTGGTGCAAGCGGAAGAAAAAAGAATATTATAATTGAAGGTCAACTAGGCTTATACCTTTGGACAAAATTTCGAAGAGATAGAATTATTATTTCTCCATTAAATTTCAATGGACACTCTGGGTGGGACACCCTGTATATAGGAAAATAGAAGATTCACGGGACTTGCCAAAAAAAAAGGCATAAGACATTGAATATGAATTCGTCAGATCAAAGGTTTATGTCAACGAATCCAGTACCATAAAAGTTAGTGAACTAATAGCCAACATAAGCAGCTTCATACCATCTGAAATACTGTGGTATATTAATCTCAGATTATATAATAAGACCTCTGCAAAAGTATAATTTCATTTCACAACACCCAATGTGCGAAGTGTTGAAACTTATGGTTTAAACAATTTAACAAAGTCTCAAGAAATATGAAATTTATATTATTTGATGTTTTTATCATTTTTTTCTTCTGTCTCATGTGTATAATTGAATATTTCCTTTTTTCGATATTTCAGGAAATACTGGAAGATTTGAAAAATTGTTCATGAGAAAAATAACTCAATTTTTAATATTTTAAAAATTCAAGTGTTCACCAAAAAAATCGTCACCTGTATATGCTGAAATATATTGAGAATGTGTTGAAATTGCTCTTTATACTGAAGAAATAATTAAAATATACTGACCATACCGAAGAAACTCAAATTATTAGGATCACCCAGTAAATATAATGAACAATAATATCCCTAAAAATCGAACTCATATGCGTCAATTTCTTAGTGCAAATATGCAATGAGCATCTGCAATTGACATACGAATTATTATTATTCTTTTTCCTATTTTCTTTATATTTCATGTTTCGCTATATTTTTCCAGAAGGTTGAATTTCGCAATTATTTTTTATATTATCTTGTTAATTTTTTATTTTAGGCAAGGTATGAAAGGACGATATTCATGAAAGTTTGCAGGCAAACATATGCTCCATAGCACATTTACGACCATACTTTTCGGTACTATTGTACTTCTAAGGTGAACAAGACATCTGTATAATTCATTCAATCCCTAGAGATTAAAATATCACTTTCAATCCATAAGGATTGATGGTGGTATTCTGCTTCAATCTTTAAGCATATCTGTAGTTTATCATAAGCATTTCAACGGTTTCACTTTTGTTTTTTTTGCGGTTGTAAACTAATTTGAATTTCTTTATGAATAATGATGATATGGCTCTGTTCATTGGTTTATTAATACTGGAGACAAATCAGAACAGGTATTTTTGTTCGTTTTCTCTCATTGTCTAACAAAATATGAACTCTGAAATTTAAAAAAAAGCAACAAGTACTACATAGCCATAAATATTTCAAGCTACAAAGTGACTTTTTACTCGTTGTTGCAGAAATATGGCATCATATTATGCGTTTAGTGCCATTCCACTTGCTTGCAAAGTTTCATGAATATCGTTCCAAACATATTCACTTGGTTTAATGAGTTATCTCGATACATTTGTGTTAGGTAAATTCAAGAGGTCATTCCTTGGAAAATAGCTTACAACTCACAATAGTCCTAAGAATAACTTCTTGAATTCTTGGGGGACATTTACCCCCATATCGGCATTATGTTTCACAATGTGGTCACTGCGGCAGCCGGACTTACCTCCGCTTGATTTTTTCGTGGTAAAAACAGTTTTTGCTTTTTCTCGTGCCAGTCGACGCTAGAACAGCCGAGTATTTCACAGAGGGCAGGGAGTGCGTGAATTGTGGGGCAATCGACACCCCCCTATGGAGGAGAGACGGCACAGGACACTATCTGTGTAACGCCTGTGGTCTTTACCACAAGATGAATGGGATGAACCGGCCACTTGTCAAGCAGCCTCGCAGACTGGTACAGAACACTGTTTTTGATTTTATCGGTGCATTTCAGAGCGACTTTACCATTTCTTTTTTACCATCACGGTTGTGGTTCGAAAGACGGCATTCTATTATCATTACAGTGAAAAAGAGCTGAGGTATAAACCTATAAAAGCTCAGACAATAGTAAGAAAAGAAGTACATTCGAAAAATAAACTCAGTCATAGTACCAAATTCCATCAGTATGTGCATAACTCAGCTGAATTTTTCAGAGATCAGAATTTTTCTTCCAAACCTAAATTATTCAGGAATTCATGTTAACGAAATAAGAACACCCTGTGTAGCACCTGGGATTCTCGTTTCATCTCTATTATTAATACAATGAATAAGAGCTGAGGTATAAACCTATAAAAGCTCAGACAATAGTTACAAAAGAAGTACATTTGAAAAATAAACTCAGTCATAGTATATTCAAAACTTATATGATTGGGGATAATTTGAATCGACTTTGGTGCAAGATTGAGCGCAATTTTCTACACTACTTGGATTTGGTCAGGAAGTTTGTATAGTGTATATTAGCGTGTACAGGTTTTTGACTTGCTGTGCAGATATGAATTTTTGGGTAAGAAATTTATGGGTTCATTCATCTCGAATCAAAAAAGATCTCTGTATTTATACTGCTCCACAAGAATTAGGGATATCGTATTCAATCATTTAAAACTCAATAACAACTTGAAACGATCCAATAAAAATCAGTATGAGACATTTCGTCAATCTGGTCGCCTTTTCTGAAGTTTGGTCCTTTGCATATGCTTCATGAATGTTCTTATTTTGAAATGGAGTCAGTTTATCAATGGCTTCGATTTGAAACGAGTTTTCTGGAAATGCCAAGACGTAAGTTAACAAACGCTGGGGCTAATAGGGCTATCGGAATGCTACAGGGTGGCCTAACTCAGGTTGTTGTAGCGGAAAGGCTTCAAGTCAGCCAAAGTGCTATATCTTGCCTTTGGAATAGGTTCAGGGTTGGAAAGACCAAGGCTTGGTGGGCGACGAAAAACAACACCTGCTCAGGATCGTTTCATCACCGTTTCGCTAGAAGAGAGCCTACATCTACGTGTAGAATGCTACGGAATACTCTTCAAAATGCAGATGGGGTCCAAGTTTCCATCGAAACCATCAGACGACGTTTGAGAGAGTTGAATTTAGGTTCTTGACGTCCATTAAGAGGAGTTCCATCAATACGTGACCATAAGCGTCAAAGACTGAAATGGGCAAGGCAACATATCAATTGGAACGATCAATGGCGTAGTGTCCTTTTCACTGATGAATCCAGATATGGACGATTTTCAGATTCTCGAAGAATAAGGGTATGGACAATCCCATGCATACCCCGTTAATCGTCGCTATGTCCAAGAAGTCCACCCATTCTGAGGGGTAGTGTTATGGTATGGGCCGGGATATGTTTCAACGGGCGCACAGATCTACACATTTGTCCTGGGAATATGACCGCCTTACACTATAGAAAGCATGTCATCGACAATATTTCTCCAAATTTTCACGCTGCTATTGGTGAAACTTCTCAATTTCTAGACGATAACGCTAGATCGCACCGTGCAGCCATAGTTGAGAATGCGCTCGAGGAGCTTAGTATTCCACATTTACCAATACCTCAGCACTCACCAGATTTGAATTGCATAGAACATGCATGGGATATACTCCAAAGAAGATTAGATAATCATCAACCTACCCCAGAATCCTTAAATGATCTGAGAGAGCTTCTGCCCCGTTTATGAAACCAAATTCCTCAAGAAATGTTCAACAACCTCCTGTGTAGTATGCAAAGAAGATGTCGAGCTGTTATTGATGCTCGTGGAGGTCATACAATGTATTGATCGTCTTAAAATGCTTGAATTCTCTGGGAATGTAATTTCGTTATTTTACTCGATTTTTTTAACCACAACTTGAAATCATATTAATATGAATTTTCATCAGATAATCTCTCTTTTCTGCAATTTAAGTCAATATCCCTAACTCATGTGGAGCAGTTCATTTGAAGAAATGAAACAACGTTTATCTTTATATGCAGAATGAAATATAAATTTTTCAAATCAAATAGAAACGCAATTGCGGCAACTCTGCAAAGGAAGTCCCACTAATCGCAACTCTGGAACCATCTTCCACGAGTTTAAAATATCATACATTATTTTCTCTAATTCGCTGAATTTTTATCGAAAATAATCAAATATTGCCGTCAATATCTTCTGGTGATTTTTGCATTGAAAAATATTTATTGGCAGAACTGTCTTCTGTCTCATAAACTCGACAAATGTCAAATAAATCCAGGACAGGAGGCCAACATGTCATCAATAAATATTACTGAAAACAGTGCCAGAATGAAATATTCTAAAAATTGTTTATTCTATGAGATGAGAGAATTAGAAAAAGAACTAATCCATTAGTAGGATAAGTCACGAGATGCCATCACTGAGCATTGAATCTTGGTCAACCTCCAAAAAAACAATCATAGAAACGTCGCAAGTCTGTCAGAGTTGACGTTGACGTAAGTATTCTTCGAATTCTTGGCCTCGTACAAAACAAGAGTGTAGAAAATGCAATCTTGACTCCTTGCACCAGTGAGAGCGAAGTCTCGACCCATCCATCCATATTCCGCTGACATAGAATGCCGTCGAGTCGACCATATGGGCAATTTTATTGTGTGGTTGCTAAGCAAACACCCCCACAGTGCGAGGCAAAGCTGCTTTAAGTAAAGCCGGTTCGACAAGGAAACGTTTATGCACACCCAAAGTTAAAATGTCTTTTTTGCGTTGTTGCAGTGGCGGCGGAGCCGGGGCACGGGGGTGTACCTGATCCATACAAGAACTACTATGGGTATAATGGGGCCATGCGTGCCCCTATGCACACGACTGAAGAAAAATCCACACGCCGTTTGGTAGGTCACAATCATAGAAATACCCCAAATTAATCTGGTGAGGTTGGTAGCGTTGCAAGCCGAATTTAAGCCAAGGGCAGTGAATCTGAGAGATTAAATATGTCGACGATTTATGCGAAAATCAGTTTTTATCGAAAATAGGCTTAAATCTTGTCAGAATATACAGGGTGTTACAGAAGAATGTTCCGTGAATTCGGGATCTTAATCCTCACATGATTTTATGATATAAAGTTCCTATGAACTATGGGTCTCTGACGCACAGTTTCTAAGATACAGAGTGTTGAAATTAAAAAAATAAAATTGGTTTTATGAAATTATTTTCTACACCGTACACGATCTCTTTTTGCCTTTTGGCACGTTATGAGTAAGCATTAAGACACATTTTTTCCAATACGAAACGATGTTCAATTTTCACCAGTGGCGTCCGTACGGACTTCTGTCCGATCAAATTTGGTGAAAAAATTGGTACGCCGATGGTTTTTTTAAAATTTTGAATTATTTTCGTAATCATCACATAATTAACAGTAAGAATGGTCTCTTGCGTTCTTTACCTGTGACTTACATTTTCTAAGAAAACAAAATAAAATTTCGTAACTTTCCTAGATGAAATTGCATTTAGGAAGGTATCAAAGAATTTCGTAACTTTCCTAGATGAAATTGCATTTAATTTTTTTCTCAGAAAGTATTCGTCGCAGATAAAAAACTCAAGAGACTATTCTCACTGTTAATTATGTGGTGATTACGGAAATAATTCAAAATTAAAAAAAAATCATTGGCATGCCAATTTTTTCACCAAATTTGTTCGGACAGAAGTCCGTACGGACGCCACTGGTGAAAATTAAACCTCGTTTCGTATCGGAAAAAATGTGTCTTGATGCGTACTCATAACGTGCCAAAACGCAAAAGAAAATCGTGTACGGTGTAGAAAATAATTTCATAAAACAAAATTTTTTTTTAATTTCAACACCCTGTATCTTAGAACTAGTGCGTCATAAAATTATCTGGGGATTAAGATCACGAATTTACGGAACCTTATTCTGAAACACCCTGTACAATGAAAGTTGTAGAATATCGAATGATGCTATAACTTTATTTTTAACATTTTTAAATACGAAAATGAGATGTAAGATGATCTTTTCTTGACAAAAATTCAATCAGACACCAGCAAATTTCGTGATTAGTACTGATGTATATCCAAAAAAAACTTTACCAAAACCCTATGTGCGAAACTTGGCTGAATTTTCTAGAGATCGGAACTTTTCTTCCAAATTTTTAAATTATTCAGGGATTTATGACAACGGAATGAGAACACCCTGTGTAACACCAGGGATTCTTGTTCCATTTCGAATTAGGTGCGTCATGAATTGAGTAGATTTCAAAAACTTACTAAATCATCATTTACACTTTTTTGAAATTAAATTTTTATACATATACAAGGATTCCCAAATTGCTTGATTTTGGCTGTTTCTGGCACTTTTAAATTAGATAGGTTTCACGATATCTTCATTTGTTTTGATAATCAAAATTTTGAAATTTTTTCGATCTAGAAAATGTGCCATAACTTTTTAATTTTTCAAAATATCTGAAAGAGATAAAAACTTTCAACAAGCACTTTTCACTGGGAATAAAACATCATTTTATATTTTTTCATCTTTAATTTTTTTATGATATAATATGAAAAAAAAAATGCGTTCGTATTTAAAAAAAAAAAATGCTTTTTTTTCACGAGAAACAAAAATTGAATATAGTTTTTTATTTCCGGTGAAAAATCGCTTCGAGAAAGTTTAAATCGTTTTCAGATATTTTCGTGCATAAAAACTTATGGCACATTTTCGAAATCGATAATTTTTCAAAATTAAAAAAAAAATGAAGATATCGTAAAACTGTTTTCACAAATGTTGTTTTCACGAAAATCGAGCCTAGGACACCTTTCGAAGTTTTCACCTATCTTGTCAAAAAGTACCTAACACAGTCAGAATCAAGCAATTTGGGATACCTGTACATGGTGGTCCAAAAACTATCCCAAAAATTCACGGAGATATGATAAAAATTCAAGAAAAATCAAAATATTCTAGAAAAACATGAATTAGTAAGTGAAGTTCATCTCAGAATCTTTTTATCGTATAAAAAAAATTCTGAAAAAATTGAGGAGATATTCAAGAAAAACTGATTTTTCGACGATTTTCCCGAGAGAATTGCAACACTACCTCCTGGACCGTCATAACTTCCCCCTCCCTCTGTCCACAATGGGAGGAGCCAGATGTAGCCTTAGCTTTAGTGTAGTCCACTTTTCCTGAAAAGTCATTGTTTCTACTCGAATCTCCACACGTATGGCTTCTTTAAACCCCAACCTTTGATAGCTTTGAAAAAAAAATACATAGTACATAGTTCTGTAGTGTGCGGTGGCCCCAATATACCCTGGTAGGGAGCACAACAGGTTTGTGGTGATTTTCAGTGAAGGAACATGTTTAATATTTGATTTTGATTAATTGCAGTCCTGATATGCTCCCACCATGCTTTGCATGTCAACTAACAGTATCATCTCATGTAGCATTAACAAAAATGGGGCCCTTTGTACTATCGAATTTAGATCAACGCTGAAGCTTCAACTACAATTCATTAGTTATGATATGGATGAATGATTTTTTTCTCTTGAGGTAGTTGAAGCTTCAAGCGATTCAAGGAAATGATTTTAATTTTTTTTTATTCCTCAGTCTGCATCCAGAAGAGTTGGATTGACTTGTACAAACTGCAGAACGAGTACCACCTCTTTGTGGAGAAGGAATACTTGCGGAGAACCCGTGTGTAACGCTTGTGGATTGTACTTCAAATTGCACGGTATTGACAGACCATTGGCAATGAAAAAAGATAGCATACAGGTGAGTTTTCCAATTGATTTTCTCCATTTAATTCCATTGGTCCATCCAGAAACCAAATACGATTAAATAAGGAACGAAATTCAATGCTGCTTTATCAAATTTTTTCAATCTTGGTTTTTAATTAACAACTTTTCATTTGAGCATCATACTCGTGCTGCGAAATAATCTGTTAACTAAATATAATTGACGCAATTTCACTTTCATTCAATCCAATACTAACCTCTTTTTTTTCCAGACAAGAAAAAGGAAACCCAAGGGAAGCAAAAACCAATCGTCAACATCCACCAGAAGCGCTCTATCCACTGGTATCGCGACACAGCTGTCATCTGTCAAGATGCCTGCGGTGCCCTCAATCAAATTGGAACAGAATATGACCTCAATCAAGTTGGAGCATGGGTTAGGTGAGTGCCTTGATCAAATTCATTGCTGATCAGGCTAGATTTCAATTTATTAGATGTACAAAAAAAGTACCTAGCTGAGGTTGATGCAACACCATGGAAAACCATACAAGTCTGCAATATGATTAATTGAGGAAAGGGAAAAAAACTCAGCTGAAAAAAACCCTTACCCCGCCCTTGAAAAAAATACTTAAAATATCAAGTATCAGGAAAATCTTGAAAGACTTCAGTGTGATCTGAGAGAACAGCTTCATGTTATCCGTCGATGGGTTCAGATAAACAGATTCTTCACAAAAACGACTCGCAGTTCCAAATCTGAAATGAAAAAAGACAAAAGCAGAAAAGAAACCAACTATTTAGAATAAATTCAATTATTTTGAAATTAACCACCCATTTCAGAAATGCATTTGTTACTTTGTGTATAGCCTCGAAACCATCTAGAAATTTATAAATGGGACATCTTTTTATAAGATGTACTATAGTCTCCTCATTTTCCCCACACTCACAACTAGGGCTCTCAACCGAATTCCATCGGAAGAGCATGCTGTTGCAACTTCCATGGCCTGTTCTAATACGATTTAGAACAGACAATATTATCCTGGGAAGGTCAAAACCAGGAACTCTGATGCAAGGATCAGAAATAAGTTCTTTATTGAAAAAATTGGATATATTCCATTCAGATTGCCAAATTTCTTTGTCGCTTCTATTCATATCAATCAGAAAATTCGACCAAAAAGGTTTACGCGACTTCAATCTGGGGACCTTATTATCTTGACTAAAGGTGAATATGAGAAATGAATTTGGAAAGGAATAGAATTTGTCCAGAAAATTCAAAGTTGTTGTCTCTCTGCGAATATGGAAAGGGACAATATTTGAGAGGACTGGTAACCAAGGAGTAGGTGTAGACTTTATAGTACCAGTAATAATCCTCATAGAAAAAATTAGTTGGGCATCAATTTTTTTTACATGAACACTGTTCAAACAAACAGGGCAACAATATTCAGCAGCAGAAAAAACTAAAGCTAGCGCTAACGTACGCAGTATTGTTGCATCAGCGCCCCATGAGTAACCAGCTACGTTCTTAAGAATATTGTTATGAGTTTTAAGCTTCAAACGCAGATCATCTAAATGGGTGTTGAAATTCAGAGAGGAATCAAGTTTCATTTCCAGGTATCTAGGATTGAAATTATGTTTAACGGAAGAAGAACTGAAAGTTACACTCAATTTTCTATATTTCTGATGATTATTCAAATGAAAACACGAAACCTCGTTTTTATTTTCATTCGGGCACAAACGCCACTTTAAAAAATAATTTTTCATGATATCCAAATCTGCGGAAAGGGTACTTTCTATTGTTTGAGAATTAGAATGATGGAAAGCCAGAGCAATATCATCAGCATAAATAAATTTTTCCGAAGAAGTAGTGGGAATGTCACACAAAAATAAATTGAGTAGTAGAGGTGCTAAAACTGAACCTTGTGGAAGACCATTATTCAAAGTTTCGAAATCACAACTATTATTATCGACAAAAACTCGGAACCTTCTATCGGATAACCTATTTTCTATTAGTCTAACCATTTTTCCACATTTTAGATGATTATAAAGTTTATAAATTTATCCATCTCTCCATACTGTATCATATGCAGCCGATAAATCCACAAATGCTGTTCCTGTTTTTAAGTATTTATTGAACCCTGATTCAATAAATGTTGTGAGGCTAAGAACCTGATCTCAACAATTCCAATTTTTCCTGAAACCTCCCTGACAGTTCTGTAATGATTCTTCATTAGTTTATTCTATTCTAAATAGAATCAATATCTCTAAAATTTTGAAAGGGACGCTCAATAAACTAATAGGACGATAACTTCTCGGATCGGAAGAATTTTTCCACGTTTCAAAATTGCTACTACTTAAGCTTTGCGAAATTTGGTCGGAAAATGGCCGAAATTCAATATATCATTATAAAAAGATAATAACCATGATAGGGTTTCTTTTCCTAAATGTTTGATGAATTCTGGATAAATTCCATCAAAACCGGCTGCTTTTCTAGATTTTGTATATTTGATCTCTGAAATTATTTCATCCATATTGAATAGGTTAGAAATAACATTCACGGTATGTTTTGATGTTCTAAATTCATGTAATTTCAACTTCATATCTTTTATTTGGGATTCTGATATTTTAAGTGAATTATAGGCATTAACAAGACGACGAGCAATCAATTTGGGGTTGATTTTCGAGGATGATATCGCGAGAGGTGCAGCCTCACCTAGTTTTCTCAAAATATCCCATGAACTCCTACTAGAATGTGCAAAATTCATATATCCATTTATCCTTCCGACTGGCATTTATTGAGCTCATGAGTTTTTCACTTTTTTCATTTGATAGAGAATTTTGATAATCTTTGTATAATTCTTCAGTTTCCTTTAACCATCCAGGATCGTATTCTTTACGAAACCCTCTCGGAATGAACTTTTTAGCTGCAGCTTTAACTACGCCCATGAATCTAGAATAATTAGCATAATAGGGTGAATCCATGTCACTATCGACTTTATTCCCAAATTTATGGTTTTATAATAATCGAAAATTCTCCCTTTTTCCAGATTATCCAGATCTCAGGTCAGTGTCCAGCTTGAGTCACCTGCCCCACGTTCAGACCTCTTCGTACGTCTACCAATCGCCTCATTCACCCTACACCACCCAAAGCTCTCCACAGCTCAACAACAATAACGATTACTACACAGGACTTCTGCAGCAATCCACGCCGAGTCCACCGTCTGAAAACAATTCTCCAAGCCCGAACTCGCATATTGTCATGAACAACAACAACAACAGCTTAAACAACAATAACAACAGGAAAATCATCGTAAGCGACGAATCTGAAAGGCCAACCGTCGTTTCCATGTCTTCAGGAGTTTAACTTAATGTATTTGTACGTATTTCGAACAGGAGGATTCGAGAATGGACGAAAACAAACGGTCATTCTCGCTAGTCACATCTGAAGGAGCTACTTACCCTGAAAAATCGATTGCTACCTCTATTGAGCGCTGTCGCGGAATCTCACGCGTCGCAGAACAGAACCATGCGGGACACCTTAGTCCCGTTTCGGCTTCTGCCCCGTCAATTGCCATTTTATCGATACGGAGAACCGATCTCTGTTGGTCCAGACTTTTATCGCATCCAATCTGTAAAATCTTCAACTATAATTTTGCAGCCCGAAATTATTAGTTTGAAATTTTTTCACCGGTCGGTCGTTAGGAGTTACTTACTTGAACTTGACATTGAAATTGTAATTAGTAGTTGTATATCCATGACTTAAATTATTCCAACGGTTTCTGAATGAACAATTCGTATTTCTAAGAGAGTATCCAATTATTTTACAGTAATTTTCAGTTCATTTTATTATTGAGACTCTGAAGGGAATTTATTAAAATATGAGATTATAATCGAGTAGTTAGTTGGGTGATATTTTTATACGAAACTTTATTTCGAAAGTTATTACACCAAAATTAATATTCTTACATCACTCTGAAACTCACATTTTTTCTATTTTCACCTCTAGGAACTCGAATCTCTGTGTAAATCTCATTTTGTTTGTTGTATTGTAATTTAAATAAGTTTATGATTTTTATCCCTTTTGTATATAATTCTGAAAGTATATTTTTATTTTTATTATTGTAAATATGGTAGAATAACTCAAATCACTTTATTTCCTGTTTATCGATAAATGACATAAATTTTTTACTCATGACATTTTCATCAACCAAAGACGTGAGTTGTGTTATCTCTTAAAAAAAACGTATTTTGTTTACCTGTAAATATCACTTTATTAGACGAAACGCGTTTTTCGACTGATCTACCGCCTACTCGCACTTTTAGGTAAGAATAAGAGACGGCAGAGTTTGTTCTGTGGATCTTTGAAGAGTGTAAAATCTAATCAACTTCGAGGTTATGATTCGGGACGTTTCAGGTTCTAGGAATCTATAACTTTGAGCTTATTATTATTGTTACTTACTTTTGAAGTTCAGCATTCCCAAATATTATATAAATGTATATACCTACTATTTAATTATAGTTGAAGAGACATCTTTGTTGAAATTTGTATCTTTATTTACTATAAGTTGTATTTCCCAATAAAAGGATTGAAAATTATTGGTTTGGTGTTTTTTTCATGGTGTTCATTAGTGTTCATCCCTTGAGGTCATTCCGATAGTATTCCCAAAGCTGTCGAAAAGCTTCAGAGGAATTACATAAGAATTCACAGCAAAACTTTCTGAAAGTGATTTTCGAAACAATGAAAAAATTTGTTTTCTTATATTGTCATGAACAACAACAACAACAGCTTAAACAACAATAACAACAGGAAAATCATCGTAAGCGACGAATCTGAAAGGCCAACCGTCGTTTCCATGTCTTCAGGAGTTTAACTTAATGTATTTGTACGTATTTCGAACAGGAGGATTCGAGAATAGACGAAAACAAACGGTCATTCTCGCTAGTCACATCTGAAGGAGCTACTTACCCTGAAAAATCGATTGCTACCTCTATTGAGCGCTGTCGCGGAATCTCACGCGTCGCAGAACAGAACCATGCGGGACACCTTAGTCTCGTTTCGGCTTTCGCCGCGTCAATTGCCATTTTATCGATACGGAGAACCGATCTCTGTTGGTCCAGACTTTTATCGCATCCAATCTGTAAAATCTTCAACTATAATTTTGCAGCCCGAAATTATTAGTTTGAAATTTTTTCACCGGTCGGTCGTTAGGAGTTACTTACTTGAACTTGACATTGAAATTGTAATTAGTAGTTGTATATCCATGACTTAAATTATTCCAACGGTTTCCGAATGAACAATTCGTATTTCTAAGAGAGTATCCAATTATTTTACAGTAATTTTCAGTTCATTTTATTATTGAGACTCTGAAGGGAATTTATTGAAATATGAGATTATAATCGAGTAGTTAGTTGGGTGATATTTTTATACGAAACTTTATTTCGAAAGTTATTACACCAAAATTAATATTCTTACATCACTCTGAAACTCACATTTTTTCTATTTTCACCTCTAGGAACTCGAATCTCTGTGTAAATCTCATTTTGTTTGTTGTATTGTAATTAAATAAGTTTATGATTTTTATCCCTTTTGTATATAATTCTGAAAGTATATTTTTATTTTTATTATTGTAAATATGGTAGAATAACTCAAATCACTTTATTTCCTGTTTATCGATAAATGACATAAATTTTTTACTCATGACATTTTCATCAACCAAAGACGTGAGTTGTGTTATCTCTTAAAAAAAACGTATTTTGTTTACCTGTAAATATCACTTTATTAGACGAAACGCGTTTTTCGACTGATCTACCGCCTACTCGCACTTTTAGGTAAGAATAAGAGACGGCAGAGTTTGTTCTGTGGATCTTTGAAGAGTGTAAAATCTAATCAACTTCGAGGTTATGATTCGGGACGTTTCAGGTTCTAGGAATCTATAACTTTGAGCTTATTATTATTGTTACTTACTTTTGAAGTTCAGCATTCCCAAATATTATATAAATGTATATACCTACTATTTAATTATAGTTGAAGAGACATCTTTGTTGAAATTTGTATCTTTATTTACTATAAGTTGTATTTCCCAATAAAAGGATTGAAAATTATTGGTTTGGTGTTTTTTTCATGGTGTTCATTAGTGTTCATCCCTTGAGGTCATTCCGATAGTATTCCCAAAGCTGTCGAAAAGCTTCAGAGGAATTACATAAGAATTCACAGCAAAACTTTCTGAAAGTGATTTTCGAAACAATGAAAAAATTTGTTTTCTTATATTGTCATGAACAACAACAACAACAGCTTAAACAACAATAACAACAGGAAAATCATCGTAAGCGACGAATCTGAAAGGCCAACCGTCGTTTCCATGTCTTCAGGAGTTTAACTTAATGTATTTGTACGTATTTCGAACAGGAGGATTCGAGAATAGACGAAAACAAACGGTCATTCTCGCTAGTCACATCTGAAGGAGCTACTTACCCTGAAAAATCGATTGCTACCTCTATTGAGCGCTGTCGCGGAATCTCACGCGTCGCAGAACAGAACCATGCGGGACACCTTAGTCTCGTTTCGGCTTCTGCCCCGTCAATTGCCATTTTATCGATACGGAGAACCGATCTCTGTTGGTCCAGACTTTTATCGCATCCAATCTGTAAAATCTTCAACTATAATTTTGCAGCCCGAAATTATTAGTTTGAAATTTTTTCACCGGTCGGTCGTTAGGAGTTACTTACTTGAACTTGACATTGAAATTGTAATTAGTAGTTGTATATCCATGACTTAAATTATTCCAACTGTTTCCGAATGAACAATTCGTATTTCTAAGAGAGTATCCAATTATTTTACAGTAATTTTCAGTTCATTTTATTATTGAGACTCTGAAGGGAATTTATTGAAATATGAGATTATAATCGAGTAGTTAGTTGGGTGATATTTTTATACGAAACTTTATTTCGAAAGTTATTACACCAAAATTAATATTCTTACATCACTCTGAAACTCACATTTTTTCTATTTTCACCTCTAGGAACTCGAATCTCTGTGTAAATCTCATTTTGTTTGTTGTATTGTAATTAAATAAGTTTATGATTTTTATCCCTTTTGTATATAATTCTGAAAGTATATTTTTATTTTTATTATTGTAAATATGGTAGAATAACTCAAATCACTTTATTTCCTGTTTATCGATAAATGACATAAATTTTTTACTCATGACATTTTCATCAACCAAAGACGTGAGTTGTGTTATCTCTTAAAAAAAAAACGTATTTTGTTTACCTGTAAATATCACTTTATTAGACGAAACGCGTTTTTCGACTGATCTACCGCCTACTCGCACTTTTAGGTAAGAATAAGAGACGGCAGAGTTTGTTCTGTGGATCTTTGAAGAGTGTAAAATCTAATCAACTTCGAGGTTATGATTCGAGACGTTTCAGGTTCTAGGAATCTATAACTTTGAGCTTATTATTATTGTTACTTACTTTTGAAGTTCAGCATTCCCAAATATTATATAAATGTATATACCTACTATTTAATTATAGTTGAAGAGACATCTTTGTTGAAATTTGTATCTTTATTTACTATAAGTTGTATTTCCCAATAAAAGGATTGAAAATTATTGGTTTGGTTGTTGTTTTTTCTAGCTGAACACTCGTTGTTCATCCCTTGAGGTCATTCCGATAGTTTTGCCAAAGCTGTCAAAAAGCTTCAGAGCATTTATATAAGAATTCACAGCAAAACATTCTGAAAGTGATTTTCAAAACGATGGAAAAAATTTATTTGAAAAATTTAAGCAAAAAATGGTATTCCTCTTTTCTTATCCGAATATGGTCATTCTGCTGCCAAATTAAAGTGATATCTTCAACAAAATGGTGAATGCGCCTCTCACATTTAATTATTGACTCTACTATATGGCGCCATTCGTATTTATGTACTCGAAAGGCTTATACTAGGTGCTTCAAAGGTACAAGTTTCATATGAATATTCTGTCTCTGAGAAATATGGGATACTGATGATACCAAATACAGCTGAAATTTGAATATCTCTTCTCTCAGTGACAAAATCTGATTTCATATCTTCAACCTCATGATAAAAGATCGGAGTTTAAAATTGTATCAACTTCGAAGATAACTATTTCGAATTTATCTATGTTTCGAATATATTTTGAGAGTATGTCTGTTTTAATTGTCAGCTTGAGCGAAGACGCGGGCAGAATGCAGTGCTGGATTTAATTTTCATTCGTTAATTGCTGTTAATTTTACTATTTCACTGCAAGTATGGGCAATGATTGTTTAGTTCTCTCAGAAGTCGGAAGATGGCGCGGCGATCACTGAACTTATGAAAGTATTATCAGGGACGTCGCTAGGTCTAGGAACTTTTACAGGGGCGGCATAGGGCTTGAATATAGGAAAAAACCCCATGTTGAGAATTTAATGAGAAACAAGAGGAATGCCTTCAAAGTTTGTTTTCGGAAACCTTCGAAATTGTGGCGAATTACTTGTAAATATTCAAGATAACCTAAAATTTTTTTTCTCCTCACAAATGAATGAAAAAAAAAATTGTGATACATTTCTCCTATTTTGTGAGGCCAATATTTTTTCGAAAATTCTTCAGATTTTCCGGCAAATTACGACAATAAAATGAAAGTTAGCCCTGCACTTTTCTCTTATTTTCCACGAAAATTGTAGTATGTACAGGGTGATTGTTTATATCTTACTCAGTAGCTATTTCAGTTGATATTGGTCGTACAAAAACGTTGGAATGGGCAAATTTGAAGTATTTTCATGGGTATTTAGAATTCAGTACTAAGAAATTCATAAAGGCATCGAAAACCTGAAAACTTGTTGTGAACTATTGTTTTTCAAATGGTACACCCCTGTATTTCATTTTTCTTATCGGTAGACCTAGATAGTTTCTTCTAAATTTAAGGCAGCTGTGGAATGCCACACGATAACGATGCGATTTTTTTATATCGAAGGAAACGTTGATAAAAAAAATTGATATATATTTTATTTATATATTAACTAAAAGTTGAATGAAGTGTTCAAATGACCTTCATATACGTCTACACACAGTCGATATCTTTTAATTTATTTTTAAGGGTTTTCCTTACCATTCATGGAATATATTGGGGTTTTCAATTATTTCTTCCTCTTTTCTGAAATTAATCTCTTTAATATTTTGTAGAGGGGTTATATACACATTATATTTCGAATATCCCCATAAAAAGTGTCCAAGGAGGTCAAGTAGGTCATAGAATAGAACTTCGATATGAAGAAATCACAGCTGCCTCAGATTAAGACGAAAAAACCTATATTTTTCAAACACTGCCGAAATCAGAAGAAAGAGCTCTACCGATTAGAAAAATAAATACAGGGTGAACCATTTAAAAAACCATAGTTCACAACAAATTTTCAGGTTTTCGATGCCTTTATGAATTTCTCAGTACTGAATTCTGATTGCCGATGAAAAATACTTCAAATTTTGCACATTCAACCGTTTTTGTACGACCAATATAAACTGAGATAGCTATTGAGTAAAATATAAACAATCACCCTGTGTATATATGATTGTGGCGCAAGTGTGCTATCTTTTACCGGTCAGATTTTCAATAAAAATCAATAGGAAGATCATATGGAAAAAAATAAGAAAAATTAGTAGATTGTGGGAAAATCAGCATACTCGGCAACAGTGTGTGTGTGCAGTTAGACCAGCACTCGATTTTCGAAAAAAATTTTGTTGTATTAAATTTTGCTAGGTTTGTAGTGCTTTATGCCGTTGGACTTTAGTTTTTATTCCATACGTCTCTCAAGATTTTACAAAATTCGGCGCAACAAAGAATTTATCGAAAATCCAAAAGTGATTAACACACACTGTTGCCAGACATGCTGATTTTCCTACTATCTAATAATTTTTCTTATTTTCTCCATATGAGGGGAAAACCTGTTGATTTCTTTTTTAAATCTGACCTAAGTTTAGGCGCTTGCAACATCTGAAAAATCTTCGAGAAAATATTCACAGCACATGACAGCAAAAATAAGCACAAATTTTTGCATTCTTTTGTGAGGAGAAAAAACATAAGTGCTGCTTCATGTTCAATTCAGATTTTTCGGAAAAATAGACATACTTTCATTAAATTCGAACGGCACAACTCAGTACATCTGTAGCACAATTTTTTTGAGTCAATGGAATCCAATTTTTCGAAAATTGCTGGGCTGAGACATTCTTTCGGTTTTTGAGAAAATCCAGTACTTGGCCAACTTCACAAAGATTATAATGAAAAATGTTGAAATCACTCAACTTAAATTTTGACAAAAAAATTAAGAAAGAGGGACACAGTTTATGTCATTATGAGTTTCTTGAATATGCCAATCATTTACTTTGTCGCTCAAGGTTAAAAAGTTGTATTTCAGGGTTAACCAATTTTGTACCTAAACAATTCTAGTAATCGAAAACTGCCAATTTGTTTTTGTTGTTGTTCTGCATCGAGATTAACTTATCTGCAGGTGAGAGGACCTGTCATCCAGCATCTGCAGCCACGTATATCTTGCACAAACACCGCTACAACCCAACGTAATTATCAGTTCCGATAGGTGAAAAGATTACGTCGTAATTTTATTATGTTTTATTAAGATATACGTGAGGTTAAGGACAGTATCTCCCAAGATAGTAATAATCTAAATAATATTTAATAAGGAATCCCCCGCGTTCGCGGACGCGTCTAATCTACCCCTAGAACGCGCTGTGGTCAGTGGCGTGCGAGGGGTCGAATTGGAAACGCCCATTTGATCGGGAGACAATCGAATCAAAATGGTGCCGAGCAATTGTTGATTTAGTTACGTCATGCGATCTATATAGATGCTTAGAAGCTCTGTATGTCGCCATTTACACGTACGAGTTTAGGTATCAAGGTGTGCGTGCCGAGATCTCTTTTTATCGTTACAGATTACGGTGTATCTCCAGGTCAGATCCAGGTATGTCTTAAGTATATGTTTTTTTTCATCGACGATAAGGTCTGAAGGTTTATAATCGGTTTTTTTCGTGACCTGCAAAGTTTTGTCTATATAGATAAATTTATTCGATTGGGAAAAGTCTTACCTGAATGAAACATAAATAAATAGTTATTTTTGATATGAGTGTTAAAATTGACGTTTTATTTTGTGAGTGAAAAAGTTTGTGAAATGAGAGAAGCGAATTGAACAATTTCACGAACAAAATAAATTTTAACACAAATACCATACAATGTTTTTTGTACAACTGCCCTATTTTGATGATGAAATGGGCGAATTTGCAATGACAATAAACTTCAAAATGCATTTTAATATTCAAATAATCAAAAGGTTATAATTACTAACAAATGAGAAAAGACGCTTCATTTGAATTTCGTTCCTGTCCAATTTTCGTCTTGGGTTTTTAACTGCTTAATATGTTTGTCGAGAGTCCAATTATTAATAAAAGTGACGATTTGGTTGATCCTCTGGATATTGAAGAGTCTGCAAGAAGAGCAAATCTGGAATTCTACCTAAAAAATCTGTTCAGCAGTTATATTGCATATAACAATTTCCTGGCCTGGTGTAAATTGAAAAATGTAGAAGGGAACTTCAGTGAAACTGTTTTCCTGGCATACTTAGAAGAAAAATCAAACATATGGAGTTCATCAACTTTGTGGAGCAAGTTTTCAATGATAAAGTCAAGCGCACTTGTTAAAAATATTTTAAGGTAATAGCATACATAAAACGGAAAAGTGAAGGATATCGTCCCAAAAAATTGACAATTCTCACTCGTGAATAAGTTGAAAAGTTTATAAAGGAGGCACCAGATGAGAAATACTTGATGGGTAAAGTTGCAATTATTTTCGGATTATTTGGAGCCTGTCGGCGAGAAGAATTGTGTAATTTATCATTGGAAGACATCGAAATAACAAATCAATCATTGGTTATACAACTTCCAAATACAAAAACGAAAGTCAGTCGTTCTTTCAGTATTATTGGAAAGTATGTAGACTATTTTCATAAGTACTTTGCACTTCGCCCTTCTGTCATCAAACACCGTCTTTTTTCCTGAAATACATGAATAATAAATGCACTGCCAATCCAGTTGGTATTAATACATTTGGGAAATTTTCATCTATTGTTGCCGAATTCCTCAAATTGCCAGAATCAAAGCAATATACCGGACACTGTTTTCGAAGATCCTCCGCTTCATTGCTAGCAGAATCAGGAGCAAAAATTACGGATATAAAAAACATGGTGGATGGAAGTCTACGACGGTATCCGAGGGCTATGTTGATCATTTCATTGCATATAGAAATGTCATTGCTGAAAAAATTCTCCCAACCTCAACAGATTTTGGATCATCATCATCCAATATTGTACTTTCGGTTTCTACAAGTACTGATGGTGCTGAGGATTCTAATAATGTGTTGCGAAGCTCCCTTACGTCACAGGGCATTAATGTCAGTAATTATTCTAGTTTTACGATTAATATTAATGTTCATAAGTATTGATTGTTAATATTGATAGTAAAAATTTGCAATTGCTGAATTTTTCTCATCTGATTTCATCATAAGAAGAATTTTAACATTGTTTGCTGTCATTAAAAGTGTCACTTTTAATGGTAAGGACTACTTCTAAGGTTCTACAAAAGATCTGAAAATTTCTTGACAGTGAGAGCTTTATGATCATGGCAACATACGACATGAAAATGCTTTTCGTTGTATAGACTTTTTTCTTGAAGAAAATATCCCAATGGCAAAGAGTATTTTCTTGAAGTGATATTCCATTGTTCTGATTCTGACACAAAATTTCCCTGTCAAATTTCATTTTTAAAAGTAAATCCTAGATTATCGTCCTCAATGGTACCATATAACAGTGAGAACTAATAAAATCTCTCTATTTACCATTGGAAACAACTGAATGTCGTCTGTAAAGCAAATAATTATTATATTGAATACATCCACTGTTGTCAGTGAATCTATTTGTGTTCTTCAATTAAACTGAACTGTGATATTCCATGTAGTCCCATTATTCTACAGTTTACTCACGGTATTATATACTGGGTAGGCAATAAAATTTCTTCAATATTTTTCCTTAATAATATCATGTAGCAATTGATCTTCTGCAAAATGGAAAATTTGCCTGATTTTCTGTTTTACGTTGATAAACAAAAAGGAAGTAAATGATGTACACACATCATCAAAAGTTCGACTCTCGACTTGTTGAATATTATATACATTCAAACTATATTTTGTTGCAATTTTAGTCAATATCCCCAACTCAAGTGGAGCAGTTTAGTTCGATTTGAATATTCCGAGGTTTTATATTGAGACAACGAGGAATTCAAGACACTAGGTCTGGTTCTTTGTTAGGTCGTGCGTTCCTCTAAAAGATGATACACATCTTTCTGTTAGGAATGTAAATATTAATTCTACGAAAAGAGCAAATAATAGATATGGCGCGAAGAACAAATTTTGTCGCATTAATACCACCATGCACTACTGTTCTCATGCCAGAAATGATGCTATCGTAGAATCGAATTTATGTGGAGAGATATGAGATAAGTCTTCTTCAACTTTTGATCTGCACCTTCGTATATAATCAGTAGCGTAGCAAACTGAATAGGAAGTTTATGAAATGTCCATTAACTTTCTGCCAGAATTTCTCAGCTATTCAAACTCCTGCATATTAAAGACTATTTGAACGTTCAGTAAAGAGTTTGTCGAAAATTTTGCATCGTGTCGAATCATCGCATACTCATTGTGAAATGGATATTCCCCTAGTTGACGAAAATCCCATTTCCTTCGAAAAAATTGTGGTGATCTCATTTACCTCGAAATCGAGGCCATAAAATAAAGGGTGGGTCATTTCGTGACGAAATTCGGAGTACTGTATGGTGATTTCCACTGACACCCACTCATCGTGGTCCCATCCTTTGTTTGACTAGTGTAAACTCGTAAAACGCCGATGCAACGTCCGAAATAGTGAGGATATCCTGAATCGTAGGGTTTTTTTTTTAGGTCGTACTTCACTTTAGCTTTGAAAGATGACACATACGAAATGATTTCTACTCGTACAGTGTCAAATGTAATATATTCATCAGCTGGGGGACTGTGATTATTCATGAAATATCCTGGAAGGAGTCGAACTTAAATTTTAAAGTGTCATTCTCCTCACTTTTAAACCCCTGAAACAGGTAAGGGAGGTCCCTTTCAATAGATATTGATGAATTATCTCAAACCCAGGATTTAGATCGATTGATACTTAATCTGTATACAGGGTGTCCCATGAGGAACTTTACATACTCCTACCATATATAGAGTCCACCGTCAGCATCACAATTATAAATGTCTCCTATTGTTCCTTGCCATATACAGGATGTTTTATTCGTTCTGACTGAAATTTCAATCGACTATATTTCTGGTACCGTAAAACAGAATTTAATGATTTTTTCAGTATTTGGAACTCTTGTCAGCATCTATTGGATTATGTATTCAGAATATCATATTTCCAGTGAGGTACTCAGAAAAATCAATTTTGACTGCTGATGTGAAAATGACCCCCCCATAGGCCTATTTCTGATTTTTTTTTACATTAATTTGAAATGCATAAACACATGAACATAATTCAATCATTCAAACTTTTGTCACACCCCTGAACGTTTCATGGTGATCTAACAAATCTGAAAAAGTTGGGAATTTGTCGAAAATGTTAACTTGCATCTTTATTCTGGAGTTCATGTTCATTGGATGTGCTCATAAAATTACAGAATTTTGAATTTGTGATAGTGAGGAAATCAGTTTGTCACTTATCTATTTGTTGAGCTTCGGTGATCATGTGTGAAAGTGACTTTTCAAGTTACGTCCTCTTTGTGCAGTTGATCTCTTGTGATAGATATAACTTACCTTAAAGTGTGAGAGAACTTTTTTGTCAACTTGGTTAATTTCAATTTGCGATGCCGAGAAGAAGACCTGACAAGAAACCTTGTCGAGCTTTTAAAGAAACATCCTGGGTTCCGCTTCTTGATTAGGATGATATGTTCCATCTTCACATTGTTTTGAATCAAATGAAATACTCTTCTGGATTCTTTATATTTTTTTTCGAAATGATTGTGTCGAATCAACTACATTACAATAATTATGAAATTGAGAAAATTCCAAAAATCTGTTCATATATTAGAGAATTATCATAACAATTTCAAGAACTCATTCATAAAGTGAACTCTCGATAAGTCGAACATTGATTAGTCAAACAGTTGTTCTGGACCCGATTCATACATATCTTATCCAGTGTATTTTCACCTCGATGAGTCTAGAGGGTCAGTAGATCGAACTGCTGGAAGGGTCGTCAAGAGAACCTCCACTTCTTCAAGTCGTTCTTCTGACCACCATTGCTTCTCTGAATATTAATTTTTGATCTAATGAATGAGATCAAAGAAAATTCGGTTCGCAAACAAATCACCACACGTGATGAATATCATACGATTTTTCTACATCTAAGGACAGGTTTCCAGAGCTCAGTCGCTTGTTTCTCATTGATGATGATTTCGTGTTTACCTGAGTTCTTCCTCAATGAAGTGAAGTCTCACTTGAATAACTCGAATGTTTGGTCAGCCGAACAATAGATAAGTCGAACAGTTTTTTTGGTCCCTAGGAGTTCGACTTAACGAGAGTCCACTGTATATTGATTACAGAATGTTTGAACAACAATAAAAGAAAAATTTCAGAGGTGTACAACAAGACCTGTATGTCATCCCAGCAAGAGTTCTTTATGCGTTATCCAGAACAATATATTTTTACCCCAAAACCTCTATCCATTTGACAGCACTGAAAATAAAAGGCAATGAACAAGACAGTTACATGATACGAGTTTCAAAACTCACATTTTAATTCTCTTTGATAATTAAAAGAATGCGCGTTCCATATTATTCTTTCTATAATTTCTACAATCAATCACCATTCATTCTGAATGACGGCCAGTTCTCAACACA
Organism: Hippodamia convergens; assembly: GCA_038502775.1. NCBI lineage: Eukaryota > Metazoa > Arthropoda > Insecta > Coleoptera > Coccinellidae > Hippodamia > Hippodamia convergens. The sequence goes on from CM076610.1 coordinate 33,698,380, forward strand.
AAATTTATAACAGACAAACACACATGAAAAGATTATAGAGTGAGCTTGGTGCTACTCTTGTAGATTTCGAATTATTTCAAAATTGACAAGAGCCTACTAATAATCTTTATATAATCATTGCTCTCCCTGTTTTACCTTACTCTGAATTACATAAAAAGATCTCTTGATCTCTTTATTCGCTGCAAAATTCATGGAACCAATCTTGAATCAATTTTCGATCCTCAGACGTTTCCTGAATTTTTCTCTCCCTAACTCAGACCAGTAGAACTTCCAAAATTGTCTCGAGTCTTCACCGGATAATCCCAAACATAAAAATCCTTAAAAACGCCGTAATCCTCACTCAACCTAGACCAGCGCGTGGCCCCGCAACGGATATACTGTTCAAACAGTTCTGCATCACCTTCCGACCATCTTTAGGTACATTCTTACCGCCAACACTCACCCAACCGACCAGACAGTTCTTGCCGCTCCTTCTCTCTCCCTTTACCTCCAAAATCCCTCTGGTCCTCCACACCGGCACATCCAAACTCGCTACAACCCAGAACATCCTTATCGCTGATAAAACAATGCCTTCTCCACAGTTCAAATAATGACGCGTCTTTAAACCAAAGCACGCTTACGACGTTTCCTTTTCAGGTCATCGCGGTCTCATTAAGTCCTCTGAAACTGTTAGAGATGACCACGAAAGAAGAGAATTCCAAGACAGAGGAGGTAAAGCAGGAACCTCCCCAGCAAGGAGTCATCAGAAGAAGCATAACTGCTCATGGTACAATAGAAAACATCGAAGTTTCAACCGCTGAGGCCTCCAAGTCTCCCAAAATGAGCCCTCAGAGAGAACAGGAGTCGAAATCCTCTGAACTACCCCAATACAAGGGGGAGAACTATGAGAACGGAACCGGCACTGCGCAGTTTGTGACTGAAGATGGCAGCATCATCGCGAGTGCTCAGGATTATTATAACTCGGTGCAGATCGGGCAGATTTCTGATCCGATAGAGCCTGCTCATGGGGATTACACCAATTTGGATTGTGTGGCTGGGGTGAACATTATGGGGGGTATGCTAGTGATGGGACGCCGTATATTGCTCAGTATGGACCTCAGCAGTATTTCGCGCAGGATAGTCCGCCGAATAGTACTGTGTTGTATAGGAATGATCCCAACATGGGGACCAGATACCAGGTGAGTGCCATTGACGTTTCTTTCTGATTGCCAAGCTAAAGTAGTAACAATTTTGAAACGATATGAGAAAAATTCTCCTGATCCAAAAATTTACCGTCCTATTAGTCTAATGAGCGTTCCTTTCAAAACTTTACAGAGACTGATTCTATTAAGAATTGAATCAACTGCGGAAGAATTTTTGCAAAATTCTCAGGGCGTTTTCATAGAGGAATAAATAATTTTGTGATCAGTTTCTTAGTGTCACCAAATTAATTGAATGAAAACTTGAAAACGAAAACAGGATTCGTTGATTTATTCGCAATGTACGATACAGTATGGAAATATGGTTCAATTTATAAACTTCTTCTATTTCAGTATCGTAGCGAGTTCATTACTGTACTCAAAACAGTGCTGTAATGAACTCATTACAGCTTAAGATTGGATGAACTGTTTGTTATAAAAGAAATTTTTTTAACGTAAAATACATGGATAATGAAATGGATAAAAAATATGAAATAATTTTTCTTCTCACTAACGTGAGTAGGTGTCGCTAGGGTGTATAGCGTTTTCATGAAAGTATTATATTTGATATTAATTCTGGGAACTACATTTTCTAATAATATTAACGCATCTGAGTCTATGTGTTATTACACCTATCTTTCTTCCGAACACTACGGAAAATTTTATGACGAAATGTTTTGAACAAATCTCCATTCTACTTTTATATATGTAAACAATTACTGTGTATTTTGAGTTGCTTAAACGGATGTTTTGGGGGAGCATTGATTCTTTTGCCTGGTGATTTCTGACAACCATTACCGGTAATTCCAAAATCGACGGCTTCCGATGAAATAAATGCTTCCTAAAATCAGCAACTTCAAATTTGGCTATGGAATAAAGCTCTCAATTCAGTTGATTGCGGTTGGAATAGTACCAATAGATATTGGCAACCCACAAAAATGCAAAAAACACCTGTACCACAAAAATTGTTGAAAATGATTTTTTGTAACTGCAAAACAGGATGCAATGCGTCATGCACCTTCAGAAAACTGAGTCTTTTTTGTAACGATACATGTGGGGAATGTGCAGGTGTTAACTGCCAAAAAATTTTTCTAATTTTTTGCAAAGATGAAGAAATTATTGATAGTGGCGACAGCCATTCAGAATAAAATTAATTTTTTTACACAAAAAGTACTAATTTCGCGTGAATAAAGTGATGAATAAGTGAAATGTTCAAATTATATTTTCATTTTGTTAGTTTGACCAGATAGGGGTTGCTTTTAGGGGTTGGAAAATAAAAATAACCAAAAGTAACATTGATCCAAAATACTGTTATAAAATTGATTGAAATTAATTAATTATATTAATAAAGACCCATTTTTACACATTTTATGCTGAAAGGAGGTGGTTTATACGGTCTTGAAGTATATGAAGCCCTTCATTCAACTTCATAAAACGCTACTGAGGCCCAAAAATTACTTCGACTTACGTTAGACAGAAGGATCCGTGTGTTTGTGGATGATAATGATGGCAGTAGGAAAAGTTTATTAAAAAACACCATAGCACACTTTTTCTCCATTTGGAACAAATTTCAATTGCTCTAAAATTTGAAGCGGTACTAAAATTTCATTAGCAGCGGTAAAAAGTACTGGAAAACATGCACTCAAGTTGTTTTATCCCAAGAGCGTAATCAGAATACTGCTGCAGTTATACGGAATTATAATAATTAGCCAAATTCCAAAATTACTTTGTAGTACGGAAACTAGAAACCGCAGTGAAAAAAGGTGACCATCTTTCTAGGATAGAGGGAAAACGGAAAAATAATAGACGTTCATTCAGTGACAAATTTTCGTAACGCCATCCGTATTCAAAATACAGGGCGTTCGAAACAACTTGGTATGAACCGTGTAACTAGCGCCCTCTATGAGTCTCAAACATCAAAACACATTAATCAGATGTATCATCTTCCAAAACATATTCTTGTAAAATTTCATTACAATGTCGCCAGTAGTTTCGGTAAAATCGTGAAAAATGTGAATATTTTTTTCTTTTTCCACGCCCTGTATCTTGAATACGAATGGCGTTACGAAAATTTTTTACAGAACAAACCCTTATTATTTTTCAGTTTTCTATCCATTCTAGGGACATGGTCACCTAATATATTACTTTTATATCTCTTTCAATTCACTAGATGTAGAATTAATGCCCACTTGCACCGTCAAATATATGTCTGACCTACGTCCAACTCAAATTTTAAGTTAGGTTTGAGACGCCGATTCTCTTGTACCGCAGTTTAAGTGCCACATAAGTGATGACTATTTTGAGCCGAGAATATTTATGCCTTAAATAAGACTTTAGCCCGTCTCAAATATTCAAACGTCAAAAACGGACTTCAGTTTTGACTTGTTGTTTTTGATTGCATGAATTTAATAATTATTACGGATAGATTTCTATTAAATGAAATTGATGATCTATATGAGGATGATTTCGACATATAAGATATCATTGACGATGGCTTTCCTAGAAGTCTAGAATTTAATAGGGCCGATCACTACTATGATATAGACGAATTCGCATTTTTTCGGCGTTTTCGTTTGACCAAAAAAAAAAACTACTCTGCAATGCTGAGATTAATTGTGGATGATTCAGAATTGCCAAGTGATATGTAAGTACATATCTTATTATGTCTTATGTATGATGATCTCAAACCTCAAAGAACGGAGTTTAAGCCTTGATGATTGTAGGAATCAGAGTATATCACCGATGAGCAAGGGCGCCGGCAGGATTTTATTCAGGGGGGTGCAGAAAGATTGTTTCCACCAACCCGCCCCCCCCCCCCCCGCGTAACTTTTTTTACGAAAAATAACATTTCTAAACTACAATCTGTGGTGTGTTTATTCAATTTAAATACACTGAGAGAACAGTTTATTTGATAAATAATATAAGTCAAAATAAAAAATATTGTTACGAATCTAGAAAGATCTCGAAAACTCGACCAGGAAGTGATAACGTCACGTTATTTCTTCGAGAGAAAACAAAATTGCCAATTGCATGACTTTAATTGATGAGGCTACTACATTTTATCCAGCTGTATCCGAGGCACTCAAGATTGTCATGACACTTCCTGCGACAACCTGCAGCATTGAACGGTCTTTCAGCACATTAAGACGCGTCAAGATTTGGAATCGATCTACAATGAGTGATGAAAGACTAAGTGGATTATGCATGCTTAGTGTTCACAAAAAAAGAGTGAATGATTGTCCAAAATTTATTGATAAGGTTGTAGACAAGTTTGGACAGCAGGAGAGAAGAGTTGCATTGCTGTTTTAAAATAAGTTTGTTCTAAGTAAATATATCAAATTTGTATTTTCTATTCTGTTTTCTATTGTTATGTGCATTCTAATAAAAAACATTACGCAAACAATTTTTTTATTATCAAAAAACCATTTTTTTCTCGAGAAAAATTTTTTTTTTCAAAAGCCAGGGGGGTGCATGTGCACCTCCTTGCACCCTCCTCCCGGCGCCCATGCCGATGAGTCAACTCCTTACGTGCCTGCGATCCTACGCATCAGCAGGACATTTATTGGCTCTAGCCGATTTGATGAAAATCCACGAATCTAGAGTATCAAGAATAGTTGTTCGAGTTTCAGTATTCATAAAAATGCCTCAGACAGAAGCAGAATTACGTTCCACCCTAACCCAATTTTACCAAATTGCTGGATTTCCGCGTGTTATTGGAGCAATTGATTGTAGCCATGTAATTATTAATTCTGCAGGTACTATTTACTCTTGTGAATGTGAAAAGTATTACTTCGATGATATTCCACAGGTGCAGAATTATGTCATTCAAGTTACGAATAAAGGTTTGTTGAAATCAAATCATTTGCTTTGAATAAAAAAAAATAGGTTGTACTGTGCCTTTTCGCCAGCGGCCCAAAGTATATGTCGTTCTTTGAATCAGAATACTGAAAAGGAAAATGCATAGACAAATCATCTTGTTCGTCTATGAAATCACGTGTTCTTCTGACTTCTATGTCAAAAGAAACAAATTCACTGATTTATACAGTGTTACCAGATTAGGCATTGCTTGACGCGAGCTCAACAAAGTCAGTTCTATTAGATATGCGGTGCAAGATCTGATCCGTTAAGGCGGGGAAAAGCCTGACTCAAATTTTAAGGACGCCTTATATAAGGGTGTCTTAACCAGAAAACGGTGCAAGTGGGCATATAAATTATCGATATCTGACCACCCTGTACTTCTTCCTCTTCTAGTGCCCTGATGAATTTTACGATATAAACGAAACGCAGGCTCGTACTTCGATGATATTATTTATATTTTGGACGTCTAGGGGCGGGTTTCACAAAGCTTTAATTGTATGATTAAAAATCCTTACGTAAATTCGAACCAATCGAATCACTCGATTTGAAATTTCAACGAATAGGGGTGGCTTCAATTAATTTAACGGTACAAACGAAGTTTTGTGAAGCCGGCCCATAATCTATCAATTCGTTATCAGTTGGTTATCCATAAAATCGACCAAAATTTTTTTTAACATCCGACCAATCTCCAATTTTTTTTTCCAGCAAAACTACGAGATCCAGAGCAGCTCCTCACCAACATCCAGCAACCAGGTGACCCTCCTAACCCAACACGGCCCCTTCCAATACACCCCGACCAGCGCCGCGACGCCCTGGCAAGGCGCCCACCAGGAGGTCGACTTCTACAACGGCGCCGGCGTCCACCACGCCGCGCCCGCGGCCGCGGGCGGCGAGCAGTACGCCTATGGCGGCTGGACCGCCTCTGGCTCACAGGAAGACAGCGCGCAGTTGCGAGAGGTGAATATCAAAGAATGCGTCAATTGCGGTGCCAGCGTGACGCCCCTGTGGCGTCGGGACGGCACCGGTCACTATCTTTGTAACGCCTGCGGCCTGTATAACCGTATCAACGGCGTGAATCGGCCGCCAGTGAGGCCGACCAAAAAACCCCAGGCGGTAAGTTGATATCGTTTATGCGGCACGCGCGCCACTGATCGCAGCGATGAGCGATGAGCGATTTTCGGATCGCGTTGTGAAAGTTTTGTAGCGGTGACTTCGAAGCGTGACGTGATCACTACTCTCAAATTATGTCTGATGTACTCGAAGTTTACTTTAAAGAATCGGAGTGCCTCAATTATTCAATGCTGGATGAAATACATTGCTCAAAAAAATTAACGCACATTATGGAAATCTCAAATTTATTGTACAACTGAAGGTGTTCTCAATGATAATTATTTTTATCAGAATTTTGCATGCATATGTTATCCACTTTCAACGTTTTTCTTCAATACAGATGTTTCTTCCCAGCGGGAATGAAAAAAGATGATATTATCTGTTCACGCCGAGTGACGGAAAATAATTTCGTAAAATTTAATAAAAATTTATTGTTTCCTTTCATAATTCTGAAATCGAAAATAAATTAGTTTGTCCGCTCGAATTCAAATTCGTAATATGTACCATATGCTACCAGCTGTAGGTTTTCTTGAGTCGACGCATATTCCATTTTAATCAACACATTTTTATTCCTTCTTCGTCAGTAAGAGAGAAAATTCGACTCACGATGCATCTGCTACCATTTTCACCAAGTTTATTTCGTTTCCGATAATTTGATTTAATTCAAAGTTTCTATATTCATAACACAAAGTTTCCATATACCTATTTCAATCTTGCAATCTCAATCCGAGAACATCAAATTGCAATTTAGTGCAACCTTTGGACAATTCAAAGACTGTGAATTTTCACTGCGTATTTGAGTCAGTGGCGTGACTAGCAAACGGTCATAAGGATAAGTGAAGAAGTCTTTTCGCAGCACGACAGCTTCAGGATCAGACGCCCTGCCCTGTGTTCGGTTGTTGAGCTCAAACAATCTGTTCATTGTGGTAGTCAATACATCAGATTTTGAATGTATTGGCTCCATTCTAAAGTCAGTTGTTCTCGATCAATTCTAGTGATCAATAGTTTTTCTTTCGTTTGGTTTTCTACACTCGATGTGCCCAAGCGGTAGTTTTGCGAGAAGAAGGGTGGACATCCACAAGAATTGCAGAAAGGTTTGGAGTTTCCCATACAAGTGTGTCCAGAATGTTTCAGCGATTCAGGGAGACAGATATGAATGTCCGAAGACTAGGACAGGGTAGACCACGGGGAACAACTGCCATTCAAGAACGTTACTTCAGAGTTTCTTCGTTGAGACAACGGTTTTCAACCGCTCGCCTCCTTCAAAATCAGCTTGAGCAAACTCATGGGGTGCGAATTAGCACTCAGACAATAAGAAATAGCCTCAGAGAATATGATTTAAGGCCTCGTGTCGCGGCAAGAGGCCCAGCTCTTACCCCGGCCCATCGAAGGGCGCGTTTGAATTTTGCGAGAGAGCATATCCATTGGGAAGAGGCCGATTGGGAAAGAGTTCTCTTCACAGATGAGTCTAGATTCTGCCTCTACCATTGTGATCGACCATCCCTTGTATACAGACGTCCACATGAAAGAGATGCTCAGTGCAATTTCCTGAATACTACTGGTTTCGGGAGAAGATCGACCTAGTGGTCGATGATAATGGAGCTATGAATGCTGATGAGTAAACAGGGTGTACCAAGTTCGACAGCCTATTAGGCGTTTCTGGAGAACTGGACCTATTTGAAATCTGAAAATTGGGATTTTATTATTGTTTGACATTATCTACCGATCTAAAATATTCTTGGAGCCTGACCACTTTCCATCATACAGGGAGTGAATAAAAAAAGGTAAAAAAATTTTTTTTTTCGATTTTTTCTTTTCGAATTTGAAAGAGTATGGAATTCTGAATACATTTTTACTCTAATCGTTGCATTCGTCGAAATACTTTCCAAAATATCTAGAAAAAACTGAAGAAAAAAGGGAAATACGATCGACAAATCAGAAGAATCAGAAGCAGAGCTCCGCTTTTTGATCAGGATGATATTTTTCATCTACACATCGTTTTGAATTGAATGAAATACGCTTCTGGATTCTTTATATTTTTATTTGAAATTATTGTATAAAATCAACTATAATACAATAATTATGAAAATGGAAACATTAAAAAAATTTGTTCACATATTAGAGAATTATTAGAACAATTTCAAAAACTTATTCATACAGTGAACTCCCGATAAATCGAACATCGATACTCAATGCATTTTCACCTCAATGAGTCTAGAGGGTCTACTAGATGAGTCGAACTGCTGGAAGGGTCATCAAGAGAACCTCCACCTCTATAAGTCATTCTTCTCACCACCATTGCCTCTATCAGTGGAACTTTCTGATCTAATGAATGAGGCCGAAGAAGATTCGGTTCGCAAACAAATCACCACACATACGATTTTTCGACCTCTAAGGACATGTTTCCAGTGCTCAGACGCTCGTTTCTCATTGATGATGATTTCGTGTTTACCTGAGTTTTTCTCTCAATGAAGTGAAGTCTCACTTGAATAACTCGAATGTTTGGTGAGCCGAACAATAGATGAGTCGAACAGTTCTTTTGGTCCCTAGGAGTTCGACTTAACGAGAGTCCACTGTATATTAATTACAGAATGAACAACAATAAAGGATAAATATCAGAGGTGCACAACTAGACCTGTATGTCAGCCCAGCAAGAGTTCTTTATACGTTATCCACAAAAATATATTTTTTCCCCGAAAACTCTATCCATTTGACAGCACTGAAAATAAAAAGCAATGAACAAGACATTTACATGATACGAGTTTCAAAACTTACATTTTCATTCTCTTCGGTAATGAAAAGAATGCACATTCAGGTTTATTCTTTCTATTATTTCTGCAAATAATCACCATGCATTGTAAATATCGGCCTATTTTTAACACAAAATTTATAACAGAAAAACACACAAGATTATAGAGTGAGCTAGGTGCTACTCTTGTAGATTTCGAGTTGTTTCAGTAGAAAATCCGCGTATACGAGAAAATACATTCATTCAGCATAAATATTTATTCAAGTTTTTCTTTCAAAATTGACAACAGCGTACTAATAATCCGTATATAATCTTGCCAATTGGACCCTAATGAAATATTTCAACCATAACCCGTTCACTTTTGAAACTACAGATGTCCCTCACATCACTGTAGTCGCTTCGTTTCCCATCTTCATATTCTATAAGTGCGTTGCGGCATTGTGGTAGAAGTCAATCTTCGAAATCGCATTGCAACGAGAGTGACTCAAGCATTCTTCAACCCGCTATTCGAAAAAAGACGTTCAAAGTCGCATACGCTATCGCAGGCTGAACGTTAACTTTTATCATTGAACAAACAAAGTCAGAGTCTGTTCCAGTCTCGATACGAATATGTTGTGTACACAAATTGGGAGCGAAAACTATCCAACGTTCTTCGTATCAACAGATCGATATGACCGCGATATAATCGAGCTTCGAAGTAGCCAATAATCCATCACTATCGACGGGAAAAACAAAGAAATCAACTTTTCCGAAGGTTCGGGAAAAATGGCCAAAGGCAACACTGCACAATGCATCCTTAATTCGATGTCTGCTAAGGGTATTTCTGCAATGGTCGGAGATATAAAATTTTGAGTTGGAAATTTATTGGTTACTTTTTCAAGACGATTTCAAAGGTGAAATATGTTTAACTTTGGAATTTGATTCCATTTTTCGGAGATACTGTGTAAAATTAAATTTATTTCATGAAAAAACTTGTTTTCGAGATGAAGATACTAGATGAAATATTATCATAACAAGAATTTTGAAAATATGCCAGTGGTTTATACTTTGCGAGTGCATGAAAATTATTCATTACATTATTTCAAGAATTTTCGCCTTTTAAGGGTGATATCTCGAAAAGAGGTGGTTGAGGATATTTTGTTATAGAAAAGATCCATCGTAATTTTCATAGCAGCAATCACCATCTGAATTTTGTAACACGAATTTAGAAACACCTTACATATCAAAAAACTTAAGAACCTCTGAATTCAAAAAATGAAAAGGTACCCTATTAATTTCCAATATTAAATTCGTACATGTTCGCTCCTATCGAAAATTCGAATGAACATTCTGAATTGATTTTTTTTTTGTTCACGCAAAACTATTTGAGCCAGAATTTTTTTTCAGCATGGTACCAGGAGAGCTGGAGTTTCTTGTGCGAATTGTAAGACTGCTACCACCACTTTATGGAGGAGGAACAACCAGGGTGAACCAGTTTGTAACGCTTGTGGGCTCTATTTCAAACTTCATGGGGTGAGTTCATTCAACTTTGTATGAGGGCTCGAATATAAACAGAGATCAAAGAAGGAATTCGCTTTTTTACTGAAAAAACTTGCAGTAGTTAGATATTTCACATGGGACTCTTATAAATATGAAAATAAACTGCTCCACATGAGTTAGGGATATTGACTTAAATTGCAAAAAAATAAAGTTTAATTGAGATTCTTCCCTGAGAATTCATGCATTTTAAGACTATCAATACAATGTATGGCCTCCACGGGCATCAATAACTGCTTGACATCTTCTTTGCATACTACACACGAAGTTGTTGAACATTTCTTGAGAAATTTGGTTCTATAAACGGGACAGAAGCTCTCTCAGGTCATTTAAGGATTCTGGGGTAGGTTGATGATTATCTAATATTCTTTGGAGCATATCCAATGCATGTTCTATGCAATTCAAATCTGGTGAGTGTGGAGGTATTGGAAAATATGGAATACCAAGCTCCTCTCGCGCATTCTTTAGAAATTGAAAAGTTTCCCAAATAGCAGCATGAAAATTTGGCAAAACATTGTCGATGACATGCTCCCTATAGTGTAAAGCGGTCATATTCCCAGGACAAATGTGTAGATCTGTGCTCCCGTTGAAACATATCCCGGCCCATACCATAACACTACCCCTCGGAATGGATGGACTTCTTGGACATAGCGACGATTACGGGGTATGCGTGGGATTGTCCATACCCTCATTCTTCGAGAATCTGAAAATCGCCCATATCTGGATTCAACAGTGAAAAGGACACTACGTCATTGATCGTTCCAATTGATATGTTGCCTTGCCCATTACAGTCTTTGACGCTTATGGTCACGTGTTAATGGACCTCCTCTTAATGGACGTCTAGAACCTAGATCCACCTCTCTCAAATGTCGTCTGATGGTTTCGATGGAAACTTGGACCCCTTCTGCATTTTGAAGAGTCTTCCGTAGCATTCTACACCTAGATGTAGGCTTTCTACTCGCCGAAACGGTGATGAGACAATCCTGAGCAGATGTTGTTTTTCGTATCCTACCAAGCCTTGGTCTTTCCAACATGGAACCTGTCTTCCTGAACCTATTCCAAAGTCGAGATATCACACTTCAGCTGACTTGGAGCCTTTCCGCTACAACAACCTGAGTTGGGCCACCGTGTAGCATTCCGATAGCCCTATTAGCCTCAGCGTTTGTTAATTTACGTCTTGGCATTTTCAGAAAACTTGTTTCAAATCGAAACCGTTGATAAACTGACTCCATTTCAAAATAAGAACATTCATGAAGCATATGCAAAGAACCAAACTTCTGAAAAAAGGCGACCAGATTGACGAAATGTCTCATACTGATTTTTATTGGATCGATTCAAGTTGTTATTGAGTATTAAATGATTTTACAGCGATTTTCTCGAAGATTACATACTTTTCAAAACGATTGGATACGATATCTCTAACTCTTGTGGAGCAGTATATTCACCTGTACATAGAGACAATTGACGTTCCCTAACACTTGTAGAGCAGTACATTTTAAATATATTCAAAAGATGAATACCTATCCTAATTTTTTTTCAACAAAAATTAAAAATAAAAAAAATGAAATCAGCGGCTTTTCTGAATCTTAAATAGTTATCCTCTCAATCTCAAAGATCTTTCTGAAGTTCCATACAGCCTTTCAAAGTTTCTCAACAGTAATAACTTCTACCGAGACAAACCAAGAGCACAAATACTTCAAAAATCGCACACATCTCCGCAAAATAGACCAAAGATTGCTCTTCTTCTCCCGAAGTGCACCTGGTGCCATCGGCAGTTAACACACGTTCCTCGGCCAGCTCATAATCTAAGATACGGCGAGATACACGATAATCTAACTGTGAAAAAAAATTATGCAGGGTTGATACCTACTATCTTTCAGATAGAATGAAAATCTCTGGTAAACACGCAAGATATACTATCTGTTAACATTTCAAAGATAATCGCCGTCGATTTATTTAACTGTACAAAAACCCACACTCAGTATGCGGAAAATGCCGTTGGAAGACGGTACGCGAAGATGACCAAAAGGTCCAGAGATCTCTTCAGAGCTCGGGTAGTGCGCAGGGTGTCTCAGTGGTTGATCTGTGATTGCAGGTGCCCAGACCGCAGTCCATGAAGAAAGATGGCATCCAGACCAGGAAAAGAAGGCCCAAAGGGAGCTCAGCACCTTCTCCACACCATGCTTCCCCACCCCTTGGACAACCTAGACTGAGTAAGTCCAACTCAGAATCTGAATTATTAGTCTAATAGCCCACGGAACTCTAAAACTTAAGGTGACGAAAAAACTAAGGGTATTGCATCAGGGAGTATTGCTGGCTCTCTCTTGAATCCTCAATAGCACGAATTCCATTGATTAGAACCAAATGATTTCACCTGCACTCGAATTAATTTAAGTCATCGTTGTTATGCCACGTAGCAATGCCACTTGAGATTCATTGAAAACCTTGAGATCTAGTCAGATTTCGTTGAAATGGAAAGATAAAATACTATCTCGAGTCAATCAAAAGATTAAATTGAATTTTAGAACGACATTGAATGAGATCTGTTTATTTCTATGCTATCGTACCAAATACCGCAATCATTCAATTTCTTTTTGAAATTTTTTAAGATTCCCTGATTGTACAGGTATTGAATTCCATCTCTGTATAATCTCTGTAGGGATCCAGTATCATTTAAAAATATTCCATGCTGCTTCTATATTCTCTCTATATTTGTGGGACATTCCAACTACTTCTTCTGAAAAATTTATTTATGCTGATGATATTGCTCTGGCTTATTTTCATCATTCTAATTTTCAAACAATAAAAATTACCCTTTCCGCAGATTTGGATATAATGAAAAATTATTTTTTGAAGTGACGTTTGTGCCTGAATGAAAATAAAACCGACGTTTCGTGTTTTCATTCGAATAATCATCAGAAATATAGAAAATTGAGTGTAACTTTCTGTTCTTCTCCCTTAAAACATAATTTTAATCCTAGATACCTGGGAATCAAACTTGATTCCTCTCTAAATTTCAACGCCCATTTAGATGATCTGCGTTTGAAGCTTAAAACTCGAAAAAATATTCTTCAGAAACTAGCTGGTTCCCCATGGGGCGCTGATGCAACAATACTTCGTACGGCAGCGCTTGCTTTAGTTTTTTATGCTGCTGAATATTGTTGCCTTGTTTGGTTGAACAGTGTTCATGTAAAAAAATGATGACCAACTAAATTTTTCTGAGGATTATTACTGGTACTATCAAGTCTACACCTACTCCTTGGTTACCAGTCCTCTCAAATATTGTCCCTCAACAGCTTTGAAATTTTGGAACAAATTCAATTCCTTTCCAACTTCATTTCCCATACTCACCTATATTCCAGATAATAAGGTCCCCAGATTGAAGTCTCGTAAATCTTTTGGTCAAACTTTCTAATTGATATGAATAAAAGCGACAAAAAAATTTGGCGATTTGAAATGTATCCAATTTTTTCAATAAAGAACTTATTTCTGATCCTTCCATCAGATGTCCTGGTTTTGATCTTCCCAGGAGAATATGGTCTGTTCTAAATCGCATTAGAACAGGCCATTGGTGATGCAATAGCACGCTCTTCCGATGGAATTCGGTTGAGAGCCTTAGTTCTGAGTATAGGGAAAATGAGGAGACTATAGAACATCTTATAAATAGTTGTCCCATTTATAAATTTCGAGATGGTTTCGAGGATATACATAAAGTAAAAATTGCATTTCGGAAATGGGTGGTTAATTTCAAAATAATTTAATTTGAATTCATGAGATATTATCAATATTCTTCACGAGTTTACATCTTGGAGTTTTTAGAGAAAAATATTTATATTCTTTTGATTCAGAGAGCTAAAATAATACAATACATATTGAAACAAAAACAGAACCTAGCTGAGATTGGTGCAACACAGGAAAACCATACAGGTTTGCAGTATGATTAAATGAGGAAAGGGAAAAAACCTCAACTGAAAAAAACCCTTACCCGCCCGTGAAAAAAAATTACTTAAAATATCAAATATCAGGAAAATCTTAAAAGACATCAGTGTGATCTGAGAGAACAGCTTCATGTTATCCGTCGATGGGCTCAGATAAACAGATTCTTCATAAAAACGACTCGCAATTCTTAATCTGAAATGAAAAAAGACAAAAGCAGAAAGAAACCAACTATTTAGAATAAATTAAATTATTTTGAAATTAACCACCCATTTCAGAAATGCATTTGATACTTTGTGTATAGCCTCGAAACCATCTTGAAATATATAAATGGGGCAACTATTCATAAGATGTTCTATTGTCTCCCTATTTTCCCCACACTCACAACTAGGGCTCTCAACCGAATTCCATCGGAAGAGTATGCTGTTGCATCGTCCATGGCCTGTTCTAATGCTTGTTAGAACAGACCATATTCTCCTGGGAAGGTCAAAACCAGGAACTCTGATGGAAGGATCGGAAGTAAGATCTTTATTGAAAAAATTTGATACATTCCATTCAGATTGCCACATTTCTTTGTCGCTTCTATTCATATCAATCAGAAAATTTGACCAAAAAGGTTTACGCGACTTCAATCTGGGGACCTTATTAACTGGAATATAGGTGAGTATGGGAAATGAATTGAATTTGTTCCAGAAATTCAAGCTGTTGTCTCTCTGCGAATATGGGGAGGGACAATAATTGAGAGGACTGGTAACCAAGGAGTAGGTGTAGATTTGATACTACCAGTAATAATCCTCATAGAAAAATTTAATTGGGCATCAATTTTTTTTACATGAACACTATTCAACCAAACAGGACAACAATATTCATCAGCAGACAAAACCTATATTGACAGGCTTCTCATACGTTCAATATTGAAGCTTTGTATCGTCCCAAAAATTTTCCACGACATTGCCAGTACCTCATTGCGCAATCGGTATCGATATATATGTCTTACAAACATTTCAGCCTTCACAATCGCTACAGTTATTGGAGTCGTTTACATTTTCCCCCCCGGAATGACGGATTGTTGACAGAGCACTCGTATTTTTATCTCTATGCATGTGTGTACAAGGGACAAATAGGATTATGAAACGTGTAAAACGGAGTAATCCTCTCATATATTCGTTCTATTTGTCGACGAACGAATTTAAATGCGGTATTTCGAAATTGTACCGGTAAAGTCCGGTAAACATTGTTCTGAATTCGATTTTCTTGGAAAAGGCTGCATTTTTTTATTTTCATATGAATACTAACTGACCTGGCAGACTTCGTACTGCCTCAATCGATAAATACAAAAGCAACTTTAATATTATAATAAACTATTATGGTATAATACCTTGAAAGTGGACATAAAATTGTCCTGTACATTTAGTCCAGTCAATGAGAGCGAAAATTAGGCATTACTTCCGAATTCTATCAAGATGCTTCGATATTGATTAAATTTTGAATATAAGCTATACTCGTCTCCTACTCCTACCCTATGCCGATTTATACCCCCTTTATCCAAAATTAAAAAAAACTTGATCTAACGTAAATCAAAGTAATTTTTGGGCCTCAGTAGCGTGTTATGAAGTTTAATGAAGGTCTTCATATACTTCAAGAACGTATAAACCACCCTCTTTCAGCATAAAATGTGTAAAAATGGGTATTTATTAATATTATTGATTAATTTCAATCAATTTTACAACAGTATTTTGGATCAATGTTAGTTATAGTTATTTTTATTTTTCAACCCCTAAAAGCAACCCCTATCTGTTCAAAATAACAGAATGAAAATAACATTTAAACATTTCATTTATTCATCGCTTTATTCACGTGAAATTAATACTTTTTGTGTCGAAAATTAATCTGATTCTGAGTGGCTGTAGCCACTGTCAATTATTTCTTCATCTTTGCCAAATATTGGACATTTTTTTTGGCAGTTAACACCTGCACATTCCCCACATGTAGCGTTACAAAAAAGACTCAGTTTTCTGCAGTGCATGACGCATTGCATCATTTTTTGCAGTTACAAAAAATCATTTTCAACAATTTTTGTGGTGCATTTTTGTTGGCTGCAAATATCTATTGCTACTATTCCAACCGCAATCAACTGAATTGAGAGCTTTATTTCCTAGCCAAATTTGAAATTGATGATTTTAGGCAAGCATTTATTTCATCGGCAGCCGTCGATTTTGAAATTACCGGTAATGGTTGTCGGAAGTCACCAGACAAAAGAATCAATGCTCTAACAAAACATCCGTTAAGACAACTCAAAATACACAGTAATTGTTTACATATATAATAGTAGAATGGAGATTCATTTAAAACATTTCGTCATAAAATTTTCCGTAGTGTTCCGAAGAAAGATAGGTATAATAACACATGGACTCAAATGCGTTAATATTATTAGAAAATGTAGTTCGCCGAATTTATATCAAATATAATACTTTCAGGAAACGCTATTAACCGTAGCGACACCTACTTGCGTTAGTCGAAAGAAGAAAAATCATTTCCTATTTTTTTCCATTTCATCAAATTTTAATGTATTTTATGTTAACCCAGTCGTAGAAGAATTCAAAAAAAAATCTTTCATAACAAACAGTCCATCCAATCTTGAGTTATTAGTGGTGTAACTAACAAAATGGCGGACTCAGTTTTATGTATATGCTCATATATCATAAATCTTTCATCATGAATACTGGAGTGTACAGTTTTTGCCCCTTCCAGTAATGTCGTTTTTAGTAAATTTTATACAAATGGCGAAATCTAGCATCGTCGAAAGAGAATTTCTATCTCTTCGATTCACGTGCCACAAAAATTTTTTTTCGTGTCGTTGAGGTAGGGAAAAAGCTCAATGGCCTAGGAGCCAGCAATATATAGATTTCAGGATGGTTCCCAGCTTTTATAAAGTGTCAAATTCATTTTTAAAATGGGTGGTCAATTTTAAATCGATTTGACACAAACGTTCGCTTAGTCAAATTTATGTTTAGGACAATCATGACTGTTCCAATATTTTGAAAGAAGAGCACAGCTAATTCCCTTCATTGGGAATATTATTCGGATCACTGTGTATACCTAACGTGATAAATTCGCAGAGTTTATCGTTTGTTTTTCATTGCGATTTTCATGAAGAAAATTTCCTGGAATTGTCTTGGAAATTTTATCCGTTTCGCAATAGATTTTTCGTAAAGTCAATCGTGGCACTCTAAAAATTGAATGAGACAGAGAAATCTGAGTTTTTCCTAGAAGGATCAAGGATCAACTGATTGTTTGCTCTGATTGCTATATTATGACAAGATGAAACTAGGTGATGTCGATATTAGATAAGAAATCCATTACCTACTTGTTTGAGTGCTACGAATTGCTTCAATAATATACAACAGCGTGTTTAGTTCAGGATATTCATAAGCATCCCGATATGAAGGTACTTACCTCTATTAATTATTAATTAATATCGGATGGTTCAGAAGTCTGGAAACGGTAAATTTATTTCTCTATTTCAGTATCGTAATGAGTTCATTACAGTACTAAAAGTAGTGCTGTAATGAAACTCATTGTTTTCAGTTATATTTTTCGTTTTGTGGTTGTCAGTACTGACCTCCGATCCTCTCATTTTTCAAATCGAATTAATTCAAATTCCGTAATCTGTTAAATTTCGTAAGTCACACCACCAACTGCCATGATACAATACAAAAGTCACTAATCTAAAATTTTATTTGAATCTCGAGAGTATTTCACGAAACTTGACTGAAATAGAGAAAATATCGTCTAATACTCGTTGCAGAAGGCAATTCCAACACTCATGCTTTCGAAAACTCGCTCCTTCGTCGCTCTTTTTCGAATTTCGCATTCGTGTTGGAATAGGAACTCATTCTGCAACTTGTTTTAGAATATACTATTAGCACACTGGAGGAAATCGAAATTCTGATACTGGAGTCTTCAGTCATTTGCCATAGGCTAAAATAGGGGGGTCCAGGGGGGCCCAGCTCCCCCCCCCTCAGGGAACTTTAAACGACTTGTGATTACAATTAATTCCTCTGACCAGGGTGTTTACCCCCTCAAGAATCTAAAAAAAATTCGAGAATATTGATTTTGAAAATTTTTGATATTTCTGATTTTTTACAGCACCTCAACACTTCCATTACGAAATACCTGCAGACCAGTACCAGTTACCAGTGTCCACACCTTACCATACGGTGGAATCTTACGCTAACAGAAGGATATCGAGTGCAGACATTCAATTACTCAACCAAA